>BPTQ01000005.1:215377516-215644304 GCA_019973895.1 Chrysanthemum seticuspe
AAGCTTGGTTTTTGTGATAGAAATATGTAGGTAAGTTTATGTGTTGTACCAGTGAAAAAGCTGGCTAAGTCTACGTGTGATTGGTTTTCGTTTGTGGTATTTACCAAACACTGTGTTATTACTTTGTACGTGGTATTTATCAGAACAAGTTTGGCCCAATTTTCTCCCACAAACACAAAGCTAGAGTTTCATTGTTCTTGTTTTCTCAAGTTAAAGTTTCTTTTGCACATATAAAGACTACTCACACATTTATGAGTAGTAAAAACATGGTAAATTTGACGTTTTTGTAGACTTTTGTGAGTCTTTGCGTAGTTTTACTATTTTTATAGTGTTTGTTCACAAAATATACAAAATTTACGTTTTTGTAGTTTTAGACCACTTTTTGCATGACAACTTTTGAAACTTGGGGGACTAAAACTGCCAATTATGCAAATTTGATACGTTTTTCACCAGATTTTGATGTTTTTGCATTTAAAACATATAAAACACTTGTTTGTGATATTTTTATCATTTTGATGCGTTTCTGAGTGTTTTCAGATGTTTTTGCAGTTTAAATGGTACAAAAATGATGAGTATTTACACACTCATCAGAAATATACACGTTTTCTTTGAAATTGAACTCTTTTGTTCTTGTTACTTTGAGATCGAAACACAAACACCCTCTTTTAACCCGGTTTGAACAAGACTATTTATGGTGCATGTTTCATTATTGTGTCACAAACCATTTATGGTGTTTGCTTTTGGTTAGTGTGCATCTGAATCGGTCGAAAAAGTGACCATGTTGTGTATTTGAATGGATGTATAAAGATAGTGTTTTTGGTTCGAATAGTTCATTGCCTGTTTTTATACATGATCTTACGGATGATTTAATGAAGAGGGCTAATAGGAAAGATAATTGTGCTTATCATCATATGCAAACCGAGCACTGGTTGGATAAATTTGTGGGAAATGTTTCTGGGTTAAAGGGGCTTTGGACCTTTGGATTCGGGTTTTGGGTGGTGAAGAAGATGCGTATTGTGGTTGGGTTGTTTTGAATTGGCATTTGGGGATGTTTTGAAATTTGTCGAGATTGGATAGTTTGGGTCTTATTGATCTTGGTGGTTCGTCGTTGCTAGTAGCGACAGACATCAAAGAGACAACAAAGGATGATCATGTCTTTAGATCAAGATTGGTTCCTTTGAGTACGATATAATGGCAGTGTCGTTACCGGCTTTTGGGTCGGCATTTATAAACCCGACGCGTTGGGTAAACTTGACCGACCGACTGAGACTCCACTACTACACCCAACTTTATTGCAAATGTTTTAGGTGTTTTAGATGTGTGTGTGAGAGAGATATGAAATAGTTTGTGTGGATTTATATGGTGGAGGAGAAACAATGGTGATGATGGTGTAAATGAACTGATACAAATATCGGGATGTTACAAGTCAATGGAAGAAGCAAAACGTCTGCTACAAAAACTGTCTTTTTAATATTGTCTTTATTTCATTATTTGAAAAGTATTGATGTATTGATTTAATAGACTTTGTAAAACACTTCTTTCCATTTTAAGTAATATGTTGAATCTGAATTTTTTAAGCCTTCTATTAATAACATGTCCCAAATGTTTTATATAGTAGTATAGATTATTTCCTCCGTCTCAAATTAGTATTTCACATTTTGTTTTCAAATAATTGTCAACTATTGAAAATATATATGAAAGTTGATTAAGTTTATCATATTATCCATACTTAAAAGTATTATTACAAGGTTTTAAGAAAGAGAAAACAATAATAATTGTGTTTTTCTTAAACTATGCTTCTTTGTAGGAAGACCAAAATTTTGAGACATATAGAGTAACAAATATGCATATAATATGAGCATATAAGTTAGGTGAGGATCATCTCCCATTACTTGAGTTAAGTTGGTTGATTTTCAACCATTAGATTAAAATCAAAATTCAAGATTGAAAGAGAATCTTTTAAATGATCTTTGATTTTAATCCAATGGTTGAATATCAACCAACTTGACTCAAGTTGGTGAGAAAACTTGCGAGGATTAAAACCCATACAAGTTAGTTCTAAACTTATTGAGTGCCCTTGTATACAATTGTCATTGTTTACAAAACATGCCAATAAAAAACATCTTTTCGAATAAAATCCACTAATGCTACAAATACAATTTGTCGAAACAAAATTATTGGCCGCCGAAATTATTGTTGGAAACTATACACCGCTGCCGTTAGACGCGAGTACGTGACGAGTAACGTGCAATGTTTGATAGTATCTCATAATTGATGTAAGTTATTATCTCATAATTGATGTAATGTTTTATTTCAGTTTCACTAAATGTTTTTATATGTTCTTTGATACATGTTAATAATTTTTACTTGAGTTGAATTATCGCATGTTAGTATGTTACAACCATTTGCAATTACATTTTGATATTTTCACATTCTATTTTGAACGTTACACGAAACACCTACTACAATATCGCATATCGTAAATTTTCTGCCGCTAGAAATTTCCATTGCTATGCACGGGTACTCGCCTAGTTTAACACAAATAATAAAAAACTAATTTATATATATCTTTTGTAATCCAACGGATTTTTGTGTCGTTTGTAAAATGAACAAGCATGTTGTTTTTTTAGTTATAAAAACAAAAAAAATTGCTAAACATAGCCCAAAGAGCAATACTTAAAGTATTTAGATCGACATGCATAAATTGCTTATCTTTTATATAATAAAACAAAATCCCAAGTGGGGATTTTCGCATTTCAAAAAAATCAATTCATTCCTTATTAAGTAATGATTTTTTTATTATTATTATTTTTTTTTAATTTTGAAGAATAATTCAACTTAATTATTTCCTAATTTGCTTCCTTTTTGGTCAACATTCGTTAAATTTTGTCTAATTATAAAAATCACCATAAAAACATAGGTGTCGAAAATGAAAGAAAAAAAACTAGAAGGAAAGCGGGCGTAATTTTGTAAAGGTTGGAGGCTAAATGTAAAAGAGAAAAACAACACCCACACACCTTTCTTAGATCCATCTTGAATGACCAGCACAACCAACCATCATCTAAAAGCTTAACCCTAACCGAAAAAGGTGAATTTGGATCAACCCTATAACAACTTCTATATATCATAAGCGAAAGAAAACCAGTATTTAATCGGAAGATCAAATGTTTAGTCTCTGGTGTTCCGGTGAATGATGTTAAATGAAGGCTACTTGAGGTAATCATTGTTGCTCTTTATCATTTAGTACTTTTAGTTTTACTTTATTGAAGTGGGACATTGGTGGTTTAGTTTTAGCAATTGTTTCTTCATTGATGGTCGAATTAGGGTTTATACTATTTTGATGGTGTTTTAGACATAGTGGCGATATGATAGAAGCATAAAATATTATTAATTTTAGGAGATATGATTTTATCTTTATTAAGTTGAAACAGAAAAAGCTCATCAGGTAAGTTGCTTATGTTTGAGCAGGTTATTTACTTGGGTTATGTGAATAGGGGTAGTGGTAGCTGAGCTGTTTATTTGAACCATTTACTCTTGAGTTATAGTAGTTACCAAAGTGAATTAAGACCTTGATTGAATATAGACTATTGATATGCTTACATTTATATATATAGTCCAAATCGTAAATACTACGTAAGAACTAATTGCAAGTGATTGCATTGGTATTATACGACATTGAACATGCTAAGAGTTCTATGTTGATGAAACTTTTACTATTGAACATAGTGACTGTAAACATTTAGAAAATGTATTGTTTGAGGACCGGTTTGCTGTTCCGATAGAATTTTTACGTTTTAACCGTATTATTGTATTGATTGTAGGCCAAGTGTAGGGGAATAAAGGATGCATGCCTTGAACTTGCTTATGGTTAGTGATGTGTTATGGGTGCTTGGTCAATCCTAAAATCAGTCTAAATCTATGAAAAGGCTGATGGACATCCATTTTCTTGCTTAAAAGATTTTATGATCCCGATTTTACTCATTTTAGTAAAACCCTTTGTTGAGTCAAATTTTGACTGAATTATCACTCACAAATATTTGAAACATTAAATCAGCCTAAGTTAAAGACAACTGATCACATCAAAGATCCAACTCTCTCTCTCTGATAGAGTCAACACTTAAACCAAATAGCAAAGTTTACCTTTGACTGAAAGATCAGCACATCTGATTATCATCAGCTATCCAAATGACTCAAAGGTGGAACACCTTCGAGAGAACCTCAAAGAAGTGAAAGACCACTGAATAGAAGAAACATCGGTTTAATGAGACTCACTCACCTCAGATATGTTGCATATCTTCTTAGCTACAACATTCCTTCTTTGCAAAAGACAAAGTCCAAAACTAAGTGAACACTTTGTAACCTGATATCGGAGTCAGCTATAACAAAGGGCAGAGAAGTGACAAACCCCTGAGACCTCAAGGACTGACAAATGCCCTTAGGTCTCTGAAGAATGACTTATAATCCTTAAGCCATGCAGACGAACCAATTGCACTTATCAGATACACTTGGAATATTTCTTCAACATACTTGCAAAGTGTATCCTAAGATTTGATTGAAGTACTCAACCACGCTTAGGCGGAAGTAATTTGAGCTCAAACAAAGCGGGAAAACCCTTGGAAAGATAAGGATTCATCGAGAGCAAGGAAAGAAACCTGCATGCACCAGAGTGTCAACACAATAAAGCAACCCTAGCCACACAAGTGCACGTGTACCTTACTTCCAGTTTAGTTATTACTATACTTGTAACTACTAATAGTGTATCTCTCTTTTCTATAAAAGGGAGGTTAGTAGTAGTGATAGGTAAGGATTCCACCTCTAGTACATACTTCCTCTTCTAAGTGGAATCTTCCTTTTCATAACTTGAAGAGAAGCATTTGTCATTACTAGGGATGGTATCCCGTAACTATCCCCCGTAAAGCCTTCACCTTCAACCTCTAAAGTGTGACTGATACTGTAATAATGTACAAATGGGTATTTTTAGTTGTTCATGGTCAAGATCGTGTAACCATGCTATTATTTATAATGAAATTAAGTTATTTTCATTTGCTCAAGCTTTTGTTCTTACAATTCAAGGTGTTGCGCGAAAATATCGGACCAACAAGTGGTATCAGAGTGGGTGGATTACTCCCATGATCTAGATCCTTTCTTGAATGACGACTAATAATACCAAGCCGTTCTCGAATGACGGCTAATAACATTCGAACCCTATCGTCACTAACTCCCCACCAAGGACACCCTCTTCATTATCACCTCCACCTTTATCTCTACGCAAATTGAGCATCTACTGCTCTTTTAGGTATCCAATAGTCTAAAATACTTCTGCTCCAGCTCTTTTAAACCATACATATAATTGACAATCCTTTGCAAGAATCTTCATTCTAAAGGATCTTGCAAAGCCATGTGTAATAGACACACAAGTTATAAGTGTGGAAATATCTACCACTGGCGGCTCTCAAGTAGCAATCACCAGTAGAAAAGCAAAGCATGAGACTATATGTGAACAATTAGAGAATGTTGATAATGAAGTATCAAGGGAAAGGACAGGGATTTGTCTTCTGGTGAGGGAAAACAGATGCATCAGGAAGTGTTTGGTATACCAAAAAATTCCTGATCCTCGAGTGACCTTACTAAGAAGACATCAACAATAAAGCTCCAACTTGCAATAATTATCTTATAGCTTGTTGTTGTAACCACTGATGTGAGAAGAAGCCATTATGCTCACTCACATCTGACTGGACTAGGCTATTCCAAAGGTTAAGAATAAAAGACAGTTGACTAAAACTGTTGTTCAAACTGTCTTTTAAAACTTAGAATAGCCTAGAATAAATAACCGTTGAATGCAAAAGACTTTCCTGAACTTGAACATTTCTTTTCAAGCTTCTGAGAATGTTTTGCTTTAGTAACATCAGAGAGAAAACATAGCAATTCCTATTGCTCTACTCTCTGATGTAAAAAGGTATGAGTTGTAACTCAGGGATATCAATGCGGAAGTTAACTATGGGTAAGAAGGCACAAGCAGCACCGCTGACACCTCAACCCGGGCCACTGATACATCAGGGATTGAAGAGAATCAGAAGCTACAAAGAAGGTCAGAGATAGGACGATGAAATGATACCTTCATCATTTGTGTTTAAATGTAAAGTTGTAAAATAGTATACTAGTCACTACTAGCAACTGCACACTCCAACACATACCCTTTTTCCAAACCAAGTTTCTCAAGACTGATTCCTAGAATCTCTATGACCCCTGAAGACCTAGTAAAAATTACTAATATCATACCTTACAACCTGATCCTTCAGTGGTCTCTGAGATTACCAAAATCTGAGACCAAAAGGACATAGCCTTTAAAATGGAGGATTAGGTTACAATCAAGAGAAGAGCCTGACATCCTTTTAAGGAGAAGCTTCAAGATTTAAGAGTCTCTGTATCATACAAGATTCAAGTCAGAGCTTAAGGATAAAGCCAAGCATCTGTAAGAACATTGAAGAAATCAGACATCTGTTTAATTATATGTATATTATTGGTTGTAAACCAGAGTTTAAGAAGAAGCCTAATTGCTTCCTTACATCTGATAGATTTAGACCACTTGAATAGATACATATAAACTTGGTGTAAATCAGAGAGTAAGAAGAACCCTGGTTGCTCACTTACCTCTGATAAAATTAGACTAACTTAGAATTAGATGTTTAGATCTTTTGTCTTGATTGTAAATCAGAACATAAAAAGAAGCTATTATGCTCACTTACTTCTGATAAAACTTAGGATAAATTAAATAGGGGAGATTGTTAAGTCAAATTCTAATTAAATTATCCCTCACAAGTATTTGAAACATTAAATCAACATAAGTTAAGGATAGGTGATCACGTTACCTTTGACTGAATGATCAGCACAACTGATTATCATCAGCTATCCAAATGACTCAAAGGTGGAACACCTTTGAGAGAATCTCATAGAAGTCAAAGTAAAAGACAACTTAATGGAAGAAACAACGGTTTAACGGGACTCACTGAATGTTCACATATATGATGATAAACACTTTAGATATGTTGTATATCTTTTCAGCTACAACAGTCTTGCTTTGCAAAAGACAAAGTCCAAAGCTGAATGAAAACTTTGTAACCTGATATTGGAGTCAGCTATAACAAAGGGCAGAGAAGTGACAAACCCCTAAGACCTCAAGGACTAATAAAGGCCCTTAGGTCTCTGAAGAATAACTTATGAACAAATTGCACTTATCAGATACACTCGGAGTATTTCTTCAACATACTTGCAAAGTGTATCTTTGGAGTTGACTGAAGTACTCAGCTACGCTTAGGCGGGAGTAATTTGAGCTAAAGAAAGTGGGAAAACCTTTGGGAAGATAAGGATTCATCGAGAGCAGGAAAAGCAACTTGCATGTACCAGAGTGTCAGCACAGTAAAGCAACCATAGCCACACAAGTGCATGTGTACCTTACTTCCAGTTTGCTTCTAGTTTAGTTATTACTATACTTGTAACTACTAACAATGTATTTCCCTTTGTATATAAAAGGGAGGTTAGTATTAGTGATAGGTAACGATTTCACCTCTAGAACACACTTTCTCTTCTAAGTGGAATCTTTCTCTTCATAACTTGAAGAGAAGAATTTGTCATTACTATGGATAGTATTCCGCAACTATCCCCCGTAAAGCCTTCACCTTCAACCTCTAAAGTGAGACTGATATTGTAGTAATATAAAAATGGGTATTATTAGTTGTTAATGGTCAAGATCGTGTAACCATGCTATTATTTCTAATGAAATTAAGTTATTTTCATTTGCTCAAGCTTTTGTTCTTACAATTCATGGTGTTGCACGAAAATATCAGACCAATACCCTTTTTGTTGATATAATAATTTAGTAAGATTATTATGCATTTATTGGTTTAATATAGTGAATGTTTGCATAAAATCGGTTTAATATATTGAATGTTTGGGATTGTTTTATTTTAAAACAAATTAATCACTTTCAAAACACAATGCCAAGCACCCCTTTATTCATGTTAATAATAGGCTTGGGCTTCTTTGCTTCTGAGTTAGAGGCACATTCATAAGGTGTTGTGCCTTGCTGCTGTGGACGCTCATTTTTGGTTTTTTTAGTTGATTAGTTATGTCCTTTTGATAAAACCCAAAGGATGGAACTTAGATAGAAAGCATGTTGTATCTTTTTATCAGGAAATTTCTTTCTTTTTGTTCGATGGTCATGATGTCCTTTGTTTGTTGTTCTTCTTCTTTTTATCTTTGGTCAAGCGTATATTGTACTGTAAGTGATAAGGATTTAAAAGGTACACTTTTGAGGGGTCATTTAAGCCCTTAATCGACCACTTATATATCCGTTACTGCTTAATTTCGTTCCTTTTCACTTTTTAGGTCTCTTGAAGGAAAATTGCTGGAATGACACTTATTCGGACGAAAAGGCGCGAATATATGAAGAAAATGGCCAAAGTCAAGAATCAAGACACTCAAGCTGCTGGAATTGAAGGTGACGGCGTCACAGCCAAATGGCGACGCCGTCGCAACACGCTTTGTGACGACTCAATAGCCAAATTGCTATTTTGCACTTGACGGCATCAGGTTTTAAAGAGTAGGGCGTCACAACTCAGACGACCTAGATTCGGATCCCTACGGCGTCAGAAGATGAAGCCGACGGCGTCACAACCCTAACGTGACGCTGTCACAAAGTTGACGTGGCCAAGACGAAAACCTAATGGCGGCGATCTGACGGCGTCACAAATAAAGAGTGACGCCGTCGCATGTTGTAACTCTATATATAGAATTCGAATTTTCAGATTTTTAGAGAGGTAGTTTTGTGAAGTAAAACCTAAACCGAACTTTGGCTATCTTGGGCAGTATCTTAAGGTTCCATACCCTATTTTACAACAAGATTAGTGATTTACTTCATTAATTCAATCATATATTCAATTTTTTGTGTGTATGCTTGCATGTTTTCCATGTCCGGCTAATTTACTTGTGTGTTTGCTTAGATCTATGAAACCTAGGTATTGAATATTGATTGGTTGTCTCTTATCTTAATTGTGATTGACCTAGTATTGCGATAGGTCATTCGTTGTCTTTTTAATGCTTGAGTAATCTTTGTGAACATTAGTTTATAATCACCTAGAGTTATTGTAGGCTAAACATCCAAAGGTAACCTTAGTGTTAGTTTATGAATCCTAGAGATTTCGTAGGCAATAACCTTAAGGTAGTCTCAAAGAGTTAGGGAAAAACGCATACCCTACGACCTTAGAAGACACAACGCGTTAAGAATAAGGACGTGACAATTCAACCATCAATAGGAGATAACTAGGGAGTAGTAGCATCTAGGTAAACACATTTTTAATCATCATACGAGCACACAAAAATAGACATAGACTACCCTCACCTTAGCTTAGTTAATTAGATAAGTAGAGTAATCGGTAGAAATACCACCCCCCAAATCCAATACCCCGAGATTCGTTGTAGGACCTTAAATATATCAACCTTATCACGAATACCAACCTTCTCAATCACACGAATACCTCAATACACATAAACACATATGCGTAGGAATAAAGAAAGAAAGATTAAGTAAAGAATGTGGTGACTTGAATGTATAAATCGTGTATATGTTTAGAGAGAAAAGAGAATAGAAGATTAAGTAGCCAGGTTATGTTATGACTACTGATATCATGTCCATTATCTTACAAACATATTATGTTGAAGATCATGAAAGACTCCAGTCTGAGACCTCCGCAATTGTTTCAAAATATGAAAATGCTCTTGAAAAACTTGAAAAAGAAAACGTGTCCTATTTTAAACAACTTGATCGAAAAACAGAGGAATGCAAGTATGACAAACTGTCGTATGAGCGTGCCTACAAGGACATGAAAGAGCAAAATGATCTTTTGAGAGCTCAGTTGGAATGTCTAAAAGGGAAGGCTGTGGATAATAAGTTTGCAAAACCATTGACTGAGGAGAAAACAAATGTTCCTAAACCGGTTTTCAAACCAAAAATGTCTATTTCTCAGTTTCCTCCAAAAGTAAATGAGAAAAATGATATGTCAAAAACAGTCACTCTACAGTCTTTGCCTATTAAAAAGAGAATTACCAAAGGTTTTGAAAAACCTGTTTTTGATAAAGAAAATGTGTTTACACCTGGCATTTCTAAAACTAGTACACGAAATGTGACCAAAAATCCAGTTAAAGAATCTGTTGGTTCTAACGACATGGTCAACAATCACTATCTAGAAGAAGCTAGAAAAAAGGCACAGACTCGAAAAGACAGAATTTTAGGTGCAACATCTAAGGTGATGAATTCTACAAGATTTCAAGGCAATACTAGTAGTTGTAAACCATTACCTAGGAACCATCAAACGACTAGGAATTGGCATGCATCTAAGAGTAGTTACGGGAAGCAGAATGCTATGCATGTAGAAAACAACACTAGAGATTCTAAGTCTTTTCCGAACAAGAAACAATTTTCAAAAGATTGTAGTGACAAAGTTAAAGTTGTTGTTTTAGACAAGAATGTTGAATCTGTCTGTCCTACATGTCAAAAATGTGATGCCAAGGTACAATCCACTAAGACTCCAAACCAAAACAAACCCGTTGACAAGATGAACATCAAAAGGAAACCTAATAGGTGGATCTCTTCAGGACGTAGTTTTTCCAAAAATGAGTCTTCCGCTGCATCTGAAAAGAAAACAACTCCTAGATCTTACCTTAGGTGGATTCCCACGGGAAAAGTTTTCAACAAAGTAGGTCTTAGATGGATTCCCACAGGAAAGATTTTTGATACTTGCACCAACACAGATAATAGTGACAATCATCAGGATAAGGAAGTAGAAACCATTTCAACCGTTGACAGTGAACACCCTCAGAGTGAGGAAACATATACTTCTAACACTGTTATTTGTGAAATCTCTTCGACTTTGGTTGCAGGTGCATCAAATATCTCTGAACCCAGCTCATCAGAGGGTTCCAATTCTGTAAACTCTTCCTCTTCATTCTCTATATCTTCTATTTTTGATTTTCATTTTCTTCTATAAAATCAAAAACAAAATACAAAATTAGAAAAACTTTCAAAAAATACAAAAACATTAGAAAATCAAAAATCCAAAAATATTCTTCTCACGACATGTCTCTCGTATAATCGATATTTTGTACGTTTCTAGAAATGTCATTCAACAATGATACGAACATGTACAGATGCTTGAACGAGAGTTCTTTATATGTTTTCTAAAACATGTCGTTTCTCATAATTTCTTCAATAATGGCTTTCCTATACTTCAGTACGAAACCCGGACAAAAATGATGTCTTTTGATTATTTTCAAATCAAAACTCGTGTTGTTAAAGAAAAAATCAAGTGTACGCTTCAGTGCACTCCATTTAAAACTGGTGAGAAATCATCATCATCTTGAGCACCTTTCAAGATTGTTCAAAAAGATTTTCAAAGTCTTTCAAAATATTTTGTGCTCAAGATAACTCCCTCTAAAATCCTTTAATTGATTATGCTTTATTAAAGGGGGAGTATAAAACAAAAATGTTCCAAATTCATGCTTAAATCATATCCGTTTGTTTCCCTAAAAGATTCTAAAATGTTGTTTAATCCGTTGATATCAAAAATATCAAGATTATGCTATTTTTGAGGGGGAGGAGACGTGATTAAAATGTGATCAAAAAGTTTAATGTTCGTTGTTTGAATCTCAAAAGAGCTTGACTCAGTTGAAACCATTGAATTGACGAGGAATAATGTACCATCTCGAGAAACTTTCTATGGAATTGACCAGGACGGGTAATAATTTCAAGCTAGTTCTCTAGTGATGTAAACGTGTCTCGAATCGGTCTTGTTCATTTAAAGTCGATCAATTCAAAACGTGCGAACTCTACCCTCTATGTGCAGATTTTTATCAAAACTTATAAGCACATGAGAAGGGGGAGTGTTTCTGAAAATATAAAACTCACGGAGTGTTTCAAACATGTTTTCTATCATAAACACTTTTAGAGATTTTTCAAGAAAAATGGTTTTATGGCAACAATAGGATAGTCATGGAGTTATAAGGTGACTAAGGATAGGAAATTCGTCCTATGATCCGCCAGAGCCGGAGGGATCTACCAAAGGACATCACAAATAGTTTAGAACTAGAAGTCCTTAGGAATGATTGAAAAAAAGAGTAATGTGAGAAAGGAGAAAGAAGGGGTTGAAGAATTAAAAAGAAAAGTAATGAAAAAGGGTGAAAAGAAATAACCCTCCATAATCAACCTTAGGGCAGAAACCGGGTTCAATTCATCTGCTACTGGTTGTCACTAAGATGACACTGGTATTGAAGACAAAGACGTCATGGACCCAGTGACGCACTGCACTAAACCTCCTAGCCACTCAATTCCTCTTAAAAGGATTTGTTTCATTCTCACTGGGAACCCTACATAATCTAACAACTTTCTCTTAGAGATTGTTGGTATTGAAGAAGGAGACCCTCTCCCCAGTCTCCGATCAGGAAAACCAAAATGCACTATTGAGTCTAGAGCCACGAGATTCATCAAAAAGATCTCATAGGAACACTTGACATGACATCGCCTGCTGTTCATCAATAAGGGCACAAGTGATATATTCTAGAGTCCTACGCAGATCTTAGCAATCTGCCAGAACATTTATGAGAAGTTTCACTTCTGTGATCTTCAATGATTGAATGGAAACTCCTGCCAGGGTCAACGTCAAGCAGCCCTGACAGCAGGTCACTTTGGTAACTCCTCGTGGATTATGCTTAGTGTGTCTCAAACAGTCTACAGTCGTGAAGTGATGCTTCGGTGTACTTCAACGACTCATCTGAATTGTAGATGTACTTCGGTATATCGCGTTATCTCACTTGTGTGACTCCAGTTCAGGAACGGCCTTTGTGAGAATTAGAGACGTGTTGTCACACTATGCTGTTAACACACTCGAAATTCAAACTTTTAAGCGCTGGATTATTTCTAACCCCGTGTATTATGTTTTCTTCTTATGGATGCTCACGGGAGGAAGAGATCGTGCAGATTCTCCACATGCTCATACCAACAACACATGAAAGTTCTCATCAATGTCAAAGAATCTACAAAGTTTAAAGACTCAAGAACACATCATTGGTAACCAAAAGACAAATAGAAGTGTGAGCATGGTGGAGAAAGGCGTGGAGACACCTAACCAATGAAGTTGACAACGGCAGACAACCACATTAACTGATCACAAAGCATGAAGGAACAAAGAATTAAGACTATTTTATATCTACACGCAAAGTTCAAGCTTAAGGAAAGTAAAGACCTTATCAAGTGGAGCATCTTTTGAATTACCACCCCTTAGGGAGAGATTGTTAGCCTTAATAGTTTTTATTAGAAGTGATGGTCATTCACATTTAGAAACTTTGTAACGTGTGTTAGATATCGTATTAGAATAGTCAACGGGCTCGTGGATTGGACTAAGCTAATTGGTTAGAAGTTATGTTAAGCTAGCCTTGTATAAGTTCTTGTAACCCAATCCAATCCAAGTCCACCACGAGGCCCATGGAAAGCCCATTAGGACGTCTAGAATAAGGAGTATAAATACCCCTCAAATGGTCATTTGAGGGGTGTGCTTGAGTGTGTGTGTTTGTGTGTTTTCATTAAGCAATATAACAAGTTTTCTTTTCATCTTCATACGCATAACATCAAGTCACCATCTTTCTCATCTTTGTTTCTCTCTTCATTTACGTATTGTGTTTGGTTACGTGTGTTCATCTTGTGATAAGGTGGGTATACGCGAAAGGTTGGTGTAAAAACGTGGTCCTACAATTGGTATCAGAGCCAGGTTATGTAACATATTCGTTGAAGATCATATTCTGATATCAGGTTATGGAAATTCGTACCTTTCAATTTTCTAAAAAAAATATAAAAAAGATAAAAAATAATCTTCCTCAACCCCAACCTTAGCGTAGTAATTTCTCCTCCTATTCACCTAGAGAACGATATCAATTCCCAAGGCTTACCCTAATACTACACTACAACGATTATGCTCACTGCCTAGGGTGTTGAAAAACTTGCTCGACGAAAAGGAAATTCCTTTGATCCCGAACGCGCGTTGTATGCGTATCAAGTTTTTGGCGCCGTTGTCGGGGAATAGAATAGCTAGTTAGATTTCCACCTCGTTTAGGTTCCCTTGCTTGATTCCTATCAAGTGATATTTTTTTCTCATTTTTAGCTTCCTTGTAGTCTATCCCTCTTCTTCGTGACCTTTGTTAGTAATCCCATCACTTTTCATCATGGAAGGTGATAATCGACCACCACTCATCAACCCACCACCAAATGACCCACCAAGAGGCCGTACTCTTGGTGAATACTCAAGACCAAGCCACCTAGGCTATAGAAACACCATTGAGCTTCCCGACCAAGCCCAAACTACGGCCCTTCGATCTGACACCATTTGGTTGGTACAAAACGGATGTGCATTCCATGGACTTCGTTCCGAAGATCCTAATAAGCATCTTAAGGATTTCCTTAAAATCGTCGATGCCATCGACCTCGATGCTACTACTTGGGAGACCACGCGCTTGCGTCTCTTCCAATTCTCTCAATAGGACCAAGCTAGTAATTGGCTTGAGCGACTTCCCGTCGGCTCCATCTCAAGTTGGGATGATCTCACCTCTCGTTTCCTTGCCCAATTTTTCCCACCGGGGAGAATTACTAAGCTTAGACGAGACATCTTGACGTTCTAACAACTTCAAGGCGAGTCTCTCTACGAGACATGGACCCGATTCAAAGACCTGCTCCATAGAGTCCCTCATCATGGCATTGATCTTTGGCTTCAAATCCAAATCTTCTATGACCATACCGATTTCATCACAAGGTGATCCATTGATCGAGCCGCTGGTGGAAGGCTTAGCAACTCCAACACAGAAGAATCATGGGATATTATAGAAGAGCTTGCCGATCAAAGCTACGAAAATTGGAGTGAATCCCATGAAACCCCTGTCAAAGTGGTTAATGCCATATCGATTCCTCATGAGTCTTCCAATGTCACTGAAGAGCAGATGAGTGCTCTTGAGAAAAGGATCGATTATCTAATTGAGAGGCAAAGGAGAGCTCCTGAACGAACCCCTCGAGAAATGGTTAATTTCGCTAACTCCACCAACCACCCAACACCCTTCTCTAAATCACCAAGCCCTGAGCAAAATCTCAATTCCAAATGGCGCTTCCGTTCTACTTCTCCCATACCACTCTCACCGAGCTTTAAGGAACAAATGAGAGAATACATGGCAGCCCATATGAAAAGATTAGCAAAATTTGAAGAGGAGGTCTATAAGCAAAGGGAGGAGATGCAGGCAAGGATGACGGAGATGATGAACTTGGTAAAAGAGTATACTAAGACAAAAGTTCCCAAAAAGGTGCTAGTAAGAAGCGATGATCACCCTCCCCCCACTTCGTTTGTTAACGCCATTTCCATTGTGCCTGATGAAGATGGAACAGTTGAGGAGAAGGAAACGGAGAAAAGCAAGGATAGTAAGAATAAGGAGGAGGATGAAACCAATGATGAACCAGAGACCATTGAGTACTACCTTAGGCACGAGATTAATAAGAAAACCATTGTTAACCAAGTGAACAACTTTAGGTACAACGAGGTTCTTAGGAAAGCCCTAGAAGGAGAAATAACAGAAAAAAAGTATGACACCATGCCTATGGGACCTATGTATGAGCTGGTTCTAAAAAAACCAGTAACTAAAAAACGGAAACCACGGGGAACTTCGTGATACCATGTAGCGTAGGTGACATTGATAATATAAATGCCTTAGCTAATCAAGGATATGATGTAAACATAATGCCGCTATCAGTCTATAATAAGTTGACTAAGGAGAAGCCAACCAAGACCAATCTTAGACTTTCCTTAGCAAATCACACATATGTCTACCCCATAGGAATAGCAGAGGATGTCTTAATAGAGGTGGCCAATATTGTCTATCCGGTGGACTTCGTGATTATAGACATTGAGGAAGATAGAAATATGCCACTCATTCTTGGAACACCTTTTCTGGCCACTGCCAAAGCAACCATCAAATGCGGTGAGGGCATCATGATACTCAAAAGTGGCAAAGGATACGCTAGGATACCTATTGTTCCAAGATATCCTTTAAAGATTATAGAAAAGATTACTGATGAGAATCCACAAGTCCCTAACAATATGGTTAGGAAGAAAATTAACGAATGGGAAAAGGGGCTTAGAGATTTCATGGTTCAAGGACTACATGCAACATTGTGGAAACGCGATAAAAAGTTAGGAAATAATCCTACCTCAATACCACAAACTCAAAAGAACCCTAAGGAATTTTTAAAGGGAGAGAAAGTGCTTTTGTACAAGTCAAGAATAAAAGCATTAAGAGGTAGAAACAAGCCAAGATGGTTTGGGCCTTATACGGTGAAAGAAACTAATCTAAAAAATAAAACCGTTATCATAATAGACGACGTTGGGAAGGAGTCCACGGTAAGCATACAACGTCTACAACCTTTTGATAAAGGTTTAGTAACTGAATGAGGTGACGGTAATGAAGTAACGTAGGGGCATGACTTCGAGTCTAGCTACAAGACTCATAAATAAAGAAAAGCGCTTCGTGGGAGGCAACCCATACTTAATTGTTTGCTTGTTTATATGTCGTATATCTTTTATTGATTGTTTATTCTCATGTTTGAATTTGTAAAAATGCTTTATTTTGTCTTTAACCTCATCTTAATTACATATAAAGGTATTTTACAAAAGGGATAAGTGTAGGGAGGATTACACATGTTTTCAAAAAGAACATGAACATGAGAATTACCATTATTAATAAGATATACATGTGTGTTTGTTTGAGTCAAATGCTTGTATCGAGTCATAATGGATGTTTTGAAGAATTTTTTTCCAGATTCTAAAGATATAAATTTTCCAGAAAACCGCAGACCAGTTTCTGTCAGGATAACCTGACGGCGTCAGGATCGCAACCTGATGGCGTCAGGAGGAGTAGAAACAACTTCTAACTTTTTCTCGTTTTCTGTGCTACTTATAATTTTTTTGGAATTTCTCAGGTCTTAATTTTCCAGAAAATCTGTAAACATCCATTCCACAAGCATTATATCCTAGTTTAGTAGAGTCATATATATTGTTACCGCCGATTTTACGCGAAGGTTTCGTCTGTTTTCTTAAAGTGTGCATGTTTTATTTATCAAGAAGAATATATGTAAGATTTGAAGGAGCTTTTCACGCATACATTCTTCTTGGAGAAGAATTTAACCACTACTTCACACGGATCCTACTGAGCTAATCAGGGGAGTATTAGTTTCTTTCATTTTTAATTACCTTCCATTATCATAACTTTAATACTTTCGGGGAACATTGGGGACAATGTTCAGTTTAAGTGTAGGGAGGAAAAATAAAGCAGGAACTTTGAAACTATGCTTATCCTTGACTATTTGCCTTGTCCAATTTCATTTGTATAATAAACCATGAGAAATATCAGTTAGGATAATTTTGGCAACAAATTTAAAAATTTTCATGACATGTAGGAGTGGGCCATTAGTCTTAATAAAGCGTCTCATGGATAGTAAGTTATATGACTAGCACAAAACCCTTTACCACTTAAATTCCACCCAAAATGTGAGGATCGCCCTTAGATTTGTAGGAATTAAAGCATTCCACTTTAATGCTTCGAAAGTGCACCGGTAGTATAATAGATTCTAGAACTTGTTTTGTGATGCATTCCGAGATCGCTAGTGAGACTACACTTGTGTAGTTAGGAATAACTAAATGATAAGAGGCATTAGGATAACCCTTGTTTGATACCCGTATTATAATTACTTCTTCCACATCGGTTGAGTAATTCCCCCACACCCTTGCGTTGTACTCATCTTTAGTACACGATACCCCTAGTTAACCCCTCAGAGCCTATCCTTTTTCGCGGTTCTCGTGATGTTTTGGTTTTCTGAAATATCAATGAAGAGCATTATTTACAATCCACCCCCAAATGTACGCCCAAATCGCCTTAGCCTACCTTGTATGCACTCACTTTTAGTGCATTATTGTTATCATACTAAACCCTTAGTTCAATTATCTAGTTACTTGCATAAGTTGCTAAGTCGAGTCATATCCTTTGTACACAGTTTTGGGATGATTGGGACTCATGGGAAAAGTTAAATTTTATGAAGTGACGGGAAGGAACGTTAAATTCAAATTCCCTTTATTTACGTAATAATGTACTCCAAGTGTTTTGATCTTTTCAATTCGAGTCAAATTAGTGTTAGAGTAATAAAAACTCAAGTGTAGGGATGTGCCTATAAATCTCTATTATTTTGATGCTATCGTAGAGGATGGTAGAGTAAAAGTGTATGTGAAAAAAAAACGAAAAAAAAGAGAGTGTCAAAAAAAAAAAAAAGTGGGGGGGGGCCTACCATCCTACATCTATCTTTAAATTTACGTTTGTTTGTTTCAATTTATCTAGAGTTTAGAGTGTCGAGTCTTGGCTTAGCAACGTCATTCTTCTCATGCTTGTAACATAAATATTTTTGACTTGCCACCACTAAATTGCCTATCCCACCAAACCCTTTGTTTCACTACCGTAAGCCTAACGTTACAACCCTTTAAAAGACCTCTTGGATAGTTTTTTTCTAGGTGCTTACGCCAAAGCGATGGAGGTTTGATCTAGTCTCAAGCCTATGGTAATCTATGTACTAGGACCGGTTAATGAGTGTTTATCTTCCATTTCCAACTTGATATATTGCATATACACCCGAGAGATGAGAGTATCCAAACACCACTTGTGAGGTGCTAGTATGTAATTTCTGTGCTTTTTATGAATTTTGCGGGGCTTATACTTGTTCTGAATTGTTCTAAACTAATGCTTCATGACCAATAACTTATAAATTAATTGGCTAAGAGCACATTTGCTTGAGTACAAGCAAATACCAAGTGTAGGGATATTTGATAAGGATTTAAAAGGTGCACTTTTGAGGGGTCATTTAAGCCCTTAATCGACCACTTTTATATCCGTTACTGCTTAATTTCGTTCCTTTTCACTTTTTAGGTCTCTTGAAGGCAAATTGCTGGAATGACACTTATTCGGACGAAAAGGCGTGAATATATGAAGAAAATGGCCAAAGTCAAGAATCAAGACACTCAAGCCATTGGAATTGAAGGTGACGGCGTCACAGCCAAATTGCAACGCCGTCGTAACACGTTTTGTGACGACTCAGTAGCCAAATTGCTATTTTGCACTTGACGGCATAAGGTTTTAAAGAGTAGGGCGTCACAACTCAGACGGCCTAGATTCGGATCCCGACAGAGTCACAACCCTAAGGTGACGTCATCACAAAGTTGACGTGGCCAAGACGAAAACCTAATGGCGGTGATCCGACGGCGTCACAAATAAAGAGTGACGCCGTCGCATGTTGTAACTCTATATATAGAATTCGAATTTTCAGATTTTTAGAGAGGTAGTTTTGTGAAGTAAAACCTAAACCGAACTT
Source organism: Chrysanthemum seticuspe (assembly GCA_019973895.1). Taxonomy (NCBI): domain Eukaryota; kingdom Viridiplantae; phylum Streptophyta; class Magnoliopsida; order Asterales; family Asteraceae; genus Chrysanthemum; species Chrysanthemum seticuspe. Next base: position 215,397,006 of record BPTQ01000005.1, read on the forward strand.
TGGCTGTCTTGGGCAGTATCTTAGGGTTCCATACCATATTTTACAACAAGATAAGTGATTTACTTCATTAATTCAATCATGTCTTCAATTGTTTGTGTGTATGCTTGCATGTTTTCCATGTCCGGCTAATTTACTTGTGTGTTTGCTTAGATCTATGAAACCTAGGTATTGAATATTGATTGGTTGTCTCTTATCTTAATTGTGATTGACCTAGTATTGCGATAGGTCATTCGTTGTCTTTTTAATGCTTGAGTAATCTTTGTGAACATTAGTTTATAATCACCTAGAGTTATTGTAGGCTAAACATCCAAAGGTAACCTTAGTGTTAGTTTATGAATCCTAGAGATTTCGTAGGCAATAACCTTAAGGTAGTCTCAAAGAGTTAGGGAAAAACGCATACCCTACGACCTTAGAAGACACAACGCGTTAAGAATAAGGACGTGACAATTCAACCATCAATAGGAGATAACTAGGGAGTAGTAGCATCTAGGTAAACACATTTTTAATCATCATACGAGCACACAACAATAGACATAGAATACCCTCACCTTAGCTTAGTTAATTAGATAAGTAGAGTAATCGGTAGAAATACCACCCCCCAAATCCAATACCCCGAGATTCGTACCTTTCAATTTTCTAAAAAATAAATAAAAAAGATAAAAAATAATCTTCCTCAACCCCAACGTTAGCGTAGTAATTTCTCACTAGCATTCCTATTCCCCTAGAGAACGATATCAATTCCCGAGGCTTACCCTAATACTACACTACAACAATTAGGTTCACTGCCTAGGGTGTTGAAAAACTTGCTCGACGAAAAGGAAGTTCCTTTGACCCCGAACGCGCATTGTACGCGTATCAGTAAGTGACTTAGTATGTATGCATTTTGTGTCTACGTTAGTGACTTGGTATGTTAGTACTAAGTATGTTGGCAATTGTAAGGCTTGTCCAGAATCCAGATTATGTGTTACGTTAGTACTTAGTATGTAATTATGATTTTATGAGATACTCATGTGTTTCTATTACTTTAGGATTTTTATGCTAAATATGCATGAAGGGTATTAAAGTTGCAGCGACAACAACTTTGGATAAATGGAGCCAGTTATGGAGGTATTACCAGATCTACCTTGATAAAACAGTCCTACATGCACGTAACAGGTGGCTTAGAAAAGCAACCTTAGCATTCATGTTAGGATTTACTAAATCCGTAAGTTAAAGACTCGGTCACCTCGGTTATTTGTTAGCATTAGAAAGTTTGTAGTATTAGACGTTTAGCTATTAGTAAGTAGTTAGTTAAGTAACACCGTGGAGGACAGACTGGTCTTTACTCACTGTATGCCTGATCCACAACCCGTAGAAGGCATATTTTGTAAAAACTATAAATACCCTCTACCCTCCAAGGTGGAGGGTTGGAGCTTCATAATATTACCTTCACTTTCTCTCTCTAGAGGTTCCCTACTCTCTACTTTCTCTCTCTAAAACTCATCTTATATTCGATCCATATACATAGTTCTTGTGTGTTTATGATAACCAATATTTAACAATTGGTATCAAAAGCCATGGTTTGATCATCTACTTCGTGTGTGCTCGGATTTTTGATTGGTTATTGTTGGTTTATGGGTCGAATGGTTTAGAGACTTTTTTCACTAGTTTGATCTTGTTTAGCGGTTAAATTTGTTAGTTGTTTATATTTTTTTTGTTTATGTTTATCATATTAGCTTAGTTTTGGGTTTGGAAGGATTGTTTCATCTTTTTTGTGGTGGTTTTTGATTGAATACGTGTGTTTAAGAACTTTATTATTGGTTGCGTTTTGTGTGCTTTGAGTTGCGACTTGAAGGATTCTTGCTTGCGGTTTGGTACTTCTGTGTTGCGAGTTGACAATCTTGTGTTGCGGTTTGGTGCTTTCTTGTTGCGATTTGATTATAATAGTATTATTGTGTTGCGACTTGTATAAAAGGACAAAACTTGCATTTTGACAGTTAGCTAAAAGGAGAAAAAAGACGATAGTGACACTTGTACCTGATTGAAAGCGACTTGCGGTTTGTCCATTGGTGTTGCGACTTGTGTCTTGCGGTTTGTCTGTTTTTACTGCGACTTGTCTCTGCGACTTGACAAGCTATTGCGGTTTGTCACTTGAGATTTGTCTCCTGCGGTTTGTCATTCTTGCGACTTGAAGCCTTTGAGATTTGTGTCTTGCGACTTGTCTTTCTTGCGGTTTGAAGATAGTTGAGATTTGTCTCTTGCGATTTGTCTCTTGCTGCTTGTTAGTCTTGCGTTTTGTCTAGTATTGCAGTTTGTGTGTTGAGACTTGAAAGTTGCGATTTGTCTCTTGAGATTTGACACTTGAGGTTTGAGTTCTACGGTTTCCTCTTGATTTTGTAAAATCCCGTGAAAGATTCAATTTCTCGGTTTAAATCAAAGAGTTGTAAAGTCCCGTGTATTTAGAAATCATGTCTACTATTTCAGATGATGTTCAAGTTGTTGGGTCCGATACCCAGCCTCTTATACTGGATAGAACAGATTATGAATCTTGGGCCCAGAGAATCCGATTGTATTACTTAGGCAAAGAGAATGGTCTTAACATCATTCAATCCATTGATGAAGGTCCGTACCAGATGGGCACCACCAGAGATGAACTAGCACTGGTGAAAGATGGACGTGTCACTCTGGGAATGGATAGACCAATGACTTATGATGATATCAATGATAAAGAGAAGAAAAGATATGATGCTGACATCAGAGCTTCCAACATCATCCTTCAAGGTCTCCCTAAGGATATCTACAAGCTGATAAATCATAACACCCAAGCCAAAGCAATTTGGGACAATTTCAAAATGCTTCTTTCTGGCTCAGAACTGACAAAGGAAGATCGAGAGTCACAACTGTACGATGACTTTGAGAACTTCAAGATGAATCCAGGGGAGAGTATTACAGAGTACCATGTGAGTTTTCACAAACTTGTAAATGATATGAGGAATATTAAGATGACTATGCCAAATATCCAACTCAATTCCAAGTTCGTAAACAACATGAACCCTGAGTGGAACAGGTTTGTTACCGCAGTGAAGCTGAACAAAGGATTGAGAAATATGAACTATGAGCGGTTGGACACTTACTTACTTCAACATGAGAAGCATGCTACATATGACCGTTTGATCATGGAAAAACTCAATCCAACTACAACAACAAGCACAACAAATGACTCAGTTGCATTTGTTTCTAATTTGAAGATAAACACTCGAACATCACAGTACTTACCATCTTCCCAGAATCAGAATCAGGTCATTCAACCAGGCTCAGGATATACCCCAACAGAAATGTTGATTGAAAACCTCTCGAACCAAGTTGCTCTATTGGTTCAATAGTACAGAACCTCACTTCCCCAAACCAACAACCAACTTAGGATTACTTGGTTATAGTTTATGTGAATCTTGCTATATGAACTACAAAGATAACCTCGGTCTAGATGTAATATATGTGCGAATGTTTTTGTAATTTGATTAAATAATAGATCTGGAATTACCTTACGAATGAGTTCTTAATTGAGGTTTAGGATGCCATATATTAATAGCTTATTGACAAGTCAAAGTATATTTCATAAGATCATGAGGGTTAAGCTATTAAGTTCGAGAACAATTACAAAACAAAAGGATTTTAAAATGTGAAGATAGTAAGACTGATGTTTATGGCCATTTTTATTGCAGAAAAGGATTGACTGATAGTGAATCTAAAAGCCTTGAAAGTTGCTCATGTGTTGAATGCTATGATTACATGAGGTGATATGAGGCTCTATGTTTAACCCTTCTACCAACCCGCTGACATGAGTTGACATTGATTATATTATTGCTTTGATATATGACCCATTTGTCTAATTTTCAGATGAAAAAAATCCCAATTATTAGCAATCAGCATGTGTGTGTTGGATGTTGATAGATAAGCATATAAATAAGTAAAGCAAAGATAAAGAGTAAGAAGCACAAAACCACAAAGCGAGTATTTATAGTAGTTCGGCTACAAGGACACCTTCCTTGCCCTACTCCACTCCCCGAGTCACTTACTCGAGAGTTCGTAATCACTACACAACACAAGCTCCTTGTGGCAGAGAAGCCTTCACAACGTCGCCTACTATTTATCCGGTACAAAGCTAGATACCGGGTTCTTCCACGAGTTAGAACCAAACCTATCACAACGTCGCCTACACTTTATCCGGTACAAGGCTAGATACCTAGTTCCATTACAAAGGAGGAACTACTACCCAACACTACACAACACCTATCCCAAAGGAGATCCACTCCTTATTACAACATCAACAAGGATATCAATATCCTTTGAACCAAACTAATCTATCTTGTACATCGATGCACCATATCAAATGTACACCCTAGGCACCTTTCACTAATGCCTTTGACACGACCCCTAGGTACCTTTCACTAATGCCTTCGACACGAACCTTTGGCACCTTTCACTAATTCCTTCAACACGGATCTTTGGCACCTTTCACTAATGCCTTCAACTTGACCCTTTAGACATCTTTCACCTATGTCTTCAACATAACACTTCTAATGAGAGAGGAAAGAACTATCAACAAGATAACATCAGTAGTCTTGATGATGATGAAGCTTGGCAACCCATGGACTTGAGCTTGCTCGACTTTAAGAGGTGGTGATCTCTCCTTTAAGAGGAACCTAGAGAAGCATACAAACACAAAAATACATAGAAAGATCCTTTGGATCTGAGGTTAGAGAGTTTACAACACTAAGAGAGAATGTGTGTGAAAGGGGTGAGTTGCAATGAGGAAATGGCTCACTATTTATAGAAAAAAATCAACTACTGTTCCCCGGATCCCATGGATCCCTTGCTTGAGGGATCCGTCCAGTGTATTCCTGGGGATCCGCCAGACGCTCCTCCTATTTGGTTTATGGGTCATGGATCATGGGTCATGGGTTATGGACTTTGGGTCATGGGTACCCAAGTAGATACAATGTATCTAGACATTAGATCATGGGCATGGGTCATGGTCCATGGATAATACCCAACATGACTTCATGCATGATGTCATGCAATGGGTCATGGGTTATGGATCATGATCCATGGGTATGGGTCATGGAATTTGGGTTTTACCCAACTATATTCAATGTATCTAGTCAATGGGTCAAGTACTTAGATTTTTACCCATTACATTACCCATTACAATATATACTAAGTATATATATAAGTATATGTAAACACTAGTTGTGTTACATATGCATTTTAATAACATGTAAACACTATTACTTTGTTTAGTGTTTTATATGAAAATGTAAGTGTATTAGTAAACTATTGGCTCAAACTATTTACGTATTTTATCTGTTTCGTTAAAATGATTTTACGTTTGTTATCGACAAAACATTAGAAGATCGTAAAATATAAATAAAAGTTTTTACGGCTTATTTGTATTAACAATCTCCCCCTTTTATTGATGACAAAACATAAGATTATTTTAAGGAAAAACTAAAATTCGTAAAAGTTTGAATTGAAGTTTTTACTCTCTTCTCCCCCTTTTTTCGAAACAAAAAGAGCGTCGAAAAGAAACTAACACATTGTTTGAAGAAAAACATTTGAAAATTAAAAATATGAAAAATAGAGAGTAAGAAAAGAGAAGGATTCTCGTCTTAGCTCCCCTTTGACGGGTGCTTCCCTTTGTTGAGGGCGTTAAGTAATTAGGAAAGCTAAACGAGTGTTTTGCAATATCATTTGCAAATGGTTTCGTCTTTTAGACGAACATGCTCCCCCTTGATGAGTGCTCCTTTGTGAGGAGGACGTCAAGTAGTAATGTACTCCTATGTGAAAGTATTGCAAGCGTTTTTGCAACATTTTGCTTTGACAAACAACTCCCCCTTGTTGAGGGTGTCAAAGTCTTCAAGTGTATATTGAAAATCTACAAAACAAAGGTTAGAAAGCAAGTATATGATGAATAATTTCCTGCAAATGAGACTCAAATTAGTAAGAAAAATTGTTTCTGTTGCACGGATCCCACGGTTCCTCCCTGGGAGGGATCTGTTAATACAAATAAGCCGTAAAAACGTTTATTTATATTTTACGATCTTCTAATGTTTTGTCGATAACAAACGTAAAATCATTTTAACGAAACAAATAAAATACGTAAATGGTTTGAGCCAATAGTTTTCTAACACACTTAAGTTTTCACATAAAACACTAAAACAAGTATAAGTGATTTTTATGATTTAATAATACATATGTACAACAACTAGTGTTTACATATTGGGCAAATATATACATAACTAGTATGTATTATAATGGGTAAAAACTACAACCCATGGAGCATATCCATAACCCATGGTATTGACCCATATCCATTTGACTAGATACATTGCATCTATTAGATACATTGTATCTAAGGAAATAGCCATGGACCAACCCATAACCCATGACCCATGACCCATAACCAAAAAACCCATGGGCAAAGAGGAGCATCCCACAGATCCCTGAGGTTACACTAGACGGATCCCTTAAGGGAGGGATCCGTGGGATCCGTGGAACAGTAGTTGTTTTTCTTCTATAAATAGTGAGCCATTTCTTCCTTTTGGGTTGCCACTCCCACACATACTTTCCCTGAGTATTGTAACTCTCTAACCACTGATCCTAAGGGATCTTTCTATGTAGTTTGCCTTTTGTTTTTGTGTGATTCTCTAGGTTCCTCTTAAAGGCAAGATCACCACTTCTTGAAGTCGAGCAAGCTCAAGTCCATGAGTTGCCATGCTTCATCATCATCAAGACTACTTAGGTTCTCTTGTTGATACTTCTTTATTCCTCCATAGAAGAGTTGTGTCCAAGACATTAGTGAAGGATGCCGAAAGAGTCAAGATGTAAGCATTAGTGAAAGGTGCTTAATGTCCATGTCAAAAGCATTAGTGAAGAATGCTAAAGGAGTCAAGACGAAGGAATTAGTGAAAGGTTCCAAGCGTTCGTGTCAAGGGCATTAGTGAAATATGCCTAGGAGTCAAATAAAGTGGCATTAGTGAAGGATGCCAAGGTCGTATAATTGATGAGGTGCATCGTTATACAAATAGTGATAGCTTGTTTCCAAGGATGTTGATATCCTTGATGGTTTTGTAATAAGGAGTGGGTCTCCTTTGGGTTTAGGTGTTGTGTAGTGTTGGGTAGTAGTTCCTCTATTGTAATGGAACTCGGTACTTAGCCTAGTACTGGATAAAGGGTAGGCGACGTTGTGGTAGGTGTGGTTCTCCTTGGTGAAAGAACCCGGTGGTTAGCCTAGTACCGCAAAAAGAGTAGGTGACGTTGTGAAGGCTTCTCCGCCATAAGGAGTTGGTGTCGTGTAGTGATTACGAACTCTCGAGTAGGTGACTCGGGGAGTGGAGTATGGCAAGGAAGGTGTCCTTGTAGCCGAACCACTATAAATACTCGTGTCGTGGTTATGTGCTTCTTACTCTTTATCTTTCATTACACTTTTATATATCTATCTATCAATGTCCAATATACACATCTAAATAGATTGACATAAGTCGATCTAAATATTTTAAAACGAAGTTTTAATTGGTAAAACTATTCAACCCCCATTCTAGTTTCCCACAATTGGCATCAGAGCTTCGTTACCAAGTTTTTAGAGTATGTTGTACTTTAAAAACTTGATACGATTTGTGTATGTTTGAAAACTACAAAGAAGGAAATCCTTTAAAACATTTTTTTTTCTCTTTCATGTTGGACATTGATAGATTATTCTAACATGTTCTTTTCAAGAAATCTTCTTGCTAGGATCTCTCCAAAACCTTCATTTCTATTCAAAGAATAATGAAGTCAACTTTCAAGAAAGAATCTAAAAGAAATCACAACCTACTTATTCTAAGTACAACGGATTACTTTAAGAGCTCATGAAGTACTTTTAGTCTTATGTCTTCACAAACCAAAATCAAGAGCATAGAGGTATGTTTACTCTTCATTAGCTAGCTTATATCTACATGAATATGTTAATACCATTTTTTTATAATTGCTAGTCTTTCAAAAGTCTCCTTTCTCCACTTTCCCGACTTACTCATTATCGGGAATAGTATTCCTTTTGATCTCGTCAAACTAACGCCGTCGTCACAAATGGATTCTCGATAATTAATTCATCAAATCCCGTTGACCAAACATTATTTATTTTATTTTTTTAACCCCAAAACTATTTTTGTTCCATAAGCTATTTTATAACTTATAACAAAAATATTGCCAAACACTCTTTTTCTGTCTACAGTAGCCGGATCCCTCTAGTTGTACTAGCCGGATCCCTTATACAAGGGATCCGGGGGAACCGTGGGACAGAAACCAACTATACGCTTTTCAAAACCAACCCTGCTCATTTTCCCTCTCCCCACAAAACACAAAAATGACCCGAGAGTTGGTTTCATCTTCATAGGACTCCATATCCTCAAGTATTCTTCTCTAGAACATCATTGTAAGTAATTACACTAACATGTTCTAATTTTCATCATCCTCATCCTAGGGTTTATAGTTTCTCAAGTTTTAATCAATTAATTTAATTAGGTTTTCCAAAATTGATCATTAAAAAGGGCTTTCACATAACTAAGATTACATTGTGTTCACAACATTGTTAATACAAATCAAAACCATAAATCCATCTCAACAAAATTTTCCTAATTGGAATATTTGTGTTTCTAGGACCAACCATGCCTAAAGCCACTCAACAAGACCACCATGATACCGTCCATTATCTCACCCATTACTATCGGAAAGAGGGATTGTCAACAACTGACCGCAAAGTCTTCAAAAGACTTGAAAAACGACTTATCCACGAAGGTCGTGTGGTCAAGGAATGTTTCCTTGAAGATACCGACATTCGTCAAGTCTTCTCGGCAATCAACTTTGATTGTCTTCTTGACATTGACGAACAAATTTGTCCGGTTTTCATCTTTGAATTCTACAAAAGCATTCGGATCATTCAAAACACCGATGATAGCATTTTAATCGCCTTCATCATCAATAAATGAAGCTTCACTCTATCTCTCAACACATTTGCTCAAATCCTTCACATTCCTTGTGAAGGAATTTGTATGTACTCTCAAGATTGGGCAATATCCTTTCAATCTTTTGCTCTTGATCCCAACCCAATATACCATACTCCTCTTGATGAACCCGAAACCATTCGAGACACCATCTTCAAAATTAGAGCCGACCAATCCCATCTCAACCGAAACAAAAGGCTCATTCACCGTGATCCCTTTCAAATGGAACTCTTTGAAATGCACCCCATTTTTAGAAAATGGGAAGAAATTCTTAGGGAAAACGTCATTAGCTTAGTCGGTAACAAGGATCATCCAAATGTATGTCTCGTGCAAATAATTTATTGTGTTAACTTTGAGAAATGGGCAGATTTGGTCCCTCAAGATTGGAATAATTGCAGCCTTGGTCCTTGTCATATTAGCCTAATCTAAGCCTTGTCAAAACAATTTGAACCCCTGCCACTTAACACATTTTGGCCCCCTGTCTTTTCCCTTTTTGAACCCCCAGGTCAAACAAAGTCAAACTCTTCCCTTTGCCCGCCCCACTGTACACCTGTCTTCCCCAAGTTGCCTGCAACTTTCAGCCCCCCTCCCATCACCTTTTCTCCTTTCCACCACCCCCTCATCATCACAAACCCTCCACATTAAATGCCACCCCCCCCCCCCTAGTTGATAAAATGCAGAGCTACAAGTCAAACTGTCCTTCCCGCCAAAATGATAAAAACGGCCAAATTGCTCAAAAATCATCCATTGGCCAAGTAAAGAGGTGGGATACTCTCAGAAGGACACGTGGAGGATTTCTAATGCATAAAAGAAGGAGGAGATAGAGAGAAGAGGCCAGTTTTTGGTTTTTAAAATTTTTGTATGTCGTATTTTATTTCCATGTCTTTAATTAAGCTTTAAACTGTAATCTTTGGTTTTGATTGTATCAAATTAAGCTGTTTAAGTATATTCAAACTATTATCAAGTATCATTTCAAGTTTTTGTTCACATTTCATGTTTTGTGCCTACTTTTGCAAATTTCCAATTCAAACTCTTGTTACCAAGCTTCAATAAGCTTATTTAATAGTCATACAAGCTTATCCAAGCTTATTATAGCTTTTGATAAGCTTGGAATGCAGTTTCAAGCAATTCTCATGGTTGGTCAACAAAAGTCAACTGAAGCTCATTTGGTCATGGAAATGGTTTATAGGTGTTGCAGAGATGGATTTGGGTTGGTTTTGGATTAGTATAGTGTAGCAATGGTTCTGGTTTAAGCTGCAACATAAGCTTGGATCCTTGTAAGTTTGTTCCTTATTTTTAGTTTTTGTTCAGTTTGCATTTTGTGTTTGAGTTGGTACTTGTGGTCATCTATGGTTCAAATCTGTTAATTAAGTTGTGTTTGGGTTAAATAAACTTAGTTTGATCATTAAAATAAGTTGGCTCAGTGTTTAGTCAGCTTAAAATTGCATATCAGTTTGAATAACAGTGTTTGGATCAGTATGTTAAGCTGAGATTGAGTCCTTGTTTGTGCTTGATACCTGTTCACTCAGTCTTAATATAGTCCACTTGAGTTATTTGGTCAGTCATACTGTCTCTAAATAAGCTTAAAGTCAAAATCCACTTTAAATCTGTCTAAGTCTTTATCTGTTGAAATTTTGGAAACTCAAAAGCTTGACTTATGTTTGGAAATCATTAGCATAGCTTGTTATAGGTTTAATTCATCATATTACATCATACTCAGTCCTCAAATTGGTTCCAAAGTTCACAAAGGTCAAAGTTTTACAACTGTGTCAAAAGTCAAAATATTGAAATACCAGTTTTCTACCAACCTAAAGTGATTTTTCATAGCTTCATTATTGGGTCAATCTCATTGAAACTTAGGACTTTAAAACTTTAACTGGTCTATTTCCTTGTTGTCATTTTTGTAGAATTTTAGAAATTTTCTAAAAGCTTCAAATAAGCTTGTCAAAAAGGGCTTATGTGCCCTGTTCATGAAACTCAGTGAGAGCTGAGTTTTCACAGAACCTTGCAGAGCTTGTGAAAAGTTCCTCAGAGCTTTTCTAAGTCTGTTTTTTTGGTTTTAAGGTAGCTAGCTAGGTGTATTTTAGATCCCAACTTTTAGTTTTCTGTTACAGCTTATTAATAAGCAGTTGCTTAAGCTCAAACTTGGTACCCTCAAACTGTTTTTGCACAATAAGCTCAATACATCAAATCTGTTAATCTTGCAATCCAGAGGTTAAAACCTGTTGTTACTTGTTGCATTTTGACACTTTTAGCATTTCATAGCTTCTGTATCAAGTTGGTAGCTTGTTGTAGCTTTTGGCCTATTCAAAGTGCTTATTTAGAAGCACTTACAACTGCAGTCTCATTTTCTTACACACAAGTCCATGTTTTTCTATTTTTCTTAGATTCAGTAGATTAAATTAGACTTTTCCTGAAATTTTCATAATTTTCCAACACTGTTTGCTATTTTTCTTAATTAAAAACAGTTTTTAGGCCATTTTAAATAGCTTTTAATACAATTAATTCAGAAAAAGTTCAAAAAAATAATTTTTCATTTTCCTTAGGTTTAGATAAATATAAAAAGTAAAAAAAGTAATTTTCCAGATTTTTCATAGTTTAATTTGTAATTTTTAGCAATTTAATTAGTTTTAAATAATTTAAAATTCATAAAAAATAGAAAAATAATCAGAAAAATATAAAAATAGTTTTGAAAATTCTATTTTGTTATTTTAGATTTTTCCAAGTCATAATTTTATTTTTCTAGCTTTATTTCATATTTTCTTGTATTTTAGGGAATTATTAAATAGTTAAAAACAGTTTTTAATTAATAATAATTAATTAAATAGTTATAAAAATAATTTTCTTTTTCTAATAATTTTCTTTTATCATTAGGTTTGTAAAAATGTCATTTTCATATTTTTAGGATTTATATTGCTTTAATTTTACATTTTCTTTTGTACGTCGCGTAGTTTTTAATTTAAGTTTTAAAAATAGAAAAATCAAAAACATCAGTATAAAATTAGTGATAGCGTTTATTTAATATAATTTAGATTTTAATTTCCTTTAATTTGCATTTAAGCCCCTGTAATTTATAAAATAACTCAAAATCCTTACTGATCACTATCCTTAGTGGTTATTCGACATCTGATTGTGTTAAACACCAGTCATCCTCCGTGGGACTTAACGACCTGGGAATCCACTATATTCTCCTGATCTAAATTGCATTTGGTGTTTGAGCTGTTTTAAGTTCCTTACGGTTGGTCATTCACAAGTGGCTAGCTCGTGTGAGAAAACTTGACGGTTTTGCACCAATCAAATTTTGGCGCCGCTGCCGGGGAGGCTGTAAGCGTGTTCTAAACATTTTTCAGACCCGTACTTGCACATATACCATCGTTTGTAAACAGTTTTTTTGTAAAGTTATAACAAAATTAAAAAGTTCATTAACACTTTTCCTAAAGTGTTAAAAACACCAAACAAAATATAAAACAACAAAACAATCGTAACGTTTTCTAGCTTGTGTTTCTTTTAAGGTGATTCTTAAAGAAATACGATTTGGTTAAACGAGACGATACCAAAAATATTGTCCAAAAGTTTTTAAACCCATCAGCACAAATCTATACCTACGTCTTTTCAGTGGTACTTAATATAAACATAAAAATCAACCACCGCAAATCAAGGCAGTACACCTACTAACTGGGGGTGTGACCATAATAAGTTCCCGAACATCAGATTTAAAACTTGCCTTTGTGTCCTTGTGATTTGGTGTACCTTTTTCAAAGAAGCCATTTCATTTGTGATTATTGGTTAAGTTCACTTGTCGTTTTGCCTCGCATTTGTTTTGAAAACTGATTTTTATACTTAGTGCATGCGCACTCGTTCTTCCAGTTCTACAAGTCCACTTTCTGAGCTTGGAAACATTCCTCGTAGACGTAGAGGACATTCTGCTCCTTCAGCCGTGACTGAGGAACGTCTACCATCACCACCACCTGCCGTAATGGCAGAAGACAAGCCGATGAATGAGCTTCTCCAAGCACCCATCGAGGGTTACGGAGATGCTATTGTTGTCCCAGCCATCGTGGCTGATACTTTTGAGCTCAAAACCGGGTTACTTAATCTGGTAACCCAAAGCCAATTCTATGGTTTTGAGCGGGATGATCCTCATGCACACATTCGATGGTTTAACAAGATTGCATCTACCATCAAGTACAAGAATGTCCCACATGAAGCTATCAAGCTTCTTCTGTTCCCATTTTCTCTAGAGGGACAAGCCCGGAATTGGCTTGAGAAACAACCCCCTCGTTCCATTGAGACATGGGAAGATCTTGTCACAAAGTTTGTTAACGAATTCTATCCTCCATCCCGAACTACAAGTCTTAAGAATGAGATAATGAAATTCTCTCAGAGATTTGATGAATCATTCGGGGAGGCATGGGATCGTTACAAATACTTGCTCCGCAAGTGTCCGCATCATGGTTTTACCGAGTTAATGCAAATGGATACTTTCTACAATGGTCTGAACCAGACTAATCAAGACTCTCTAAATGCCTCCGCGGGAGGTAATTTCTTGAGCAAGACCACAAAAGAAGCCTTGCAAATCATTGAAAACAAGTCCCAGGTCCGTCCTTTCCGCACAAAGACATATCAAACTCAGTCTAATGCTGGACCTTCTACTTCATCTCCCGTGAGTACATCTAGCACCGATGCTAAGATTGACAAACTCACGGATATTGTTCAGGCTTTGGTTCTTGCTAACCAAAAGAAAGTCACTTTCACACAGACACCATCATATGGTGAAGTGAAGAAAGTTGAAGTTTGTGTTACTTGTGGTGGTCCTCATGCATACTACAACTGTACTGCCACCGATGGTAGTCCGTTTGAAGCTAATGCTATAGCCGGTACTTCAAATCAAGGAGGTAATCAATACCGTCCTCAAAATGAACCAAACTACCGTGCTAACACTTATCAGGCACCACCCGGTTTTAACCAGAATCCTAACCGGAATCAGAACCAACCTAGAATGAACCAAGGTTATCAAAACCAAGGTAATTTCTATTCCGGACGCAATCAAGGTTTCCAACATCAAGGAAATCTTAATCAAAACACTTACAATCGAGGGAATCAATTTCAGGGAAATATGAATCCTAATCAAGGGAATTCTGGCTATAATCAGAACATACGGCCCCAAATTATCCCTCCACCTCCTCCTGTATCAACATCTGATGAGCTTTTAAAGCAATTCATGAAGACTCAAGAGGAGACAAACAGGTTGTTGGTCAGTCAGATCGCTGAATTAAAGAAGTCTTTAAATGATCGACCCTCGGGCTCAGGTACTTTACCTAGCAACACGATCGCTAATCCGAGGGGCGATGCAAAGGCGATCACAACCAGAAGTGGTGCTTCGTATGATGGACCCGCTATTCCTACTACCTCTTCTTCTTCTCTCCCGAAGGTAGTGGAAAGTGAACCTGAGGCGACAAAGGACAAGGAACTTCCTACTAATAACGGAGGTACCAGCACTGTCCATCCTCAGGTTGTCCCGAAACCCAATACCAAACCTGGAGTTGTTTTTGAACCTCCAGTTGGTAACCCCAAATCCAAAACTTCTATTCCTTACCCATCACGTTTACATGAGCAAAAGCTCCGCGAGAAAGCCGGTCATCAAATGGAAAAATTCTTTCAAATTTTCCAAGAACTTCATTTTGACATAAGCTTCGCGGATGCTATCATGTTGATGCCCAAGTTTGCATCAACTCTCAAACACATGTTAAGCAACAAGGAAAAGCTGTTTGAAATGGCTAAAACTCCTCTGAACGAGAACTGCTCTGCAGTTATCTTGAAGAAGCTTCCCGAAAAGCTTGGAGATCCTGGAAAGTTCCTCTTACCTTGTGTATTCCCAGGAATGGTTGAATGCTTTGCCTTAGCCAATCTTGGTGCAAGCATAAACCTGATGCCTCATTCAGTATGGAAGAAACTTTCTCTTCCGGACCTTACTCCTACATGCATGACTCTCGAGCTTGCAGATCGTACAATATCCCGTCCTCTTGGAATTGCCGAGGACGTATTTGTGAAAGTAGGAAAGTTCCATTTTCCAGCTGACTTTGTAGTTGTTGATTTCGATGCTGATCCACGGGTTCCTCTCATTGTTGGAAGAGGATTCCTGAGAACGGGCCGTGCTCTCATTGATGTATTTGAGCAAGAAATCACATTACGTGTTGGTAATGAAGCTGTCACCTTTAACCTTGATCAAACTTCAAGGTACTCCGCAAACTATGATTCTGAGTCGGTTAACCGAATAGATATCATTGATGTTGCTTCTGAAGAGTACTCTCAAGAAGTTCTTGGTTATTCTCATAATTCTGTGAGTGGGGATCCCACCACATCTTCTCGACCTATCATAGCCAATTCTACTCCTTCTCTCACTCCGTTTGAGGGAAGCGACTTCATCTTGGAAGAGATTGAAGCATACTTGGCTAGTGATTCTGTTCCATGGGAAATTGATCACGCTCCAATTGACATCGAGGGGGACATACTTCTCATTGAGAAATTTCTTAAAGATGATCACTCATCAACCCCTCACACTAGTGATGCAATTCCAGAAGAGATTAATCACCATGAGATTAATCCGGAGGGAGATATTCTTATTCTTGAGAAGTTGTTAAATCAGGACACTTCTCCTCCACTCCCTCCCGTCGAGCTTCATAACAAGGAAGTCAAGTCAGTTGAGAAAACTGAAGAATTTCCTGAAGTCGAACTTAAGGACTTACCACCTCAACTCGAGTATGCATTTCTTGAGGGTGATGATAAATTGCCTGTCATTATTGCTCGAGATTTGAGTAAAGATGAAAAAGCTGCTCTCATAAAGGTCTTGAAGTCACACAAGCAAGCAATTGCTTGGAAACTCTCCGACATTAAGGGTATCAACCCTGAGTTTTGTACTCACAAAATCTTGATGGAGGATGACTTCAAACCAGCAGTTCAACATCAGAGAAGGGTGAATCCAAAAATCCATGATGTTATCAAACAGGAGGTTATCAAACTTCTTGATGCAAGATTGATTTACCCAATCTCAGATAGTCCTTGGGTTAGCCCGATTCACTGTGTTCCAAAAAAGGGTGGCATAACTGTTGTCACGAATGAAGAAAACGAGTTAATTCCAACTCGATTGGTTACGGGATGGCGTGTGTGTATTGACTATCGTAAGTTGAATGACGCCACCCGTAAAGACCATTTTCCTCTACCCTTCATGGACCAAATGCTTGAGAGATTAGCAGGAAACGAATACTATTGTTTCCTTGATGGTTTCTCGGGTTACTTTCAGATCCCCATTGATCCACAGGATCAAGAGAAGACCACATTCACCTGCCCATACGGAACTTTTGCCTACAAACGTATGCCTTTTGGCTTATGTAATGCTCCTGGCACGTTCCAACGATGTATGATGGCCATATTCCACGACATGATCGGGGAAACAATGGAGGTGTTTATGGATGACTTCTCGGTCATTGGGGACTCATTTCAGACATGTCTCTCCCATTTAGACAAAATGCTAAAAAGGTGTGAAGACACCAATCTCTGTCTAAATTGGGAGAAGAGCCACTTTATGATCAAAGAAGGCAAGTCCTTGGCCATAAGATTTCCAAAAATGGGATTGAGGTCGATAGAGCAAAAGTTGATGTTATTGCTAAACTGCCTCATCCTACTACCGTCAAAGGTATTAGGAGTTTTCTTGGTCATGCCGGGTTTTATCGCAGATTCATACAGGATTTTTCTAAAATCGCTCGGCCTATGACCCATCTTCTTGAAAAAGAAGCTCCTTTTATCTTCTCTCCTGAGTGCGTCGAAGCTTTTGAAACACTAAAGAAAAAGCTTACGGAAGCACCCATTCTAGTTGCCCCCGACTGGGATTTACCCTTTGAGCTCATGTGCGATGCAAGTGATTTTGCTATCGGTGCAGTCTTGGGGCAACGCAAAACCAAGCATTTTCAGCCTATCCACTACGCAAGCAAAACTATGACTGAAGCTCAGACCCATTACACCACTACAGAAAAAGAATTATTAGCTGTGGTGTATGTGTTTGAGAAATTTCGGCCATACCTCATATTGACCAAATGCGTGGTGTATACGGATTACTCGGCTCTCAAATATCTCTTTGCAAAACAAGATGCAAAGCCGAGATTGCTCTGTTGGGTTCTCCTCCTCCAGGAATTTGATATCATTATACGTGATAAAAAAGGAGCTGAGAACCTGGCTGCTGATCATCTGTCCCGTCTAGAAAACCCTCACCAGGATGTGTTTGAGAAAAAGGAAATAAATGAAACATTCCCTCTCGAAACACTCAATGCGGTTTCTTTTCGTGGAGACTCTACTACCCCATGGTTTGCTGACTTTGCAAATTACCATGCGGGTAACTTCATAGTGAAAGGGATGTCGTCCCAACAGAAAAACAAATTCTTTAAAGATGTAAAACATTACTTCTGGGACGACCCCTACTTGTTCAAAATTTGCGCGGATCAAGTCATCAGGCGATGTGTATATGGTCAGGAAGCTATTGACATTCTCAAAGCTTGCCATGCTGGTAATTTATAAAATAACTCAAAATCCTTTAATTTAAGCCCCTATAATTTATAAAATAACTCAAAATCCTTACTGATCACTATCCTTAGTGGTTATTCGACATCTGATTGTGTTAAACACCAGTCATCCTCCGTGGGACTTAACGACCTGGGAATCCACTATATTCTCCTGATCTAAATTGCATTTGGTGTTTGAGCTGTTTTAAGTTCCTTACGGTTGGTCATTCACAAGTGGCTAGCTCGTGTGAGAAAACTTGACGGTTTTGCACCAATCAGCTGTCTAAAGACTTCAAACTCCCAGAAGAAACTTCAATTCTGCTGAAAGTTCCTCGAACTCACAATTTATACACATTCAACCTTAATGAAGTTCAACCTGGTGGTGACCTCACTTGTTTGGTGGCTAAAGCATCCCTTGATGAGTCTACTAAATGGCATAGGAGGATGGCCCATGTGAATTTCAAGACCATAAACAAACTCTATAAAATGGGTCTTGTTGAAGGTCTTCCCTCCAAAGTTTTCACCAATGATCATAATTGTGTTGCATGCAACAAAGGAAAACAACACAGAGCCTCCTACAAAGCTATCAATGCTATGAGCATCATTTCTGAACCTCTTCAATTGCTCCACATGGATCTGTTTGGTCCAACTCAAGTCAGAAGCATTGATCATAAGTACTTCTGTTTGGTTATCACTGATGGCTATAGCAGATTTTGTTGGGCTTTCTTTTTAAGAACCAAAGATGAAACATCTGCAGTGCTGACTGACTTCATCACCCTAGTTGAAAATTAGTTGAACAAAAAGGTTAAGGGAATTCGGTGTGATAATGGGACAGAGTTCAAGAATGCTATTCTTATAGAACTCTGTAGGTCAAAAGGTATAAAAAGGGATTATAGTAATCCAAGAACCCCACAACAAAATGGGGTGGCTGAAAGAAAGAATAGGACCTTAATAGAGGCTGCAAGATCAATGCTTGCAGACTCTAAATAGGACCTTAATAGAGGCTGCAAGATCAATGCTTGCAGACTCTAAACTGCCCACTATGTTCTGGACTGAAGCTGTTGGCACAGCGTGCTATGTGCTAAACAGGGTCTCCATTACTAGACCACAACTCAAAACACCATATGAACTTCTCTTTGGGAAGGTTCCTGTCATTCACTACCTAAAACCTTTTGGTTGTCAAGTGACCATTCTGAACACCAGTGATCCGTTGGAAAAGTTTGATGAGAAGGCTGATGATGGTTATATTGTGGGTTATTCAGCTCATAGTAAGGCATACAGGGTGTACAATTTGCAAGCCAAGAAGATAGAGGAGACTTTGAACCTGAGATTTTTGGAAGATAAGCCTAATGTTCAAGGACAGGGTCATACGTGGTCTTTTGACCTTGACTACTTAACTGATTATTTGGGTTACACTAGACATTTGGCTAACCAAAATGCAGGTCCTCAAGAGTCTCCCACTAACAATGCAGGTACCTTGGATGATGACTCTGAAAATGAGTTTGAAGATGATGAGCAACCTATACTTGTGCCTTCTTTCTCCCCTAACCATATTGCAGGTACCACCTCCAAGGATATTGCTGATAAGAGTGATGAAGATGAATCACATTATGCTGAGGACCTTGCTAGGCTTTAGACTCAAGAATTTGCAGCTAAGCTTGAAGCAGAGAAACTGAATGGAGAGGTTGCTAATGAAGAAGTCAGTAGAAACCATGTTTCTGCTGAAGTTGAATCTGCCACACCTACCCTCCACAAATCCGCTGAAGGCTATGCTGTTTCTTCTCATGTTCCTTCTCAAGTGTCTTCAGACTTTGGAGAACCTTATACACGCTTTCCAAAACCCTCAGATCTTGGAAATCATCAACCCAAAGCTGGCATCTTCACCTCACCCTCTTATGATGCTGAGTTTGAACCAACTATCACTAATCTTGATTCATCCATTGAAGTCAGCCCCACTGCTACTCAGAGGATCAATATTGTTCATCCTCAATCCAACATTATAGGTGATCTTCTGGCACCTGTTAGAACTCGAAGGGCTATAACAAGTCCTCAGTTTGGACAGATTGCTTTTCTCTCTTATGTCTCCAACCAGCAAAGAGACAATCACACAGACTTCAAGCATTGTCTGTTTGCTTGTTTTCTTTCTCAAGTGGAACCAACAAGTGTTTCTCAAGCTCTTAACGATTCAAGCTGGCTAGAAGCAATGCAAGAAGAGATGCAACAATTTCACAATCAGCAGGTTTGGATCTTAGTTCCACTCCCTGATGGCAAATATGCCATTGGGACAAAGTGGATTTTGAAGAATAAGAGAGACGCTCGGGGTGTTGTGATAAAAAACAAAGCAAGATTAGTGGCACAAGGCTTCAGACAAGAGGAGGGGATTGATTATGATGAAGTGTTTGCACCTGTTGCCAGAGTTGAAGCCATTCGAATTTTCTTGGCTTATGCTTCTTACATGGGTTTCATGGTGTATCAGATGGATGTTAAAGGTGCTTTTCTGTATGGTGAGATTAAAGAGGAGGTTTATGTCACTCAACCTAAGGGATTTGAAGACCCAGATCACCCAAATCATGTTTACAAGGTTGTCAAAGCTCTCTATGGCTTACATCAGGCACCTAGAGCTTGGTATGCTAGGCTTTCATCCTTTCTGCTGAAGCATGGCTATAGGAGAGGTGCTATTGATAAAACTCTGTTCCTAAAGAAGAATTACTCAGACATCATTCTTGTGCAAGTTTATGTGGATGACATTATTTTTGGCTCCACAAACGAAGCTTGGTGCAGGGAATTTGAGGAACTAATGAAGGGCGAGTTTCAGATGAGTGCTATGGGAGAGCTTACTTTCTTTTTGGGTCTCCAAGTTCAGCAGAAACAAGATGGCATCTTTATCTGTCAAGATAAATATGTAAGGGACATTTTGAAGAAATTTGGTATGGAAGGTGTTAGGACTGCCACAACACCTTATGAAGCTCCAAAGACAAAAGCAAATAATGAACCAGATCTACCTGTGAATGTTCATCTGTACAGGTCCATGATTGGTTCATTGATATATCTAACAGCTTCAAGACCTGATATTACTTTTGCTGTGAATGTTTGTTCTCGACATCAAGTCACTCCACTTACTTCCCATCTCAATGCTGTCAAGAAGATCTTTAAGTACCTCAAAGGCCAACCTCGTTTAGGCCTTTGGTACCCAAAAGAGTCTCCTTTCAAGTTGGAAGCATATAGTGACAGTGATTATGCTGGTGCAAATCTGGATAGAAGATCCACAACTGGAGGCTGCCAATTTCTTGGAAAAAGGTTAATTTCTTGGCAATGCAAGAAACAAACCATTGTGGCTGCCTCAACTACTGAAGCAGAGTATGTTGCTGCTGCAAATTGCTGTGGACAGGTCCTTTGGATTCAAAACCAATTGCTGGACTATGGGTACAACTTCATGAACACAATAATTTATATAGATAATCAAAGTACCATCTGCATAGTCAAAAATCCAGTTTTTCACAGTCGAACAAAACACATTGAAATCAGGCACCACTTTATAAGAGATGCATATGAAAAACATTTGATAAAAGTGGCTAAAATTCATATTGATGATAATGTGGCAGACTTGTTAACAAAAGCTTTTGATGGACCAAGGTTTCAACACCTTGTGGTCAATATTGGAATGCTAAACCCTTGACTGCAAAGTTTAAGGGGAGGCATAGGCCTTAGGGGAGGCATATGCCTCAGGGGAGGATTTGTGCAAACTCTGCATATTTTTGTGTGTTATTTTGTTTACTAACACTAACTTTCTAATAATTCTTTGGTTTGTTTGTCTTTGTGTTGTAGTTGTCTGGATTGCATTTTGTCTATTTCTTGTCTGAATTGCAGTTTGTCTATTCCATGATCAAGATCAAATTCATCAAGTGTGGTTCATTGGTATATGGTCAAGATAGCTAAAAGATTGTTGCTTGTTTCTTCTGAAATTAAAAGTACTGAAGCAAACAATTTGATTCCACTGAAGTTATAATACTGAAGAAAAGAAATTGAAGTCAAATTGTTCTTTCATTCATTCAAGAAACAGTTTACAGCTTACAGCTTACAAAAGTCAACCTACTACAAATGCATCTTCAAGATACGAGCTATACACTTACGCTAATCCTAATCTAGTACATATCATCTATTCCAACATCTAAGTGAATGTTGGATATGCATTAGATGCTGGATATGCGTTCGTGGGTCTTGCATAACCACCCATTCCGTCTATCAAGATGGCTGGATATGCATGACCAATACGACGAAGATGCTAAGGACCAAAATGGAGAGGATGGCTTGATGCAAACGTTGATGATGACGATGACCACACATGATGATGGAGAAAAATAACGTCTCCTGTGTGCTTCATCTATGTATTTCAACCAAAATGCAATCCATCCACCCTCCTTAAGCCCTTCTCTTATACGATGTGTGTTGATGCACCAAAAGCTGGCGCAGTGAGACCAAGAACCACCTCTCTATCTTTGGGGAGTGGCGGATTCCTGGCACGAGGCCTTTGTTGAGGCCGAGGTGCTGGAGGTTGGGAGTATGATGTTCCCTCCTTATAGGAGTCATCAGAATCATCAGCAGATTCACTTGGATTCACTACACTATCATCTTCTGAAGAGGGGAGAAAGGGTGATTTATTTGGTCATGGATAGGGTTGAGGAAAGTAATGTAGCCATGGGTTTGACTCACCACTTGATGATGATGAAGAGGATGATGAAGATGATGTTGTGAGATCTATGATCTCAGGTTTGGCATTCATGGTACAATTTGATTAATTGGGGTTTGTTTTTGAATCTAGGGTTTGTGGTAAATATTTGGGGATCTTTGATGAAGAGATAAGTATACATTGGGATCATTTTATAGACGGGTTCGAGGTTCAATGAGAATTAATGCGAGTGGGTGGCACAGTAATTCTAGAAACTTACCGAAGATATTCTTATCTTTGATGGTTTCTGCTGAAGTGTATAACTTCAGCAGATTGACCATATATTTCTGCTGAAGTGTTATTTTGGGTTTGGTCAAAGTTGGAATACACGTCAGCGACGGTCAACCAAACGGTCTATTCTCTTTGACTATATTTTGGGCAAAAACTAACACTCACTCACCATTCTTTTCCCTTCAGAACAAACCAATTCCCACTCATCCTGCATCCACAAACACTCACCATTACGAGAAACATAACCCTAAAAACTCATATCCCTCATGGCTCTTGAATTTAAAATTGATCACAACAAAGTTGCATTTCTGGGAAAAGGTAAGGGATATTAATTGTACGAACCAATGGTGGAATTCTTGAAAAGGTCCAAGATTTGTTATGCTCTAACACATTCTCCGAATGAGATATATGAATCACTGGTTACTCAGTTTTGGGAATCTGCTGAGAAGAGGAATGAGACAGAGATTAGGGCTGTGATTGATGGAACAGAGCACATAGTGACAGAGGACCTAATAAGGAGGAAGCTTCGCTTGGAAGATGCTGATGGAGAATTTCACTCTAATCAGGAAGACGTGCTTACTGGGCTAAGAGCAATTGGCTATCGAGGTACAAGGACTGATATGTGGCTGAAGAAGGAACTTTGCCCGAAGTGGAGGTTTCTGGTTCACACGTTGCTTCAATGCATAAGTAACAAGTCAGGAGGATGGGACCAGTTCTCTACCCAACTAGGATGTGGTATTGTGTGTCTTTCCCAAGGGATAACTTTCAATTTTTCTAAGTATATTTTTGAAAACATGGTTGAAAATCTTCAAAGGAAAAAGGCTAAGTTTTTAATGTACCCAAGGTTTCTGCAAATGATTTTAGACACCACTACCCAAGCCCAATCCTTTTATCCCATAGGTGTTTTAACTGCTAAATTGTTTGCAACCATGAGAACTCACTTTCAGGGGGAACATCATCCCTTGCTTGCAGCCATGTTGCCCCAAGGCAATGAGGCTGCTGATGAGGAGAATGTGGCTAATAATCCTCCTTCTTCACCGGTTGCTACTGATGGTAATCCATTAGTTAACATCGATGAGGGCCCCTCATCAACTGTTGAAGCAACTCAGGTTGCTCTTGACCAGCCACCTTGTCCCAGTCCACCACCCACTCAGGTTTCTCATGATGAGTCTGATCTTAATAGACTGCCCACACCAAGTCCTGTTAGGGATCCTCTCAATGAAGATCTTCCTCACTTTGAGCATGACCATGTTTCTACTGAAAGGTCCAATGAAGCTCCCTTTACCACAGAGCAATCTGCTGGTAGAGCTGAGGACCCTATTACACTCTCATCTCTCTATGCTCTTGTCAACAGGTATGCTACTGAGGCGACTAGTCTGAAAAAGGAGCTTGCAGAGACCAAGTCTTCTCTTGGTAGTAAGATTGAAGAACTGCAGAATCAAGTCAAGGAATTAGAGGACAAACTTAAAGGGGGCTCCAAAAGGAAGCTTGTGGTTTCCTCTGATGAAGAACAAGAAGTACCTCATTTTGGGTCTCTTGATATGTTGGCTGATATGTCTCTTAATGATCCTTCATCAGTAGTTGCTGCTTCCTCAAAGAAGAAGGAACCTGTTCTTTACAAAAGAAGAAAGAGATCTTATTTAAGTAAGGTTTCTTCTGAAGCTTCAAAGGAACCTGGTGTTGACAAGGCTGCATCTGCTGATGTGCAAACGGAGGATGTATCTTCGGATCATGGTCAATCTTCATCTGTTCAAGAACCAACAGGCCCTTCACCTTCAGCAGATAATTCTGATGATGTTGTCATAACCACTCCAGTTGATAATCTGCATCAACATGTTTCTCCTACAGTTGACCTGGGTATTGCTACTGAGGTTCCTGTCATTGATATAACTGAAGATGAGTGTGCTAAGAAGCCTGATGATAAAGGGAAAGATGTAATAACTGAAGATGAGCTTGGTTCAGACCTGGTGAGTGAGGAGGAAAGACTAGGACAAGCAAGTAGATTGGCTGAGTTTGAGAAGTCAAAGAAAAGTGAAGTATTGGCTCAACAACTTGAAACAGAGGACTTTTCATCTTTACCTCCTGAGAGAAGAAGAGAACTGGATGAAATGCGTGTTCAGATGCCTGCTGAATACTGGGATGCTCTAACTGAGCAAGTTATTTCAAGACCTTCTCTTGCTCAAAGTATACTAGGTGGAGATTTCAACAATGAGAATTATGTGGAGCAAATGATGGCTCAGGGAAGACAAAGGAAGCAAGAAGCTATTGCACAAAGGAGAGCCATCAAAGCTCAGAAGAACAAAGAGAAACCTCCCACCAAATCTGAAATGAGACAGGTGGTGAAAAATCAATGCTCGATGTACAACTCTGGCTTAACAATGAAACAAGTTAAGGCTTTTCCTGATCATGTCCTGGTTCGCAAATATAAACAGATCATGGGGGACAAGTCATCATCTTCAGCACCTTCTACCAACCTGAAAAGGATTGCTGGGAATAAATTTGCTCAAGAAGCCAAAAGACTCAAGTCTGATGATGCTCCACCCAAGGAGACGTCTCCAGTCATTCCTGCTGAAGCAACTACTGAAGTTGCTTCCTCTACTGACAAGGGTCCATCTGCTGAACCATCTACCGATTCTCCTGAAGCACCTGATGTATCAGCTCCCACTTCATCTGTGGCAACCGTTGACACACAAGAAGATTCTAAAGTTAAGGAAGCTGATCTCGCTGAAATAAAAACAAAAAGGGCGATAAAGATGATTCACAGGATGAATGCACTACGTGAAGGTGTTCCAACTAAGTCTCCCTCTACCTCTTCAAGTCTTACCACAAATGTTCAAACTGAAAATGCTCCCTCTGAGGACATCTATAAGCCTGGTAGGAGGAAGAAGAGAATGGCCAAAAGATCTCCCTTGGATCTTGAAGCTGATGATTCAACTTTTATTATAGAGGGTTCTGCTGCTGATTTTCCTGAGGGAGATCAAAATGTGTTGGTCAAATGGAATCTGAAGGATGATGAGATGAATGTCATTCATCGAAAGGATTCCACCTCAATGGAATTCACCTTTCTGAAGGAAATTCTACACTTGGTAGACAGGGCAGATTTGCTTACTCTGTACACTCTTGTTACCACCCATTACTGCAACAAGTCACCACAAGGTTCTGGGATGTTCTTACCGGGAGATCTTCAAGTCCTTATTAACTCTCATTCTCCCAATAGTAAAGCACATTCCATTTGGGAAAACTCACATCTGTGGAAGGTTGCATCCTGGAGATTCTATCCTCTACCTCGTGTGCATGTGCTTGAGACTAAGGGTGGAATCACTGTCTGCATGTTTGCTGAAAGAAAGTATCCATTGCCCAAGAGACTTATGGAAAGGATGCTTAGTCAGAAATTGGAGATTCCTCTAGATCCAGTGGGCAATGAAAGACTGTCTGCTTCAACATTGGTGGGTTTGATCAAGACTCAACTTCTACAACAGCAATAGGCCTCATCCTCATCCTTATCATGGTACTTGGTACTCTCTGCATTACCTTGTTTTGTTGCTTTTAGTTTGTGTTATTTATGTTATTTGTCTATTTCTGTGTTATTTTTCAATTTCTTAGTTAAAAAAAAAAAAAAAAAAAAAAAAAAAAAAAAAAAAAAAACTAACTTTTATGCAGGTTTGTTTGTTGTACAATTCTGATGGTTTTTAACTCACCAGATATACCTTGTGTATGTCAAAGAGTTGGCTAGTCCAAAGGGTACAGCTTTGGTAAAGACACAACAAATCTGTTGATAGCTGTAATGGTTTGCTCAAAATCATAGGGTCTACAACCACCCATGCTTAACTGCTGAGGGTTGTATGGTCATCAATTCACCATGGTCTATTCCTTTTTGGAATCCAAGAATTGGCTAGCCCACATGTATATGGCATGTGGTAAAGGCAACTGAATCCATAATTGGTTCTCAATTCACCAATTCTAAGAATTGACTAGTCCTGAGCAAACGGCTACAGGTAAAGACAAGTCAAATCCGTTTATATGGTTGCTGGTTTGCCAATAAATCAGATGGTTGTCAATGTACCATAGTTTTCGAACTCAAACATTTGACTACTCCAGTAGTGATGGCTATTGGTAAAGAGACATCAAACCCATTATTTTCAATGATTCACCTCTCACAGGAGTTAACACACCTGGAAGTGATGAGAATAGTATGAAACTTATATGTTTTGATGTACATGCTGTCATATGTTGCTGCAAAGATCTGGTGTATAACAGTTCAGTCATCATAGAGATGTTCTTCTTCTGAATCTTGCTGCTGATGTTCGAATGCAATCCTCTTAATGTGAAGTATTTGTGCTCAAGAAACTGGACCTTCCTAGCTCAGAAGTGTTTACGGAATGGGGAGGATATTGTTTGGAAATTTTCTCATAAGATGGTACAATCCTCAAAAGTATTAACGATCTATCAAGGAAACTGGAACTTAACCTAGTCAAATTCCAGTTTAGGGGAGGATTGTTGGGAATTACGGTAAACTACTGGATCTGCTGAAGTTTCTGCCGAAGAGTTTCTGCTGAAGAAGAATGGATTCTGCTGAAATTATACTTCAGCTGAAGTGTTAAAGCAGAAATCGTGATTCTGCTGAAAGTGCGAATCCACGTAGGAGAGATAAGCTCCGTATGTAGTAAAAGTCAGCGCCGTATGAAAGATAGGTTGGCGCCGTATTATGTAGTGTTTACTCAGAATGTGTTTGAGGCAAAACATTATGATTAGTAAAACAATATGATTAGTTGCATGCTTGTCTAGATGCATGCTTTGTCTATGTTTGTATTAGGAGCGTACGTTGTAAACGCTCGTGAGTCATTAGGGTTTCTTGTCTATAAAAGAAACCATAATAGTTTGTATTAGATAAGTTTTTCTAAGTCTTTCAAGTCTTGTAAAATATCCAAAACATAGAGTTTCAATAATCAAAAGATCCATAGAGGATCAAAGAGTTCTTAGTTATTATAACTTGTATTTACATTCCGCTATAGAATACGAGTTGTAGAGATCTTCTATTAGTTTGCTTGTGATTACATAGGCAACACTAACGATCTCCGAGTGCTTAAGATCTATCAAGGTCTTTGTATTTTCAACAAGTACTCTTTGATCCTCTATGGATCTTTTGATTATTGAAACTCTATGTTTCGGATATTTTACAAGACTTGAAAGACTTAGAAAAACTTATCTAATACAAACTATTATGGTTTCTTTTATAGACAAGAAACCCTAATGACTCACGAGCGTTTACAACGTACGCTCCTAATACAAACATAGACAAAGCATGCATCTAGACAAGCATGCAACTAATCATATTGTTTTACTAATCATAATGTTTTGCCTCAAACACATTCTGAGTAAACACTACATAATACGGCGCCAACCTATCTTTCATACGGCGCTGACTTTTACTACATACGGCGCTTATCTCTCCTACGTGGATTCGCACTTTCAGCAGAATCACGATTTCTGCTTTAACACTTCAGCTGAAGTATAACTTCAGCAGAATCCATTCTTCTTCAGCAGAAACTCTTCGGCAGAAACTTCAGCAGATCCAATAGTTTACCGTAATTCCCAACAAACATACACATCTAAATATATTGACATAAGTCGATCTAAATATTTTAAAACGAAGTTTTAATTGGTAAAACTATTCAACCCTCCCCCCTTCTAGTTTTCCACAGGATTCGTCTAGGCCAAAGTGAGGGATCCGTAACCTGCATTCTCAATTCAACAATGTGGATGTAAAATGTGATGTTAACATCAAAATGAGTTATGTATTAAGGCACCAAACATATTCTCAAGACAATATGGCATATAGCATGTAATTTCATTCAATAAAAATAAGAGAAATGATATACATATCTCTAAAACTAAGAGAATGACTTAAACATGAAATATGATTCCTAATCAATCTAATTTAGTCTTAAGACTAGAACACCACTTGAATCCTTAAGCTTAGGAGTGTTTAGTTTTTTTGACCTCATCAAAATGTTCGAGGAGGTGATAACACATGATACGTAGCTCTTCACGTAGTTCATGTACTAAACCTTCAACATGTTGACAATGATAACAATCTTTGTCATGGCTTGGAAGTGGTGGTGGTAGAAATGGAATTGGTTGAGATGGAAGGTTGAATGAGGAAGGTTGAGGATTCTCAAAAGAAGGAGGGATTTGTGGAGGTACATTTGGAGGTGGATCAACTAAGGGTGATGGTGGTGGAATGTGTGTGTAAGACGGTGGTCGAGAGGTATCTACTTCCATGTGATCGGGTGGTTGACTTAGATGATAATCCAAAAGGGACTATTCGAGGTTGATGGATAAAAGGATACCGGTGCTAGTGTCGTTTCAACACCATAGTTTTGTTGTTGCGCTATTCTCTCTATTGAGGAGAATGTTGGGAATGGTGGAGGATGAGAATTCCTAGAAGGCAAGTCCTCTAAGTTTTAGAGGTATGGAGATGAAAGTGGAGTGGTGAATGATATGGCTCTAGGCACCAAGGGTGATGGTTTAGTGGAAATAGGGGTGTTTGGTTTAAGAGGTATAGTAGTGTTTGGCAGTGGTAGTTTTGTGGGAACAATCCTTTTGGGGATTGGTTTGATTGGTTGAGTTGGTTGAGGGGAAATCCTAGTGTTTGTGGATTTAACGGGTGATGATTCGGTTGAAGAAATTTCGTGAACAACACGAGCAAGTTTCTTGAGTGGTCCTTTGGTGGAGGAGTTAGCACTAGGAGCTTTCCTCATGATGAAATGATAAAGATTAGTGAGATAAAGGTTTCTACTTGCTGAGAATGAAGTTGTGGATGGTAACTTAGAAGTACTAACAAGGTGGTTTATAAAGAGAGGGAATTGGTAAGTGAATTTAAGGATTAAACCACTAAGATCCTTCAAAATACAATGATTTGTATGCACAAAAGTCAACTTCAAAGTTGCACTGACCAAGAAAGTCAATTAAGACAAGATGGAGAGTTCAAGTTAGCAAGGAAAGCTTGAAATGATTGTTTTAGGTAGGATTAGCTGATTCTGTGCAGCCGGTTCCCACAGTTCCTTCTAATGAGGGATTCGTCTAGGCTTAACCTAAGGATCCGGCTCTCAGCAGCCAAGAAAAAGGAAAATGATGTTTTGTAAGGTCTAATACCTATACATCTTGAGTGTTTCAGTCTTCTTAGGTGTCTTAAATGAAGAGGGTCTTAAATGATCAAGAGAAATGATTGATGGTAGCTAATGATTGCCTTTTATGAAAAGAAATGGGACTTTATGAGCACCAATGGGGGATCAAGGATGACACTAATAGTTTTGAAAGTGTCAAGTAGAGTCAAATGATCCTAGAGATTAGATGGTAGCTCAAAAGAAATTTGGAAAATTCTTTAAAAAATCATGATAAATGAAAAACTAGTTTTTGGCCTATTTTGAGGTAAGGATGACTAAAATCAATTTGCTAAAATTGAGAAAAATATCAAGCTAAGTGTTTTGAGATGTGAGGAACAATGTGTGAGTATTGAAGCGGAAATATGGTGAGTTTAGGTGAAGTGATAAATCAAAAATACCTTGAATGTGGTCCTAAGTTAGCTATGAGTGAGTGTGAGACCTACTGAGCTTGAGGAAGACTTAAGTGATCCTAAGGAATCATGTTTAGCTAGTATAAAGTGGTCTAGAGGGGTTTGATGTGTGAAGGTCTGTAAGTCCATTTCTGTCTGCCCGGATCCCACGGATCCTTCATATGAGGGATTCGGTTAACTATAGCCCGGGATCCGGCTACTATAGACCAGTACCTACACCTAAAGTGTGCCGATTTTGCACAAGGTGTCTTATATTAAGACCAGTGATTTCTAAAGAATTTGAACATCTATATAAGTGAGATATCAAACGAAAAACGTTTTATTTCATGGGAATGATCATATTACAAAGATAAAAGATGAATCCTAAGGATTGAACCTATTTGGAGAAGAGACTAGGTTTCTTGCGCATTTTTGTTTGATGGATCGTCAGATGGATGATGAGTATTTGCGGATTCAGGAACGAAGAATGACGTGATGTGAGATGTATTCAAAGGTTCCATCATCTTGTTCACAAGTACATATAAAGGACTTTGAAATTGAGGATGAAAGTACATGATATGATGATAAAGGCGTGTTAGGAACATTCCATATGGAATTAGTTTGTTCTTGTTGCCTTGAAGGTTTACAATTTGTCTTGCGAAGAAATAGGCGAGATTGTATGGCTATTGGGTTAGGAGACAATACATTATATGAGCACAACAAGCGGGGAGAATTTCTCGATTTCCCCTAAGACTCCAAACATTTTCACGTAGAATGACTACGAGAGGTTTAAGATCATCTTGGATATCGCGTGTATAGATTATGTTTGGATCTGAGTGATTTGATCGAGGATTGCATAACATGTGAGTTAATTCTTGAGGGGAAGGTATGTGTGAACAATATGGACTATTTTCTTCACGGTAGTCGAAGAGAGAATCAAGAGACCAATCTTCAGTGAAGGCACATTGTCCATGATTTGGAATTCGGAGAATGTGAGCAAATTGCCCAAGAGTTAAGACAAACTTTTGGTTTTTGATCCAAAACCATAGTGATAGAGATCGATCCTCTTTATGAATGAGTTTAACTTGACGGAAGAATTCCAACAAAAACAGTGGACGGATTTTCTCGTTAATTCCGAGAAGGCCTTCTAGTCCTATGGTTCGGAATGAGGTATTGATACCTTCTTGGTATAGTAAAGGTGAGTCAACAACACGTCCTTCATGAGAGTAACGAGTTTCAAGATTATTGAACCCACGGACATGATTGCCAGGTGCGTTAGGCTCAAGGGAGATATTAGGAATGTAGACATAAGTGAGTTGAAAGTCGAATTCATACTCATGAGTCATGATGAGACCTATGAAAGTGAAATGAATAATTTATATGAGCAAGTTAAGATAAAGTGATGCATCAAAAGAGAGGACATTTGATAGGTGAAAATAATCTCCTAATGTTTTTATTGATTACCCTTATTTTTATTAACAATGACAATTAACTTACTTTGTACTAACATTCTAGTAGGATTTTTCCTTTTATGGTAGGTTTTTATGAAGTGGTTTTTATGTTGCATGATTTTCTGTTTCCCAGTTCCACGGTTCTCTCGGTTCCCTTTTAAAAGGGATCCGGCTAGTTAAACTTTAGGGATCCGTGGATCTGCAGTGACAGAAAAATGATCTTAACGTAAAATTAATTTTTGCAACTTTTAGGTTTATAAAAAGAGGTGTGTTTTAGCAAATATTTACTATTTAAGCATGCATTGTAGATTTCAAAAATATGTCAAGGTTCTTTAAAGATACGAACGAAAAAATATGATAAACACTGATGACATCAAATAGTCCTGAATATTTAGTGTCAATTTCCCCCGATAATACTCGTATTTTATATCATTTATATGGATTTACGCTTGTTTTCCTCTATATTTCACTTTCAGGTAAATTGCGAGCATTGGAGCTAATGAGACGCGGATTTGGAGAGTTTATTGAAGACATATCATAGTATGCTCATTTTGAAGCAGTTACGGCGTAACTCCTCTCTCACATTACGCCGCAACTAAAGCGTGGCTCAGAAAACCAACTCAACAGAAGATTACGGCGTAACTCTCCCAAAGATTACGACGTAACCAACTAGGTCAAATGAGGCTCGGCGCCACTGCTAGCTACGCCGTAACTATTGTCTCAATTACGGCGTAACCAAGATTTATTGAAGATACGGCGTAACTCCTTCCATAGTTACGCCGTAACCAGCATTTTTAGTGCAAAATACGAAGAATTGGATTTTACGGCGTAACTTTTATCATTAGTTACGCCGTAACCAGATCTGGCCTATAAATACCCCACGATTTCCAGCATTTCAAAACATCCCATTTCACACACAACATCAAGTGAACGTGAGAAGAAGTCGAAGGCAGATCTAGAGGAGCATACGGAGCTATCTCCAAGGGAGAAATCACTCCCCTACGATAAGCATTAGCTTTTTATCTTTTCTTTACTTTCAATTCATGTATTTCGTAATGTTAAACATTGAATCGATTGTTTTAGTTAATATGAGCGGCTAAGCACCTTTGGTGCTGGCCTAGTTATGATTCCTTAATTGTTTTGTTTGCGTTTACATTGCTTCCGTATAATTATTTCTAAATGTATGCATGCATAGTTTGTTGGTAGCTACCCTTGTTTTGGTAGTTTTGAATGGCGGTAGTGGCTAGTTACTTAGGAGATATGACCAACTGACCCTAAGTAGGTAGACTGAGTGGGAAGGGTAAGATATGACCAACTGACGACCCTTTCTGCTTGTGCGATTTGACCAACTGATCACCTACCGTTTGGATGAACTTAAGAAGTCGGGGGTGAGTGTTTAAGATGCTAGCGCCCAGGCACTCACTGTTATGAATCTAGCATGTAGTGGTACTTAATGACTTGGCTTAGGGGACTAAGAACAACTGGACTTATGACGGGTCACCTGATTTCTCTAGTGGGACCCTTTGCTGATAGGTTAGGACGAACTGACCATATGTTGTCCTAGCGACGTTGACCCCACCTGAAGTAATTGGAAGTAATTAGACGTAAACACTACTAATTAGGATGAGTAACTAGGTTAGCACCCCTCTCCTCTATTGATCACAACCCTCGCCTTTATTTGCTTTCATTGTCTTAGTAGTAATTAATCATTTCCACCTTAAATCATATTAAAATCTGTGACACCTAGACTTAGTTTAAATCCGCACACATAGCTCTTGGGAAGACCTCGGTTTTACTGAATACTACACTACACACGACCATATACACTGCCCGTTAGTGCATTAGGGTAGACCATAGGTATAACGAAAAATTATAAATATTAAAACCTGGTCAGTAAAACCTGCATTAAACACATTATGAGAAATAAATGAGATAAACTAAGATATTAGTAATATTTCATTTCAATGCTAAGAGCAATACAAAGGATTGGATATATGATACAAATGTAGATTAACAACACAAAGTACATGTCTCCATGAGAAAACTTGATCATGGGATACACGAGAGCGATGAGTGTCAAGACGATGATTACGAAGGTGATGTAAACCATGATGATGAAGTTCTTCCTTGGTTTTGAAGAGTGAGATGAGGAGGAAGATGGAGTTTGAATTAGAGGTATTTTTTGAAAGTGGAAGATTTGAAAAAAATAGGGTTTGGTGGTGTTGGAACGATCGGAAGAGATTTTATGGGGAAGGAGGAATTTTTGAGATTTGTGTCTTGTTTTATTATTAGAAATGTTTGATTTTTAGATTAAGATAACACATATTTATATAGCTAGACTTTAGATGGAAAAGAAACACGTATGCAAGAAGGTTTCCTAATGAAGCTACGTATATCACTAAAGATATGTTAAAATAAAAATTAATATAACCATATAGGTTTCTATGCAAGCATACTTATTATAAGCTAATGTTACTTAGAGATAAGTTTTAAGAAAATCATACCTCTAATGCAATTATGAGTGTCCTTTTCTTTTGACAAAACATGTCAATAGACAACTTCGGTTACTTCGAGATCTAGGTGGTAGTTTAAGATACCTTTTTAGGAAAGGTAATCTTGTTACCAAGGAATTCCTATGGCTTGATTAAAATGAGCTTAACTAAACAAAATGACAAGAAATGTTAGTGCATTTTTTTAAGATAAAATAAGAAATAAAAAATATGATGTTGTCATCCAATCAACATCCTTCAACACGAACCTTTGGCACCTTTCACTAATGCCTTCAACACAGATATTCGGCACCTTTCAGTAATGCCTTCAACTTGACCCTTTAGACATCTTTCACATATGTCTTCAACACAACACTTCTAATGAGAGAGGAAAGAACTATCAACAAGATAACATCAGTAGTCTTGATGATGACGAAGCTTGGCAACCCATGGACTTGAGCTTGCTCGACTTCAAGAGGTGGTGATCTCGCCTTTAAGAGGAACCTAGAGAATCACACAAACACAAAACTACATAAAAAGATCCTTTGGATCTGAGATTAGAGAGTTTACAACACTAAGAGAGAATGTGTGTGAAAGGGGTGAGTTACAATGAGGAAATGACTCACTATTTATAGACAAAAATCAACTACTGTTCCCCAGATCCCTTGCTTGAGGGATCCTTCGAGTGTATTCCTGGAGATCCGCCAGACGCTCCTCCTATTTGGGTTATGGATCATGGATCATGGTTCATGGGTTATGGACTTTGGGTCATGGGTACCCAAGTAGATACAATGTATCTAGACATTGGATCATGGGCATGGGTCATGGTCCATGGATAATACCCAACATGACTTCATGCATGATGTCATGCAATGGGTCATGGGTTATGGATCATGCTCCATGGGTATGGGTCATGGACTTTGGGTTTTACCCAACTACATTCAATGTATCTAGTCAATGGGTCAAGTACTTAGATTTTTACCCATTACAATATATACTAAGTATATATATATATATATATATAAGTATATGTAAACACTAGTTGTTATACATATGCATTTCAATAACATGTAAACACTATTACTTGTTTAGTGTTTTATATGAAATATAAGTGTGTTAGCAAACTATTGGCTCAAACTATTTACGTATTTTATTTGTTCGTTAAAATGATTTTACGTTGTTATCGACAAAACATTAGAAGATCGTAAAATATAAATAAACGTTTTTACGGGTTATTTGTATTAAGTTATTAACAGGTACAAATTCACGTCTTCTTTTCTATTAGTTAAGTTTCCTAGGTGGTGTCTTGTTCCCAATGACGTTGTGTTTTAAAGAAAGATGAAGGTCCTAGATTGTTCTCCTAAAGAATAAGGATGGTTGTTCTTTTCCCAGTATATTAGACTACGTACAAATTAGATGATAAAATTTGTTTCCCACCCCATAATACCCACTTAAACATGTATAAACCTGAAATATTTTCTGCCCACCCGTTAACACGCTTCTTTTGATATACTATATACCAAATGTATAGGTGGAAATTTGTAAGCATTTAGATGGCCCATATATTGAACTTCAATTCTTTTATCTTCAATCAAAGGTACAATTTTAAAAATTGATTCGAAAAAGCCTTTGTGATGGTATGCATCATTATCTTATTAAGGTAGATTCGAAAAAGCCTTTGTGATGGTATGTATCATTATCTTATTAAGGTATGACTGAATAATGTTATTCTCATCTTTTTAAACATGTGAATCTAAAAAGCTCATAAGTTATTTCTTATGCTCATGTTCTCTTTCTCACATCTTTTAAGGGGTGTTTGGAACTTCGGATGTGTTTTGGAAGTGATTAAATACCATTTAATAATCAATGCCAAATAATCATTTTATAAAACAACCTGTTGAAGATAGTGTTTAGATGTGGTTTGATTTATTATAATTAGATTTATCAAGATTTTTGTGGCAAATTATGATTTTTAGTACTGGATTTTTGTGACTTGCAGAATGCAATCAGAGCTCTGTCACAAGAATACGTCGTTGGTGATGTCTTAAAAGGAAAGTATGATCATGAAAGGACCAAATTTTCATTGCCAACATTAATGAATCTGGTAAAATTACTGAGTTTACTCATAGATCATTTTATCTGTTACATTTAACATCCTTAAACTTATGGTCTTAGGCAAATTACCACTATATTCTTACAAACATTATTTTTATCAACCCTCTTTGCAAATTAAGTAAATAGTGTAATTTGCATTAAGTTTTATCTTACTCCACCCAGTGACCCTTGCATTTATAGTTGCTAGGTGAGCCTGGTGCAGGAGGATCATCCACCCCATCTTTGGTTGGTGCTGTAAAACATTGGCAAAAATCCAACCCCCAGAAATCCTTAGACACATAAAGACAGTTATTGGTAGCAAATACAACACCTAAATATCAGTTAAGATAAAATTGGCAGAATAACATTGGGATACATACAATGGTGTCATCTATAGCTACATCATGCATCAATAAGATAAGGTAATTCATAATTGTTAGTATAAGAATATTTTTTCTATTATTTTCTGTATATGATCTCAAAACTGCTGCTGCGTGATAATGGATAGAGCAAGCCAGTGAAGCAATGAGCCCGGAAATCGTGAAAGCATTACAAGGATGTTGCCGACACAACTGCTGCTAATGAGGTGCGGCAAGGAATGCAAGGTTTGCAACCGCTTAGAAGGAGAAGAACCACTACAACTGCCAACACGCGCGTTAAGGGAAAATATAGATTATGTTCATCGAGTGCACAATAAACACCCGTATCTCGTTTTTTTTTTCATTTTGGGATGATGGTTTTTGCATAACAATATTTTTGTTACTTCCAAAGCAGTTGCTAAAAGCTTAGGAATATACCGTATTTTTATTGGTAGTTTTGAACATTTCTCACCTTTAGTAATACCTATGGATGCTTAGTATATATTGAATTTTGGAGCATGGATGGTTTTTCCTGTCTCCCATTGTTAAAATTCTTGCGTGTTTGATCTTTTTATTTTATTTTTAATGTTGGTCTTTCATGTGATAAGATACATATGCTTGCAACATTCGTGTTTCAAACAGAATGGGTAGTGGACATAAATTGATATGAGTAAAAATTCATCAAATTTGAGTTAGAAATAATTGCTGCAAAGCTAAAATTTTAAAAGTAAAGTGCTAGAATGTTTGAAGAGATTTTAAAAATGTGAGACAAGGCTGCAAAGTATGAAATGTATCTGAAAGGAAAGCTTGATGGATTATGGTAGACACTATCAAAAAGTATATATTGTTTTTTTGCTTATAATAAATAAAGATAACAAAACCATAAAGCTTGTGACCCATAAACCGGAATTAGCTAATTAAGGATATTTCGTTTGGAGCTCGATAAGAAGAAGCAACTTCTTTCTTTATAATTTTGTGGATGTGACACTTCATCTTATAAATAAGCTAATTTAAATGAGTTAGCTATGTGTACCAAAAACTATGAATATTTAATATTTTAGTATAAGATTCTATGAGTTAATCAAAATTATCAAAACACGAAAACAACATGTGGTAACTAAATTTTATATACAAAGATGATCATGTTTATGCAAAACTATACATAGACCCCTGCCACGTGAGTCAAACATAATTGAAAATTCAAAACCGTAATTAAAACAAAAACAAAAGTAACATATTTAATTGTTAATAGATAAAAAAAAAAAACATTATTAAAAATTTTAGAAAAAATCTCGTGCGTACATAACTAATACATTTAATAATAAATGACATTCTGAATTTAAACTCTTTCAACCGACTCTATTTTCCACGATAATACAATACTCCCTCCGTCTCAATTTAATTGTCCATATTTCTATTTTTGGATGTCTCAAAAAAATTGTCCACTTTCCTTTTTTAGTAAAACTAGAGAATCTAAAGTGAGAATATTAAAGTGAGAATATTCTATTCGTGTGGTTGAAAATTAAAGGTGCCACACTTTTATTAAATTTTGTGATTTCTCTCTCCTGACAATTAAATTGAGACGGAGTGAGTAATTGGGATTAGAGATCCTTGGTTACTCATATTACAAAAACATCGCTCTAAAAACAATACCAGCTCCATTTTCAGTTATAACCGTTTCATCTCCAACAAACGCACACTAAACACACACACACACAAATCATAAATTATTTCACGTCTCATTTTCTTCCATTTTTGTATTTCATTCGCGTAGATTTTGTATTTACGCGCGATCTCATTCACATTTTGATAATTTGAGCTGATAGATATAAAAATGGAAGCGATGGAAGAATTAGTACACCTCTCAGATTCGATGAGGCAGGCTGTTGATATGCTTAATGACGAAGATATTGAAGATGATGATTCTAGATGTATTTCGACGTTTTTGAACGTTGTTGCTTTAGGAAATACTGTATGTCTGTCTAATACGAAACGTATTGATCTGATTGTGTTGTCATTCGTAATTTGAGTGTATCGTTTTCGTAATGTAGTAGGTGTTATTGTAGATCATTGGCTTACTCTTTTGTTTAGCATATATTTTATCGACATTAGTTGTTACTATGTACAAAAGATGACGTGGCACCTGATATGCTGTTACTTATTACAGTATAGAGCTGTAAGCTTTGGTTTGCGAATTTTAAGTTTCACATAGCATGTGTTAGGATACCTTGCTCAATTTCCATGCATCAGCTGGCCATAGTAAAAGTTTAAAATTGCCGTACTATAGAGGTTGTATTACGAGGCTGTCACAAAAATGTATGGCCACAATGATAAGTTTGACATTGCTATGCTTTAAGGCACGCACTATATAGAAGATCGAATTTGTCTATATTGGCTAGTTACTACATATGTTCAAAAGAATTCGTCTGTATTACCTATGCTACCGTGTTCTTTACTCTTTTCCTTGCTGCTTGATGCAAATGCGACTGTTGCTACGACAATTTCATGCCTTTGTTATGATGATAATTGCTTAATAATTCTATTAATTACTATTTACTAATCCAAGAGTTGGAGGAAATATTTATGTAACTTCATTATATGTTGTTTTCGGTAGCAAATTTATTTTTTTATATCAAGTTCTGGTGGCATCTTATCTACTTATCCAGAAAACCATGAAATTTGATTAACATCATAAATTCAAACTAGATATTCCTGTAATATTATCAAGTTTCTAACTATGGAGCACAACTTGCTCAGGATGCAGGTAAATCAGCAGTGCTGAATAGCTTGATTGGACATCCTGCCCTGGTAAGACATTGATTCTTTTTAGTTCCCATTCCGTTTATTCAATAATTTGTAGTATATGTATTTTTGTGAACACTTTATGATTTACACCTACACTATATAGTACGTAACTTAATATTGTTTTGCACTCGTTAGTGGCTTCTTTGATACAATTCGATATTGCATCATTTGAACATATGTAGAACTGTAACTTTTAGTATATATTCAAGTATCTAATTCTGATTGATTTGCTTCCCCTTTGGACTTATTTGCGCAGCCTACTGGTGAAGGTGGTGCAACTCGTGCACCTATATGCATAGACTTAAAGAGGGATGTTAACTTAAGCAACAAATCAATTATATTGCAAATTGATAATAAATCCCAACCTGTGTCTGCAAGTGAGTCCTCATATGATACTTAACTTCACTTGTTTAGTTATAAGAAAGGAGACTCATGCAGATATATTTTTCTCTACATATGTAGGTTGATGTCATAGTGATATTGATTGTGATTGCCCCCCTTCTGTTCAATTATAGGTGCTCTTCGGCGTTCTTTACAGGATAAACTCAGTAAAACATCAAGCAAGAGTCGTGAGGAGATATATATGGAACTTCGAACGAGTACAGGTGAGTCTAGGATGCATTTATTTAAATGAATAAATTTTCGGAACACCACCTCCATTTTCTTTGACAAGCACTCCATGGAGGTATAAAAAAACCTTCCTGTAGTTGGTAGATGGAGACATACATGATTATTAAAAACAAAACTATAACATGAAAGGATCCTTATCCTTTATTCTTAAATGGACACTTACATTTGGATGAATTATAATAACTCCTCTCCTGCTTTCCTCGAAGTTAGATTTTTGTTGAATCACATTCTTTGATATGATGATACAGTTCAACATGAAATTTTAAATACTGGAATTTCATGTTATAAACTGCTTCCCTCATATATGTACCCTGTGTCGGTACTTAACTAATATTAATCTATGGACTCATATGATAGCACCTCCTTTGAAGTTGGTTGATTTGCCTGGAGTCGATAAAGGAAAACTAAATGATTCACTGGTGAGTTGCTTTCATTATAATTATACCGGTATTTTTTTCTCAGTAAGAATGCAATCTACTCGTATTCTAATAGCTAGTGTTCTTGCAGAAGGGATATGCCCAACACAATGATGCTATACTACTGGTTATAATACCAGCTGCTCAGGCACCAGAAATTTCCTCTGCTAAAGCACTTAGAATGGCAAAGCAATATGACGGAGAATGTGAGTTTAGTCTGTTTTAGTACTACAAAATTTTGTCTAAGTTATATTCATATTTTTTATAAATCCTTAAGTCTTAAACATGTTTTTTGGTTACTGTAGCTACAAGAACTGTTGGTGTCATCACTAAAATAGATCAAGTTTCATCAGATCCCAAAGTCCTTGCAGCTACTCAAGCACTTCTGTTAGGTCAAGGACCAGAGAGTACAATTGATATCCCATGGGTTGCTCTAATTGGTCAACCGGTTTCCATCGCTTCAGCACCGTCGGGATCTGATAACTCATTTGAAATTTCCTGGCTAGCTGAAAGTGAAAGTTTAAAAACTTTGCTGCCAGGAGCTCCTCAGAGTAAGCTTGGTAGAATAGCCTTGGTGGCAACCCTTTCTGATCAAATGCGTAGCCGTATGAAAATTAGGCTTTCAAGTCTTTTATCAGGGTAAGATGGACGATTCGATCAGCTCTCTGTCTTTTCATTGTTGTTAATTTGTTAAATATTTTACATGTTTCTTGAAATGTTTACTGCTGTACCATATATTAACCTCTCCTAATTAACTGCTCAGATTTTAAATATTTTGTAGTTGGTGATGGATCATAATATCTTTTTCTTGATGTTTCTATGGATTTTTATTTACATGCGAGTTTCACAATATGTAGGAAATGACCAAATATAAGGAGCTTAGTTGTAATCAGACAAACGCTCTTTGATTCTAGTTTGATTATATATAGCTTATACCGTAGTTGCATTATCATCTTCACATACACTCCCTTTTTGTTTCATTTCTGTTAGGCCTTCAAACTAATCATTTTTATTTTCTTCTAAAACTTGCACAGGCTTCAAGGTAAATCTCAAGTTGTGCAGGATGAGTTGGTAAGGCTTGGAGAATCAATGGTCCGTGGTTCTGAAGGTACAAGGGCTCTGGCTTTGGAGCTGTGCCGTGAATTTGAGGACAAATTTCTTCAACATATATCTAGCGGGGAGGTGAGCATTTGAAACGAGGAGCTATATATGCACAGTGTGAATAACTTAGATTTTTGGTAGCTTTGATTTTCTACTGTCTGTTGTGAATTAACTTCACAAAAATGTTCCGTGCAAGGTGGACTTGATTTAAACAAACTAATTTCCATCATTTATTACTTAAGAATTCATACACATCCGCAATAACCTACAGACAAAAAAAAAGAAAGAAAAAACGATTTTTGACCCCTATCTTAAAAATACAGACATGGAGGCAATGTAAGTAAAGGGTCTTAACATTAAAGAGTCAACACAGAAATTCCAAGTTCTTATTGTTTTATTATTTGTTCATGGCAAATGATATGTCACATAATATTTCATGTAATATTGCCCAAGTTACAACATAGGCATGCTATGGGTTACTTTCCAAACGAAAAAAACATCCGTGTTACAGCTATTTTATGTTTACATATAATTGCAGATAAATGGTATCCTTGCCAACCTACATATACCCACTTTTTTTTCAAATTTTTGGATTCATATCGTGATATAATGTGCGGATGGCTTAATACTACAGGTAGTAATCGATTATAATGTGATGGGTCATTTAGCACCAATTGTTCGATGTTATCAGACAACACTTTGTTTAAAATGGTTTATAGTAATAAACTGGTAAATTTCGGTTAATAAGATGTTTCATAGAGGGACACTTGCCCATCGTTTTTCATTCAGCTTGATCATTTAACACTTTCATTTAGTTATGCGGGTGACTTTTTCAGGGTAGTGGGTGGAAAGTTGTTGCAAGTTTTGAGGGT
The DNA here is from genome assembly GCA_019973895.1 of Chrysanthemum seticuspe. Classification (NCBI taxonomy): domain Eukaryota; kingdom Viridiplantae; phylum Streptophyta; class Magnoliopsida; order Asterales; family Asteraceae; genus Chrysanthemum; species Chrysanthemum seticuspe. The sequence continues at coordinate 215,439,304 of BPTQ01000005.1, forward strand.
AATTTTCCAAATAGGATCAAGCAGCTTCCTCTAGACAAATATTTTGACTTGAATAACGTTAAGAGGGTATGATTATCTTCATTTATTTCACTCAAAATTATATCCATCACTACATGATGACTGCGGAATTTTTATCAGGTTGTGCTTGAAGCAGATGGTTACCAACCTTATCTTATTTCTCCAGAGAAAGGACTGCGGTTTTTAATAAGAAGTATACTAGAAACGGCAAAAGAACCATCACGCCTTTGTGTAGATGAGGTAAAATTCACTCATTTTATCCTATCTTTTCGTTTATCATATTATTTACCTTCTGCTTTTTTATCCTTCTCTTCTATAACTTGATTTAATGAGACTTGATTATACACAGGTTCATCATGTGCTTGTGGATGTAGTTTCAGCATCGGCAAATGCTACACCAGGCCTAGGAAGATATCCTCCATTCAAGAGAGAGGTGCGCATCAATATTACCTGCAATTCAATATGATATTCCTAGTGAACCCTTTTTTTGTGCTTTAATATTGTACTTTTGTTGCTTAATTTTTCAACTAGGTTGTGTCAATAGCAACTGCTGCCCTGGAGGGGTTTAAGAATGAAGCCAAGACCATGGTGGCTGCACTTGTTGACATGGAGCGTGTGTTCATCCAACCAAAATACTTCAATCATCTTGTGCAGAAAAGGTGTGGTCAGTACTCAAAATAATAAGTCTTAGCATGTTATAACATGTGAATGACACAAGATATCATTTAACTGTTCATAAAATTTGAAGGGACTCGTGCAGTTTTTTAATTGCTTATTTAGATTATGTTTTCCTATATAACAAGACATTCTCATATTCATGCCAGGATGGATAAGCAGAGACGAGAGGAAGATGCTAAAATAAATTCTTCCGAGAAGGCCGTTGACGCTGAGCCATATTTACATAATGGGGTACATCAAATCAACATTTATTGCATGATCAATATGCTTTGAAGTTATAAATTTCCTTACCAATAACCTGAGATTTATTTACTTTGAACTTTTACTATCTGTACTTAATTTAGGCGACTAGTCCTCAAAACGGTGGGAAAGAGCCTGGGCGGACCTTAAAATTGAATATACTAAAAGAAACAAAAAAAGATAAGGATGTGCGAGAGGCACCTGCCTTAAAAATCTCTGGACCTGAGGGGGAGATTGTAGCAGGTTTTTACATCTTTCTCACATTTTTACTTATTGTTTGCTATATATATTATCCTAAACATCGTTTATTGAGAACATGATTATTTTTCGTATATATTGTTTGTGAGATCCTTTAATTGAGCCAGTATTGTGGGATGAGAACCTTGGGGCAGACATCCACCAAGTATCTGACATACTGATGCTGCACACTCACTATTGTATCATTTATTTGTGTTGCAGGATTCTTGTTAAAGAAAAGTACAAAAACTAATGGATGGAGCAGGAGATGGTTTGTTTTAAATAAGAAAACTGGGAAGGTTAGTAACATCATCAGAGTGTCAAATTTATATCTTTTACAATCGTCTTAACAAAACAGCTTGTTTGTTGGACTCATATGGATTATGTATTCCTTTACAGCTTGGATACACTAAGAAACAAGAAGATAGATATTTTCGTGGCGTCATTAATTTAGAGGTATGGGTTGCGTATTCCTCTGAAGCTTGGACCTTAAGAGGGATTTCAAATTTAAATTGATGTTTTTCTATACACAACACTAAGAGCAAATTTTATTTACCTTGATGTTTTTCTACTATCCTTTACGCTTGATATTCAGTTAATGCTTAATTGAAGACGTGTTGTTACTACATTAAGTTTTTATGCCTTAGGAATCTAATATACAAGAAATTGAAGAAGAAGCTTCCCAGTCCAAAAGTTCTAAGAGTTCAAAGGGAGAAGAAAAGGCGCCCAGCCTAGTGTTCAAGATAACAAGCAAGGTGTCATATAAGACAATGTTGAAAGGTTTAACTTTAAGTGGTCCTACAGCTCACAGCACTGTTGTGTTGAAGGCTGAGACTGCTGCTGAAAAAGCTGAGTGGTTAAACAAATTAAAATCCATAACCGGTGACAAAGAGGATCAAGTGGTTACAAAAGAAGACTGTCCATCCATTCGGCAAAGTCAACCAGATGCGTCACTTGTGAGTAACTGAGTATTAAGATGTATTTGTATTTTAACATAAACTCAATTATATGTTGCATCTTTAAAAATAATTAGTTGAATGATTAGGTGGGTGTTTGGATGAATATTCTTATATTGATTATGTGATAACAAAAAATTAGTTGAGATAATTAGCTCTAACAAAGTGGCCTGTAAAATATAGTCTCGAGAATGTGCTCCTGTTGTTTTAGGCTGTGATAATAAGATAGTCAGATATTTAATTAAGTCTCTGGAAAATCTGATAATTTAAGGAATTCATAGTTAAAATGAACAAAAATACTACGGTACTATTTTTGTGTGTGAAAATAGGATGTTTACATAGTTTTGTTTCTCATAATGATCAGTTTTATTTTAGTTGGTATGACAATGAATATGTAACCCCTGAATAATAAGAAATTTAAAAGCAGAATCTGTTTTTCAAACAATAGAAACTGATTACATACTTGTTAATTTCTAAACTAAAGTTACATGAGAATATTAGGATACAGCGCCCAGAAAGCCTGCAGATCCAGAGGAAGAACTTCGTTGGATGGTTCAAGAAGTACGTGGTTATTGTGAGGCTGTTTTGAACAGCCTCGCAGCAAATGTTCCCAAGGTATTTCTTTATCTTTCCAAATCCATGATCATTGTGTGTGATCCAACCTATGTTTATTTAAACTTCCCATTTTGTTGTGTTGTGTAGGCTGTTGTTCTTTGCCAAGTAGAAAAAGCTAAAGAAGAAATGCTGAATAAGCTTTACATTTCTGTAAGGTCAGCATCTGCGTTTTACTCATTCTGCATATTAGATTACATGTAATATTAACCCATTAATCTACTTTTCTTCTTGCCTTGATTATATGTAAAAGGAAATTCATTACTTCTGTTTTACTGTTTCATAGTTCCCAAAGTACGTTGATGATTGAAGAATTGCTTCAAGAGGATAGTAATGTGAAGCGTAAAAGAGAGAAAGTTCAGAGACAATACTCTTTGCTCTCTGAACTTGCCAGGCAACTCGGTCATCATGATAATCAAACAGTTGCACCTTCAACCATGTCAAATGGTTGTCTTGCAGGTACTATTTATCCTGACTCTTTGCCTCTTTTATCTTGCATATTTTGGTAGAAACATGTGGGTCAAAAGGGTGTGAGTTGAACACAGTTTTTTATACACTTTAAAACGGGTTGAATTGACGGTGAATAAAGCGAGTTAGTATGTTGCATGCATGAGTAATACACTTCAGGCGACGTTTGATCTGTTACCTTATAAGCTAATTTTTGTTTACCCTAGAGATATAACATTAACTGCATCAACCCATTCATTAGTAAATGGTCCTGAGTTTGCAACCTCTACTCTCACATTAGAAGGGTCTATTACTTAATTTTCCATTATCCAGTTAAGAATATAAACTTTTATGTTCTCCCTCTGTTCCAATTTTAAGGAATTGATCATATGATCTGACATCAACAGATAATCTAAGAATTAACGGAGACTCAACAGGTGATGACTGGAGATCTGCTTTTGATTCTGCTGCCAACGGTCCCTCGCGGCTAGACTCTAGGATTGGGTCCGGTGGTCACAGCCGCAGGTATAGTGACCCTCCCCAAAACGGTGATGCTGGCTTAGATTCAGGATCAAAAAGCCCTCACACACCCAACCAAATGCAATCTGCACCACATGATTTTGGTCATGCATTTTAAACTTTTAGCTAAGAGCCTTATGCTATTCAATCCGATTCACGCATCATTGTTGTTTAGATACCAGGCTCGTGTGCACAAGTTTATGTGATGTAGAATGGATATAAACATAGATTTTTTGTAAATAAACATTGATTTGGCAGGGACTCCTGTCTGTAAATGTAATAACCGGAAACTCGGAATGTGGCTTTTGTTGCATTTCTATTAACCGAAACATTTTGTAAATAAGTGACATTTACTTATGGATGGTATGTTTACTTCTTTGGAATGGTATGTTTACTTCTTTCAAATATAATATTTGTTGCATGGGCATTGTGTTCTCTTCGTGTTTGTGATTACTGACGCGAATCTTTTTTACAACATTTTTAAACGTATTTCTCACACTAGCACACATGTCTGATGTCTGTACTTGTGCGCGCTTACAGATACACATTACTTTCACATATTTGGGCTGATATCGACCCCCAAGGGTGATAAGTTGCATGATGAAATTAGCTCTTAAGAAAAACAAATGAAACCCCCAGTCATTAGGTCTTGTTCACTGTTGCATGTATATCCTTGTGTTGTTGATATCCCTGGCCTAGACAGATTACAAAACAAAACAAAACAAAAAAGAATTAGAAACGAAGCTCAATGATAAAAATTAATAAACTCTAACATTATCTACTGTACCTTTAATTTTAGTGTCTTCTGGAACACAACTTCTTAAGCCATTTGGTGAACAAATTTACGGATTCCTCATCCATATCAATTATATGTTGGTTGCGCTCAATCTTATCTTTGGTATTCTCAATGCACTATTATAAGGATGAACATAGTATCAGTGGGTTTCTTGGATTTCCTTGCTTGTAATATAATGGGAAAACTACATCCATTTACAATAAAATAGATAAATTTTACAAGTCACTCTTATATAAAAAACATAACATGTTTTGACTCGTATAAAAGTATAACTGATACGGAAACAGGTAAGGGCCTTTATTAGACTTCTGTGTCATGTTGAAGACATTAGAGCCCGGGTACTAAGATTAAAACCCGGCACTATGACATAGATCCCTGTTGTTTGTTAAAGAACATGGCTTTGTTATCTTGTAGGGGTTCTTTCACTTATACGTATCACCCCCTATGTTCTCTCACTTGTAGCCACACACAAACACAATGCGTTCCAAATCCATCACTAATCAGGTATGTCAATTGACGAAGTTCTTGGATCTAATTGCATATCTAATTTTTGAAGTCTTGTTTGAACTTTAATCTGCCATTAAAGGACAATTAATTTCAAGCTTTATTTATCATTTATTATGTAATTCTTGTGTTATCATATCAATTCAAAACCCACAACCATATACTAGAGAAACTTAAAATTAGGGCTCTGAGCAACCTCGAATTAGGGCTTGATTTTGTCCATTGGATTCTGTTTACATGTTAATAACGGGATATATATGTTTATTTCATTAACTTAATTTCATATGTAACTTGATATTTTATATATTAAGTTTATACTAAAGCCATGAAGTAGTTAATCATTAAGTAGAAAACAAGAAAATTCCTTTGGTGGTATTTTGATGAAAGAATATGGGGTAAAAGCTATAAAATAACAACGTACTTTCTAAAATTTACCGAGTTGAAACACATACTTTTTTATTAACATATAGACCCATGTACTTTCAAATTTTGTTCCGACTTTACCCATATTGTAATAAAATAATATTATTTAATATAATGTTATATTAATATAAATCGGTCATATGGGTGAAGTCGGAACAAAATTCGAAAGTACGTGGGTATATATGTTAATAAAAAAGTATGTGTTTCAACTCGGTAAATTTTAGAAAGTACGTTGTTATTTTATGGCTTTTACCCAAGAATATGTGATCAAAGTTCTTTACCTTTTCAATCTCCTTCATATCATCTTGCTTGTGTATCAACATATCCTTTGCAGTCTTTAGTTTACTTTTGTGCTCTGACACCTGATCATAACAGAATTAGGTCAAGCCTATAGTTTTGATCAAACGAAAATTAAACACAGCAAGGATATCTTATGTTACAATGTATACCTCTTCATTTAAGGAGTTGATACGTTCTTCCAGCTTCCGAATCTCCTCTTCTTCGTGTGCTATAATGGTATCTGATTTCGCCAATATGGGGACTAAAAGAGGATCGTCTGGTGGTATATTCAAACTTAGCATCTGATCTCCCATTTCATCGCAAAGTAATCAGAAATTTAAATAAACAGCTTGCACAACATTATTATTACAACTAATTAATTTGATGATAATAACAGCCGATTAATTAATGATGGATCGGGCGAATCTCAAGATTGTCACTAACCTGCTTAGATACAGCCCTCCTAGAAACTGATTCAAAATCGAGCTCTAGTTGATGGTCAATGAGATCTATTTGCAAATGTTTGACCACATCACATGCTATTTCAAGCTTAAAAGAGAGTGACTCGGTTTCAGCTGTTGGAAAGAGTATGTAAATCCATGGATATTACATATAATAATGAACACTTAGCTTACATATATCCACACATATGCATATGAATATACCTATGATTGACTCCTCTCTTTTTTTCTCATCCTGAAATGTCTTTTGAAGTTGTGTGAGAAGTTCCACAAGTTGAGAGATCTGATAAGCTGACTCTTGAGACTCTTTTTTGAATACTTCAATTCTCTTTGAATACTAAACAGAATAAAAAATAATAATAAAATGAGCAAATAACTTTAAACAGAGTAACAAACAAGTATTAATAACGTCTTACATATGCAGCTATGCGATCTACAATTTTGGCATGTTCTTTCACAGCTTCTAGTAGTAGTACCTCGTAGTTTTGCTTAGGTTGATAGAGTTCTACCATCTTTTTCCTGATACAAGAAAAAAGAAATATTTTTCACACTTAGATGGTTTTTTTTTTTTTTTTTTTTTTTTTTTTTTCCAACAATTATTTTAGAAGACCTAGCAAGGTCTAAGGAGAAAAGCAAACACCTTCCATACATACAATTCAAGGACGGTTTTTTCTTACTAAAAATCCAATTTATATATATTGTTTCACTTCATTGAGAATGAGCTATTTCTTTGCAAGGTGTTTTCCAATCTACTACTAGTTTTTTTATTTTATAACTGCACCATAGAAGATTAGAATAATAAGATTATAAAAACAAAACAACATTAAAACCTGCAATTCAATAGAAACAGATGCAAAGATTTGTAAAATTTTAACTGAAACCTTAAGTTACGTGTTTAGATTTGAGACATAAACCATCAAAGTCTTTTATTATCAATCAACAGCCTAAATGATTAACCAAATTTACAAAACCCTAATACATGGAGAAAAGTGTACCTGCACGATATCGACAGCAACTGCGATTTGAGATTTTGGGAAGAATAATGTGTTGAATAATGATATTGTAATTGATTGTAAGTGATTGATGATTGATTTTACCGGAATTACATCGACATATAAATATTACACAATAGAGTCTTCGGGCATGGGCTTGAGCCCGATGACATAATACAGACTAACACTCTCTCGCAGTTCGAGCGGCGATATCGCGAAAGCTCAGACTGGAGATGAAAAACTAATAAACGATAAATTAAAGCAAATAAATAATTGTTGATGAAAACATTTGACAGCAAGCGGAAGCACATCTAAAAAGGGATAACCCAAACCAAAGTATCCCAAACAGTCGTCTCGGGAATAAGCACCCTAGATTCGACACCACATAAGTCGTCTCGGGAATAAGAACCCTAGATTTGACACCAACAAAAGTCGTCTCGGGAATAAGAACCTTAGATTCGACATCAATAAAAGTCGTCTCGGGAATAAGCACCCTAGATTCGACACCAACAAAAGTCGTCTCGGGAATTTTTACCCTGGATTCGACATAAAACAAAACAAAAAAAAAATATTTGCTTTTGCTTTTGCTTTTACCCCACCACATACTTTTGCTTTTATGATTACCACTTTCATTTCCTCTCACCAAACAAATCCATCACATACTGATCAAAATTACTTCATCTCCAACAATCGATCTCATCTCCAATCCGATCGATATTCATCTCTATCATCATCTAATAATCGAACAATAACCCTGACAAAACAAATCATCTCAAACAAAACAAAAAAATGGCAGGAATCATTAACAAGATCGGAGACGCACTCCACATCGGTGGCAACAAAGACGAAGACAACAAGAAGAAGCATGAGGCCGAATGCGCTGATGATCACAAGAAGCATGAAGGTGGTCATGACGCGAAGTCATCTGAACACAAGGAAAGGTGAGAAGAAAGAAGGGATAGTTGACAAGATCAAGGACAAGATCCATGGAGATAAGTCTGGTGAGAAAGATGGTGAGAAGTGTGGTGATGGTGAGAAGAAGAAGAAGAAGAAGAAGAAGAAGGAAGGACATGAGGGTGGTCATGGTCATGACAACAGTAGCAGCAGCGACAGTGATTAGTTAGTCCCGGAAAGAAAAATGATTATTTGGTTAATTGAAAGTGGCGAAGTGATTGACAGAGTTTAAGGTTTAAAGGGAGCCCTCCGAACCTCCGGCGGCCGGAGGCGGCGGCGAAATGGTTTAGGGTTAGAGAATTAAGGATCTTTGCTCTGAAACCATGTAAGATAATATTATTGAATAATCTTTATTGATTGATTGATTCTACTGCAATTACATCGACATATAAATATTACACAATGGAGTCTTCTAGACTCGGACCTGGGCTTGAGCCCGATGACATAATAAAGACTAACATAATGGTCCTTTTTTTATGTATATATATAAATATAAATAATATAAAAACCGCCAAAGAATTCCTTTGGACTTTCCTCCAATGGCCCTCATCTTTCTTTTTTCTCAATTTTAATCCCAAAGTATGTCTTTTGCAACATTAGCCGGAGCTAGAGATGGCAAATCTTGCTAAACATCAAACTCATCCTTGGCCCGCCCCCAAGACTGGTCCTAAAAATCCTGACCCGATTAGCTAAAGTAAAGTAGTACAATGTCTTATGCATATAATATTATATTTTAAAAATTCTCTCTACATTTTAAAAAAATCAATTCATACCTTATTTGGTAATATTTTATTTATTTATTTATTTATTCTTTGATATTAAAAAATAATTAATCATAATTATTTCCTAATTTGTCAAAAGAAAGTTAAAAATTCGGTTTTACAAACATATGTAGAAAAAACCAAAAATACATATGTACTTGAGGTTTAATAGACGATAGTTTTGGGTGCAAAGTGTAAAAATAAAAAAAACGGAAAATTAAATCCTCCCGAACTTCGCAAAAAGAAAAAGAAACATATAGCAAGATAAAAACAAATGATATGCTTCTTCATCTATCCATCCAAAGAGAATCATCATTCAATTTACCTCCTTTTTATTCATCATAATCTAACACAAATTTGCTTAATTAAATTGATCACAATCGTCATTTATACTCAAATTCATCATCTTCGCTCAATTTATGAGCCCTGATTTTATTAATTTTTCTAATATGATGGTTACCTATAGTTCCCCTAGTTCCGGAACTTTCTCAACAATGGTATCAATTATTACTAATTTAATTTTGATGGATTGTTGATTTTGATGAATTATCGAGCTTTGTTTAATATTGGTGTGAATTTATGATGTGTTTGTGTGTATGTTGTTGATTACTTTCTTTATTTTATGGTGTTATTAATAATTAAAATTATCTTATTCTAATAATAGTTTAATGCTTTGTTCTTCAATATTTATGAGCAAGAAATCTTGAAGAAGCTGTAAGATGGGTCGAAGCCGTTTAGAAATATCTCTAAAGGTACAATTACTTAACATCAAACACTTGAACTTGGTTTGATTAGTTTGTAGATAATAGGTTCTTAGTGTTTTGCAGTTATGTATTTTTTAAGTATTTATGACACATATAATTTATTCTGTATTGAAAATCACCTGTTCTAATTGTAGAATGTAGATTGAAGAAACATGCGGCAAACAAAAGAATCATAATTAGTGTTTAAAAAAAAGTAAATTTATCATTGGTTTATTTCATTCCACTTCTATATTAACTCTATTCAAGCCACTTACAAGTTAAGAGATCAAAATGGGTCAAGTTGGGTTTTGTTCACCAAAAACATCTTTTGGCCAAACTTTTTAGAAACAGATAGTATGCCAAATTTTATTACGATCATAGTATATCAATGATAGTCACAAAGACAACAATTAGTGAAAGTTACCTTTGTAGCATAGTGTATTTGAAGTACCAACACCAAATTACATTTGCCTCTTATCTTACAGAATTCAAGGTGTTTATATGCATGATATGTGGTTATAGTGTCCTTAGAATACATGAATTATGTACCTTTCTACAATTAGTTAAGAGGAGCACTATACTTGAATGATATAGATGTAACATAATGGGTCCATACGTTCATACATTAGTGTATATCAACATCCTAATGTGTTAACAGTCAAGACCACCTCATGGATGGTTCGTTTTATTTGTAAGCCATATAAATATTTAACTACTACATTAAACATTATAGTTGTCATTGTTGTGAAAAATCCCTACAGATATCTAATGGAAGAGTCACTAAACATTATATACCAAACGATTGTTTCTGTTGATCAAGGATTATTGTACTTACTATAATTGTTATTATAGCATTTTAGCGTTGATAGAGTGTTAGTTAATAAGCTATTAGAAGAAATTTACTTACTTATTGTAGCTTACATGACGATGGTGACTTTGGTCAAAGAAGGTTCATAGATTTTTGTTGGGCTGCTAGATAAGTTTTAGGTAGATGCATTAGTGATCAACACTACTATACATAGATGGTATGTACATCCCCTTTAGCTTAGGATGGATTGAATCTCATGTTTATCCGACCAATAGGCTGACTTATGACCATAGATTTGGTGATTTTTTTTTTGTATTTTTATGCGGTTAATTTATGAACTTAAGGTTTCCTTATAGTTTGTTACACATTCAAGCCAAGGTTTTAATTATCGTTTGTGATGTTTTCTCTCAACTGTATTATTTAGAAATTGTGTTGTCTCGGAATTAGGATTGATGTAGTAGCATAACTTTTGGCTTAGATTTGTATGAATAGGGTTAGTTGGATGATATGTATGCTGATTCTTGGTTATGTATATTTGATGTGTCATCAGTAGTAGAGTTTCCTTTAAGTTTGTTTCCTGGTATTCTAAGTACTTTTCATGGCAATTGCTTATTTTGATCTCGAAAAGTACTGATGTTAGATCACATAATCATGTTTGTTTTTAGTTTGGCTGCTTTCCTCTTTCAGTATCTATCAGCTTCTATCGCTTTGGTCACCGAAAAAGATGTTGCAACTTATCTTTAGTATCACTATACTTGAAAACCGATATATGATATGACTATAAAGTATAAAAACAATATCACCGTTTAGTTTCAAGCTTATGGGGTTTTTGGAATTGCGTATCTTATATTGTTTATATAAAGCATATATATAGTAAGGAAAGAATAGCTATCCCAGGCTCACAACGTCACTTGAAAGTTACCCACTTTGAACTAGACCAGGCCCATTGTTATCCCGCAATGCCAAAGAATGCTTATTTTGAATCGTCAAAAGACCACTTGAATAGTGCGCCCAACTATTTCTCTTTGATCCACAGATTTCTATACAACAGGTTATTGAATCAACAAAACACAAGCCACATTGAATAATTTATAGCATTTGTCAGATTTTTAACTTATTACACAATTGTGCTATGGAGATAATAATGAATAAGTAAATTAGGAGCTATGTTATTAAAAGATTGCCAATTTTATCACCATAGTTAATTGAAGTTCTAACATCTAATTTCAAAAACTCATTGAACCTTGTTAGGTCACCATATATGTAACACAAGCATCAATATAAGAAATAGAGAAGAGAAAGGATCGGTTGAACAATACAAAACACTATGCGTATGATATGTGAGAAGAGTTATGCGTAAATGGAATGAATTGAACAACCAACCCTCAAGTGAGGGTATTACAAAGGTATTTATAGGAGAGGGAGCTAGGGCAACACTCCTAGTCCCTTCCTTTCCTTATTGGACTTGGGCCAAGGCTTATGGGCCTTCTACATAAGCCTTAGCTTAATAACAAACATAAAGGCCTAATTAAGCTAACTATTACATATTGATTACTAACACTTGAATTCTAGTTTAGGAGTGATTCCAACAATCTCCCCCTAAGTGTTAGTGATTGATGATGTGAACGGTGAAGGTGTTGATGTAATAGTAGCTTTGACGTCTTCTGACATTCTTCTTTCTTGTGAGAAGAATTGCCTTGATTCGAACAATCTCTCCAGTGTAGAGAAATTGTTTCCTTTGAAAAGTTCTGCTTTGACGTCATCATTTTCTTTGTTCTTTGATCTTTGTTCTTTGTGATGGTAGTGATAGTATGTTGTTGTTGTCTGCATCAGGTCTGCTTCGTTGCTCCAGTGTCTCCACGTCTTTCCTCAACATGCTCACACGCTCATTTAACGTTGGACTTCAGTACTGATGTAGTTCTCTTAGTCTTTAAACTTTGTAGATTCTTTGACTTGACGAAGAATCATTCTGACTTTTGTGTCGCCTTTTGAGAGAACTTGCATTAGTGATGATGTTGGTATGAGCATGTGAAGAATCTGCACGATCAGTCCGCTCCAGAGCTTCCATAAGAGGAAAACATACACACGGTTAGTAATAAGCGGATTCCGGCACTTACAAGTTTGAATTTCGAGGGTGTTAACAGCATAGTGTGAAAACACATCTCTAATTCTCACAAAGGCCGTTCCTGAACTGGAGTCCCACAAGTGAGATAACACGATGTACCGAAGTACACCTACAGTTCAGATGAGTCGCTGAGGTACACCGAAGCATCACCTCACGACTATAGACCGTTTGAGACACTCTAAGCGTAATCCACGGGGAGTTACCGAAGTGACCTGCTGTCAGGGCTGTTTGATGTTGACCCTGGCAGGAGTTTCCATTCAATCACTTAGGATCACAATAGTGAACCTCTCATAAATGTTCTCGACAGATTTCTAGGATCTGTGTAGGACTCGATAACGTACCACTGTTGTTCTTATTGTTGAACAACAAGTGATGAAATGTCAAGTGTACCTATGAGATCTTTTGATGAATCTCATGGCTCTAGACTCAATAGTGCACTTTGGTTTTCTTGAGCGGAGACTAGGGAGAGGGTCTCCTTCTTCAATACCAGCAATCTTTAAGAGAAAGCCGATAGTTTACGTAGGGTTCCCTGTGAGAATGAAACAAGCTTCTGTTGGGAGAAACTTGAGTGGCTAAGAAGGTTTAGTGCATGCGTCACTGGGTCCATGACGACTTTTAATCTTCTATACCGGTGTCACTAAGTGACAACCAGTAGCATATGAATTGAACCCAGTTTCTGCCCTAAGTTGAATAATCTGGAGGGCTATTTCTTTTCACCTTTTTCTTTGTTTTTCTTTTTAATTCTTCAACTCCTTCTTTCTCCAATTCTCATTTTCTCCTTTTAATAATCATACCTATGGACTTCTAAGTACTAACTATTTGTGATGTCCTTGGGTAGATTCCTCCGGCTCTGGCGGATCATAGGACGGTTATTCCTAACCTTAGTCACCTTATAACTCCATGACTAACCTATGTTGCCATAAAACCATTTTCTTGAAAATCTCTCAAAGTGGTTATGATTGAAAAACATTTTGTACCACTGTAAGAGTTTGATCATTTGCAGAAATACTCCCCCTCCGCACGTGCTTGAGTGTTTAGACAGAAATCTGCACGGTGAGAGAAGAGTGTGCACTTTTGAATTGATCGACTCAAGATAGACAATTCCCCGAGGGACACGGTTACGTTGCATAGGTAAAGAGCTACATTGTCAGCTTTTAGGTGACAACTAGCTCTAATAACTACCTTGAAGGTGTGGACAAACCTTGAAAGGTTGTCAAACCCGTCAAAGTTCATGTCTATCAAGAGCTTCTCGAATAGGTACAATTTACTTGGATAAGTCTTTGGAAGACAAATCTTTTCAATGTATGACTGTTCAGATCCCGTCAATTCATGGGTTAAGTCTTTTCACACGACGATTCAATATCAAATCAACATATTTCTTATCACAATAATTTTTTCCCCCTCAAAAATGGCATATAAATATTATTTTTGATAACGTTTTGATATTAAATATGACCATTTCGAGTTTTGTGGGAAGATTATCACGAAGAACAATTTTGTGAATAAAGTTTTTAGCAAATACTCCCCCTCAACAAGTAATACTAACTTTTGAGGTTTTGAAAACGTAAGGGGAAGTACTTGTTCTTTTGAGCAAAACCTTTAAAAGTGAAAGGTTTGATAGGTTTTACTCAAAAGTAAGAAGCTTTCGCTCCTTTTATAAGGATTGTGGCACTGAAGCGTACCACAAGGTCCTTTCATTACAAGAACGGGTTGTACACTGTTATTTGTGCACAAGCCATTGTCATAAAATAATCACACATCCAAATTAGTATGAAATTGAAACAGTTTTAAGGGGTACCAGGTAGTCCAGCAATATCACCAGGAATGCGAACTGGGCGTTGATAGCATGTGAGAGTAATCCTGAGACGACCACCTACAAAGCTCTCCAGAGTTCTGAACTGGTCCCTTCTGTACAACCTTTCATCGATCCGAGTGATGATCCTCTTAACATCCCGTTTTTCCTGAGAATTCCATCGCTTCTTCGACCCGATGCCTTCATGTATCTCCTTTAACCGATAAGCTAACCCATCCCTAACCTTCTTCAGTGTGTGGTCCCCAAACTTATGAAGATCTCTAAACGCCATCAAGCAGTTGCGTTGTAGTTCACTACGGTAAACTACTCCGAATGGTTTGCTGATGAGAGTGTATTATGGAAGATGGTTGATGTCAGGAAGTTCTAGCTGAGGTCTGGTGAAGTTGGCACGAGTCTGATATGGTTCAACAGCAAGTTGTAAATCTTCTACACGTTCCTGGATCACTATGCTTCTGATGAAGATGAGCAAGTACTTGATGTATTCACGTTGAATTTCAGTCGATAATTGTCTCATTCTTCCCTGTACCTTGGCAAGATACAGATCTTCAATGTCATTGAGAGACAAGTTCTGAAAGTCCGCTTCACAGAATTCATAGTCCCTTTCGTCTTGTCTTTTGACCACGACAGTCTTGAGGAAGGTGTAATCCCATTTAGACGAAAGAGTGACATGCTTAACAGAAATGATCCCTTTATCACTGTACACTTCATGTTGAGACTTTCGAACCTGGTAGCTTTTGTAGTAGATTCGTCGGCGTTCCGGCCAATAGTGAATCCCCTACATTGCATCAATGTCAGACCTTTCCACGCTGTTGGAAAACATGTGGGTAGCCTTTTCTTTGATGGCTATGCAGTTGGAGTATATGGCTGCCGGGAACGGAAGTGTAAGTGAGGTAGCGTATTTCTTTGAATCATTGCTACCGTGTAGAAGAAATTCCAAATCATTGTTGAAGAAGTAGCGGAATGGAATCTTAGGTTGATCTGGTTGACCAATCGTTGGTAGAGGTTTAGACCAATCGGTGTAGTATGGAGCCTTATCTCTTCTGGTGTAGTCGATGTTTGCTTCAAAGTTTAGCCAATCAATGTTGTTAGACATGGCTCGTGCTATGTTGTCAAGGTGATATTCAACTTCAATAGCACTTTCCGAGCTGTCTTTGAGTAGTTGAAAGGCTTCATTCTTGATTCGTTTCAACTCTGATTTCGTCATCTTCTTCACTCGGAACTTTTCTTACAGTAACTTAGCATGCTCCAATGTACGACCTTCTACCATATCTTGATCATCAGTTAGAGCGGGAGTAGCATCAACAAGTGTCGAAAACTAGTCATATTCATTGTCATCTTCGTCTAGCCATGATACAACGTCAGCCTTGGGCGTCTTCTTCTTCTTTTTCTTTGGCCTAGATGAGGATTCTGGTTTCTTTGATGAAGCAGGAGAGGTGGGTTGTTGTTGGGGCTCGGGGACTTCCTCATCATCACCACCAGTGTATTCGAAGTGATCACCGGTTTTCTCTGTCTAGGGTGGTAACTCAGAGTCCTGAGGTTTGTCAGTAGAAGAGCGTGGAGGAGATTGTCTTGTTGTTGGAGTCCGTAGGGGTGGTGGTGGCACAGAGGAGGGTTCTCCAGACTTCTTTGTACGTTTAGGTGCAGAGTCCTTATCCGTATCATCGTCATCTCTTGGTCGTTTAGGTTGATCTGCTGATTCCTTGCATGATGATCTGATTTGATAATCTAGTAGACCTTCAAAAAATTTAGCTTCATCCGACGTAAAAGTTGCAGATCGTTTTGACATTTGCATCACCAGTTTAGCAATTAACTCAGTTTCGGAAAGATCAGATTCTTTGGCCATTATATGTTTAACCAATGCGACGATGTTTGGAGTAAGTTGTTTGGAGAATATTTCTCTAGTCACACCAGGGACAGTGTCGAGAAGAAACTTGTGAGTGTATTCTCTTGCCGTCTTCTCCAATTCCTTTTGGAAATATCCTTTGATAAACTTCTGGATTTGTTCCCTTTCTGTCAACAACTCGTTTATCCCGTCTTGAAGAAAGTTGATTCTGTCAGCGAGTTGATATAGCTTTTTATTGGTTGCATCCTTCTTCCATACTTGCTTGACAGCTTTAACAATTCTTGTCTTTGCCCGAGATATCCAAGAGTCTGTTGGCTTCTTTACAGATTTGGATGTGGATCTGGTTGTTCCTTTGGATGGTGGGGGTGAAGAGTGAGAAGATGAATCTGATGATGAGGAGTCGTGAGGTGATTCAGGGTCCTTAGGAGGTTCTGAAGTTTTCTCCTTAGAGCGAGTAGGACTGTCAAGAAGATAATCATCATACTTCACATCGTCATCTTGTCCAGATTTAGCCTTTACTTCAGCCTGAATCCGGGTCTCTTCATCAGCTTTGGCTTGAGCTGCAACCTCTTCATCAGCCTTTTCTTTCTCAGACTTTTCCTTTTCTGGTTCCTGAAAGTCATAATCAATATAATCCTCCAGGCGTTTCTGTTGTTGCTCAATAGTGGTGGCACCAATTCCCTTATCGGGTTGATTAACCGCATCAGGAATTGGTGTAGATTGGACACCACCACTTGACCCTCAGGGGCCATACATTTGTTGCTTTTCAAACTCTTTTGCCACGTGTTGGAGTCTAATGATTTTGAACTTCTTCCTGTAGTCAGTATCCAGTGGCTCTTCATCTGAGCTTTCTTCTTCATGCTCAAGTACTGGAGTTTTCCCTTTGCCTTGGTCAGCTTTTGGACTGGGAGGTTTAGCTACTGTTGGAGTGAAATAGGTTGCAGTTTCAGAGTAGGTGACCTCCTCGTCTGATTCGGTTTCATCAGAGCTTTCATCCACTAGCTTTCTTTGCGGTTCAGACTTGGGAATGGGAATAGGAACAACTTCCTTAGAGGGAACTTTCCTTTTGAGTGGAGGTTTCCTCTTTGGGAACTTTCGTTGACTCTCAGTGCTTGTAACACTTCCTGTACTGCCTCTTCTGGTTTTCCTTGAAGATGTACCAGCGGATTTTTCATCGAGAAAACCTACTTTGCCTTCTTCAACTGCTACCAGATATCGTTTGTATGAGTACAGTTGTTTGATATCATCGGTTATAAGGTGATCAGGCAGCACTGCACCTTGTTTCTTTGTTGTAGAGTCCTTAAATCTGACTGAGAGTGTGGGCTCATACAACATGGAGTGTTGTTTGGGGTCATCGAGTCTTAAGGGAATATCAGGATTATACCCTAGAGCTCGTTGGATCAACAGTTTGGTATATCTGACATACGGGATTTTGGTGCCAAGCTTTTTAAGGAATGACATCATGTCGTCCCATATCAGAGCTTCAACTTCAATGTGCTTATTGTTGACCAACGCCCAAAAAATCTACAGTTCCATGAGCTTGGGATGCTCATAGCCACTGTCACGTCCAGAAACAGATTTGGTGATGATGATGTAGAGAGTTCTCCATGGCTGAGGAATATTCTTAAGATCCACGTATAATGCTTAGTGATTACTCCTGTAGCTTCGTCATAACCAATGTCGATCATGAATTGCAGAACAGTCTCTTCAGTTGGTGCGGCATTGTATTCAGTTGGTTCGATGACAGGGATGAGAAGAATAGCCCTTAATTCTGCAGGTGTGATGGTGACTTGTTTGTCATTGAGCGTCACAGTCACAGCATTTTGTCCTTTGATCTTTTGCATTGTATTCCAGAACTGGTGAATATAGATCTCAGGCACTGTAGCAGAATTGGTGAGCATGTTCTGATAGGGATGATTCTTCAGAATATCCACAACAAT
Source organism: Chrysanthemum seticuspe (assembly GCA_019973895.1). Lineage (NCBI taxonomy): Eukaryota > Viridiplantae > Streptophyta > Magnoliopsida > Asterales > Asteraceae > Chrysanthemum > Chrysanthemum seticuspe. The sequence continues at coordinate 215,457,453 of BPTQ01000005.1, forward strand.
TAAACAAGAGGATTCCGAGCAGGTGAGAGTATCAAAATCAACACGAAGGTTGTTCTTTCCTATCTTCATCGGATAGCCATTAGGGAATATATCAGCAATGGTGAGAACATTTGGTGCTTCCACGTTTTGTAATTAAGCGTCCATGTCGTGATCTGAAAGATATTTAGCCAAAAGAACCAACATATCGAAAGACATTATGTTAGTCAACAGATGGTTTTATTGTCTAATTATTGAATGAGATATGTCGATGATTGTTACGAGTCCAATGTCACTTGTTAGTCTAATAGTCCAATGACGTTGTGATAAGTTTCGTGAGTTGATTAACTTTAAGTTTTAAAGTCCATGTTTTCACTTATTATTCACAACTTTTTAAACAATTAATCTTATGGTTACATTATTGGTTTCGTGGCGTTATGATTTATTTATTTACAAGTTTGCACGCGTAACAATTCATAATTAAGGTTAAACTAGGGTTAGGCGTAGAAATGGCAAGCTTATGCGTAAACAGGAGTGATTATACGCGTAAGTGCAAGCTTATGCGAAGGTCCTTGACTTACGCGTAAGAAATATTACGCGTAGGAAAAAGGGACCTTATGCGTAGAGCTTACGCGTAAGCGTATATAGGACCTTACGCATAAGGCTTACTCGTAAGAGTCAACCTTATGCGTAGAGGTCACTGTTTACGTATATCCTTCATAGGATACACGTAATCCCTTATGTAGAACCTTACGCGTAACAGTTACGCGTAAGATTACTCTTACGCATAACATTCTACGCGTAAGGTGATCCTTATGCGTAGTTTGCTAGTAACCTTGATCCTGAATTTTCAAACGTAGAAAACCTGAAATAAATTCGTCATAACACAATCATTAACATCTACATTCAATCACCATCAGATCATATCATGAATATTTCATGTAAAACCATTTATGCGTAAAACTTAAACCCTAAGTTTCAAGAATTACGCCTAAGTAAATTAGCCATAGGAAATGCACCAAACTGATTCTGGGAAGTCTAGGAAGCCTATTAAGAAAGTTTATCCAAGTTTTAACATCAAACTCAACATGAATCAAAAATACCCAATTCGTATGAACTAAAACCCTAAATTTCAATTCTTTCACATTTGATGTTTCTGGGCAAGTTCTAAGCATGGATATAGTCAATTCATCATATAAACAACATCTTATAAGCAACTAATTAACCAGAAACACTCACACAAGAAAATACCCAATTTGAACGCATAAACCCTAGTTTTCAGAAATCATTCAATTCGTGTTTCTGGGTGAGTTTTGAGGATGAAAATGGTATCATAGATATTATACAAACATTTTGACACAACCATTTCAACCACAAACACTCATTCTTGATTATGTGTTCATACGCTTATGCGTAGAACACGAAATCACTCTTAGATGAAAAACTAACCGTTGGTTTTCAAAACAATTCAAAACCATTGTTTATAATCATGTTAAGGACACAAAAACACTTACAAAATGATGATCCAAAACACGGATTAGTGGAACGAATTATAGGCGTAGGATATGGTAGGTGTAGAAGTAAATGTGAAGAGTTAATGTTTTTGAAAAGTTAGGTGAAGTATTTTGATAAAAAATACTTTGGGCATTTGACACTTTCAGTCCCTCCACCTTTACCATTTACACCCAATGTCCATAACTTCCATTTTGGTTATCAAACGAAGAATATTTGGAAAGAAATTTGACGACACTCCCCCTCGACTTAAGAAATAATGAAAGTTTATAAATTTTAGTCCGAGGAGTGTCAGAAAGCCAGAAATGTGACCACCATTATTAAAGAAACAACCGGGATAAGATAACATGCAAGTACGAGGTTTTATGAAATTGAGAAAGTATTTACTTTCTCCCCCTCAACACTTGATCGAAAAAATACTGAATTTTGAAAGATTTGAGTGTTGACGGAAGATTTGTACTTGCCATGTTAAGAGAAATGTAGATAGAAGAACATTTTTGTAGTTTTATCTGATTTTATAATTTTGTATTTTGTTTTTGAAAAATTATTTACAAAAGAGGTTTTGGTGTTTGACTGGTTTTTAAGAATGTTTTAAGAGTTCATCCACTTCCTCTTGAGTCAAACACCGCATACCAATCCGGTGGACCAACTCATTAAACCTAACAGGAGCTAAGGCTTTGGTGAGGAGATCTGCCAATTGGTATTCTGTACCCACAAAGTATAATTCAACAGTACCCTATTCCACGTGGTCCTTGATGAAATGATATCGAAGATCGATGTGCTTTGATTTCGAATGTTGAACTGAGTTGCACGAGATCGCAATAGCACTCCGATTGTCGTAGTACATCAGGATTCTGTCAAATACATAACCATAGTCTTTGAGTTGTGTTCTCATCCAAATGACTTGAGCACAACCCGCCGACATGGCTACATATTCTTCTTCAGTTGAGGAGAGCGATGTACAATCTTGCTTCTTCGATTGCCATGACACCAGTTTATCACCAAGAAATTGTAATGCTCCTGAAGTACTTTTCCGTGAATCTAAGCATCCTGCGTGATCAGCATCTGAAAATGCTATTAGTTCAAAACCAGAATCCTTCGGATACCAGATCCCCAAGTTAATGGTTCCCTTGATATATCGGAGGATTCTTTTAGCCTCAGAGAGGTGGGTTTCAGTTGGTCTCGACTGATAACGGGAGCAAAGATATACGGCAAACACAATATCAGGCTTGCTAGCTGTTAGATACATGAGAGACCAAATAATACTAAGATATTTGGTAGGGTCCACCAATTTCTCATGTAAATCAACATCTAGCTTCTTGGTATGAGCCATTGGTATGGCATTGGTGTCACAGTTTTGCATTCCAAATTTGTTTAACAATTCAAGGGCATATTTGGACTGACTCAAGAAAATACCACGGGGTGATTGATGAACTTGCATTCCTAGAAAGAATGTGAGTTCACCCATCATTGACATTTCAAAATGTTTTGTCATTAATTTTGCAAAAGCATTTGAGTATTTTAAATGTGTTGACCCAAAAATGATGTCATCCACATAGATTTGAACGATTAAGATGTGAGCTCCGTGATATTGTATGAAAAGTGTAGGATCGACCGAACCTTTGGAGAATTTATTGGCAATGAGGAAGGATGATAACTTATCGTACCACGCCCGAGGAGCTTGTTTGAGACCATAAAGAGCTTTGTTCAGTTTGTAGACATGGTTCGGGAACTCGGGATCAACGAATCCTTCTGGCTGGCTGACATAAACAGTTTCTTTCAGTTGCCCATTCAGAAAAGCAGTTTTGACATCCATCTGAAAGACCGTTATGTTCATATGAGCCGCGAACGCGAGAAAAATCCGAACAGCCTCAAGACGAGCAACCGGAGCGAATGATTCTTCAAAGTTAATACCCTCTTCCTGTCTATAACCCTTAGCCACCAGACGTGACTTGTTTCTGATTACGTTCCCTTCAGCATCCAATTTGTTCTTCCAAATCCATTTGAGACCAATGACGTAGACCCCTGTTGGTCTTTCAACCAGTTCCCATACTTCAAGACGTTTGAATTGGTTGAGTTCTTCTTGCATGGATTCAATCCAGTTGTCTTTTTTCATTGCGTCTTTAATGTTTTTAGGCTCAGATTGGCAGATAGTGAGAGCATAAATGCAATGTTCACCATCTGTGTGAAGACGTTGTCTTGTAACGACTGGTTGATTCGGGTTGCCAATAATATTCTCTAGAGGATGGTCTTTTGTCCAACGATGTGTAGAGGGTTGATGTTGGTATACATTATGCAGATTTTGAGGATTCAAATGGTTTGTTGATGATTCCGCGACATCAGGTGCAGCAATTTCATTGGAAAACGGGTTAAAGAACGCATTTGGATCAAAATCTGCAGGTGAGGGTACTTCATTAAGAACATCAGCAGCTGGTTCAGCGTCGTTGGAAGCAGTTTGTTCAACTGTTGTTGTAGAGTCAACTGGTGGTGCTTCTTCAACAGTAGTTGTTGTAGCAGGTATATCAGGTATAAGAGTATGATCAGGTTGAGCAGCGGAAACAGCGGATACACCTAGAGCACGTTCATCAATGTCATCACTAAACAACGGAGCAAATAGCGTTTCCATTTGTTGACGAGTAAGCTGGGGGCTTAGTTCAGCTGATGATGGGGTTTGAGGGAAGTTTAAACGGTTGTGACCGGGTTCCAAGCTGTTATGCTCAGAAGCCATTTCAGTAAGTTCATCAAAATTAGCATGAATCATTTCCATAACCTGCTTTGTACGACGATTCCAGATCCGGAAACCCTTAAAATTTTCACAATATCCTATAAAGACTCCAATGTCAGCTTTGGATTTGAGCTTTCCAAAGTCATCACAATCATTATTTGGGTAGCAAAGGGATCCAAATACATGAAAGTGCTTGAGATTCAGTTTATGGTTGTGGATAAGCTCAAAAGGTATTTTGTTGTGGCGTTTAGTAATCATTGAATGATTTTGAGTATAGCATGCAGTTGATACAGCTTCTGCCCACAAGTAATCTAGAAGTTTAGCATTGATTAACATTGTTCTTGCAGCTTCCACTAACGTACGGTTTCATCTTTCAACAACTCCGTTTTGTTCTGGTGTACGTGCAATAGATGTCTGATGCTCAATTCCCACTTTCTCATAAAATTCTCGAAGAGTTTGGTTCACAAATTCAGTTCCTTTGTCTGTTCTGATTTGGCGGACGATGTTAGGGAGCTGAACTTGAATTTTCGTGAGAAAGGTGATGATCATTTGTGGAGCTTGATCTTTACTTCGAAGAAAGTAGACCCAAGTCCATCGTGAGTAGTCATCGACAATTACCAAGATGTAGCGTTTGCCATTAATCGTTTGCACGCGCATCGGGCCACACAAATCCATGTGAAGAAGATGAAGCACATGCTGAGAGTTATGTTCCACCTTTGAAGGAAAATGAGCACGAGTGCTTTTCCCTTGTTCACAAGCTGAGCACAGGTGATCTTTAGAATACCGGAATCTCGGGAGACCTTCAACAAGTTTGTGTCGAGCAAGGTTGGTGATGGTTTGAAAGTTTAAATGTGAGAGACGACGGTGCCATAGCCAAGATTTTGTAGATGTAGCCTTTGAAAGTAGACAGATGGGAGATGAAGCAATCATGTCTTGCATTGAGATTGTGTACAGACTAGAATTGCGAGAGCCAGACATTAGATCATTTCCTTGTAGATCACGAATGAAATAAGTTTTCTCCCGAAAAGCAACTTCCAAATCTCCATCACAGAATTGACCGACTGAAAAGAGATTGTGACCGAGGCCTTCCACATAGTAATCCCTGCTAATTTCGATATTGCCATTGATATAATCTCCGTAGCCCATGATAGCTGCGAAGTGATCATTCCCGAATCTGACAGTGCCAATGAACTTTGCAATAAAGTTTGATAACAGTTTAAGATTGCCTGTCATGTGTCGGGAACATCCGCTATCAACAATCCAAATGATGATCTGTATCACCTGCATTAAACACAGACGACACAGATGGAATAGAAGTAGATGTGGAACCCAAGTGTTAGAGGGTTCCGAAGCAGTTATAGTAGAAATACATACATCAATGATTTTAGGCATCCATTTAAATCCTAGTGTATTATGTAACCATTTCTGTCCTCTCCAACTAGTCTTAGCTTTAGTCTTAGTGAATGTACTAGGTGGTACGACATTCCTTGGAGTTGATACTGGAACTACAGTGACATCAATGCGTTTCTTAGAATCTAAAGAGGGCGGTTTACCAAGCACAGACTTAGAAGCATTAGTGGGCCTAGAGGTATTCCGATTCTTAGGATTCTTTAAACGAGACAAGATAGCTCTAGCAACACATTTGTCATGACAATCAGAAAGCATACTTTTACGACAAATAACACAAGAAGCATCAGACTGAATATCAAAATTACTTAAAGGTTTAGCATTCGTTACAACACTTTTTCCATTACATTTGCCAGACGTAATATCTAAAGTGGGTGCAACTTGAGTCTTATTCAAAATCCTAGGGTGTTCTTCTACTTCAGCATTCTTTATTGATCTTTTCTTAGTTCACAACTTCCTATTCTTCCTTGTATTGCTCCTAGGCTGTGAAGTGCGAACGTTGGGAAAAGAGGCAACTATTCTTGTTTCAGTAGAGGGAAGCACATTAGTATCGTGTGTTTTGTCAGTAGGCAATCTGGGTTCACATTTTCTTAGTGTTACAGGTGCAATTTTCTTAATGATGCTAGGCTGAACTTGTTCATACTTTCCTAACATTTCCCTTAATTTAATGATAGTGTGCACCAAATCTTGATTTTCAGAACGAAGATTTCCAGCAAAATTTATGACTTCTTTAGTGTGTGTAAGATAATGATCAAGTTCGTTTGATGCTTCATTACGAGTCTGTTTGAGTAAATCAAATATGACACCATATTCTTTTTTAACTTTTGCAAGTTCTTGTTCATATTTTGAGATTTGACATTTCAAAGACACATTTTGATCATCCAGTTGCTCAATTTTAGGATTAAACGTTTTTGATTTCAACTGGTGGATTTTGTTTTGCAAAGCAAGTTCACGATTTTGACAATCTTTTTGACACCATTGAAGACGACGTTTTGAATTTGAAAGTTCGTTTAACAGTCGTTCATTTTCAGCTTTTAAAGACTCTATCTGATGCACATTATCAATATTCACAACAATATCAACAGAATCAACATAATCAGCAGAGATATGATCAGATGCATATGCAACAGATTGTAATACAACAAGATTATTGATATCAGCACATATAACATCTTCCAAGAGTCGATCAACATCTTTTCTCAACAATTTCTTTTTACGTTTAGTGTTTGAAATCGATGTTTCTGTTTTCTCGAAAACTGTTTTCATGAGACCGAGTTCCTTGTGAAAATCCCTTTCCCAATATAGTGCACAAGTTTTCAAATTTTTGACATGGGGTAAAAGTCTTTTCTGAAGAATGTCTCTATGTTCTCGCGCCATTGGCGATTGAAAATGTTCAACTTTTATTTCAGAATGAAATTCAATCTCACGTTCCAAAATTTTGAGGTCAGATAAGAAAGTGTCAAAGTATTTTATAACGCGACAACTTTCGGATTTTGTTTTAACTTCACTAAGTGAAGGTAAAGTACCATTAATTTGTGCACCATTGTGTTTGGGACTAACTTCAGAAACTGGTGTGATAACAAAAGGTTTGTTAGAAGTATCTTGTTGTGTGAAAAAAGTTACGGCTTTTGAATAGTTAAATGGTTTGTTATAAACGACATTTTCCATTTTTGACCGACTCTCGTCATCTGCATCTAATTCCTCTATACGATTATATTCAACAATAGTCATAATTGAATCATCAATTCTATGTTCTGCACTGTAAACTTCAGGATTTGGTTTGAATGCTCTGTTTGAAAACTTAGGTTTGTAATCAGCAAGAATTGGTCCATATCCATTTGGATTTGGTTTAAAAGTAAACTTTTGAATAGTTGTGATTGACTCACCATGTTTATAAACAACATTTCGAAACTCTTTGATTTTGTGTTGTCAGTCGACAATTTCTTCAAGATAGTTATCTATTCATTTCGTGGAATGCTGTTTGTACTCAGAGAACTGTTTTTGACAAGTTAACAACTCAGCCTTGGCTTTTTGAGTTTCCAAAGTAAGAGCGTTAAGTTGTTGTTTATGTTCATGTTTCAGTTGTTCTATTTGAGACAACAAAGCATTCTTGGAAGCGGCTAGATCACGTATCTGTCGTTCTAATGATTTTTCGTTTTGATGAGATTTAGCAAAAGCAACTTCAAAACCTTCTTCACGTTTTCCTTGAGTTTTGAAAAAGTTGATTTGTCGAATTAAGCATTCATTATCCCTAATTAACAGTGCATTTTTCTCTTTTAATTTCGTGCAAATTTCCAAACGAGAGTGTTGGTCTTTAATTAAGGTCAGGAGCTCAATTTCTCTATTAGACAGAAGCTCATTTTGTTCAACGGGAGTCTCAACATGATCATTATTTAGATCCTCAAATATAATCACGGAGTCAACTTGATTATCAATATTAACCATAAGATTATCTTGATCGTCAAATATAACTACGGGATCTATTTGATAATCATCGGAATGAGATGTGGATTGCTCATGTTGAACACTCTGATCCTTGTCGGATGGAGAAATTGGCGGAGATATCAGATCAGTGATGAGTATATTTTGTTCCGGTACCTGAGACAAGCCATCAGTGTCATACACTGGGCCTGTGTCACTCATGTGTAGAGCTTGCATTTGTGCCATCAACATCACTGCTGCATTAGCCTGCAAGTCCTCCATATCATCATCAGAATCTGCATCTGCCATAAAGCTCTGTTCCTTGTTGGTAAGAGTTCCACCAGCTTCATCCTTGAGAGCCAAGAGCAACGCCTCTTTGTGATAAGCACTGCCTCTTGTCCTCGGTTTAGGACATGCATTAGCCAGGTGACCCTTCTCATAGCAGTTATAACAACAAAGACCATTAACCCCATTCTGAGCATTCCCCTGTTCAACTACTTGACCCCTTTGTTGTTGCGGAGCACCCATGTTATTCCTTCCAATAGCATTAAACCCTTGACCACCTCCCATCTGACGACCATAACCACTGTTCTGAACTTCAACGCGTCCATTGTTCACAACATCTTGATTCCTTGTGTTGGATGAGGAACGAATGCGATTGTTGGATTTGTTTGTATACCGACCGAAGGCTTTAGCAATCATTACAAATCCTTGTTGCAATTCATCGAAAGCAACAGAGTCCTCATCAGCTTCACTGTAAAGTGCTTGAGCATTGTTGTTGTTGTATGGAACCAATTGAGTTTGTTGAGGTTGTTGCTGTGACTGATCATATGGCGTGATGGTTGCAGTTGGTTGAGGAGCGGGTTGAGGAGCTGTTTGAGGAGGAAGACTAGTTTGAGCCCACAAAGCAAGTTGTTGATTATCAGGAATTGACTGTGGAGTCGGGAGTCCACGGATAGTCCTTTCTTTGTCAACTTCTTTTTGGTGAGGCTTCAAATAGTCGTACAACAATCCGTATGTAGCATTATGAAGATTCTTAGCTTGACGAAGAAAAATGACATACTTCTCCTATTCCGGACCAAGACTACTTAGGAACTTAGTGTTGACAGCAATTCGTGGCATGATGATGTTGTGTTTGTCCAAATCATTAATGATATCTGAAAAACGATGATGATATGACTCTAATGTCTCTCCTGGTTCAATCATGAAGTGTTCATAAGCCAAGTAGATTTTGGATTCCATGTCTTCCTGATTGAGTGTTGTGCCTTCCATAAGAAGATGAATGTGTTCCCACATTGCTTTTGCAGTCTTTTGAGCATCAACACTTCGAAGGATTGGATTTGGTAATCCTAAAAGGATGTATTGCATTGCTAGTTCATCGGCTTCAAAGTGTAGAAGTTCATCACCAGTGAGGTTTGAGATAGTTGCAATATTGGTGACAGCATCTCTTGGTGGATTGGCATCTGGATCTGCGGGTGTAATAACAGTAGGCATCTGAAATGGACCTTCCATAATGACCTTCTTTAAGAACTTTCTATGTGGCTTCTTTAGATCACAAAACCTAAAGAACCTTATCACCCATTGATCATAATTACCGGGAGTGAGCATTGGAGGTCTATCAAGTGAGCCAGCTTCATGAATTGATTGTTGGCTACTTAAGGCTTCACACATCTTGCCAAACCATGTTGGTTCCTTCATAGTACTCCTGGATGGATGTTGATTGTAGAAGTTTGTGTAAGGTTGTACTTGAAGAATAGGTGGTAGTTGAACCATTTGTGGTGGTGGAATTGCTCCAAGTTGTGGAGTATGTTGTTGATTAAATTGTTGTTGATGTTGTTGACTTAGTTGTTGTTGTTGTTGTTGATGATAAGTGTAAGGAAAATAGTTTGAGTATGGTGGTTGTGACATGTTGAAAACTTGTGTTGTTAAATGGATCTTTGTAGTCGAATGAACCGTTGTTGATGAAGTATCCTTAGGCGTAGAAATCACAGAAAAGCAAAGTACCACTTATGCGTAAAAACACCAAAGATACGCGTAACAGCAATAGTTACGCGTAGGATTAGCTTACGCGTAAGAAATGAGAAAACACTAAAGTTATGCGTAAACAGAAAGTTAAGCGTAGAAAACTTAGGCGTAGGATTACCTTATGCGTAAGACAGAGCTTAGGCGTAAGAAGAATCTTATGCGTAATGAGTTCTACGCGTAAGCTTAAGCTTATGCGTAAATTTAGGGTTTTACCCAAAAGATCTTTTACACTATCACAGTGCAAAAGATATCCAAAGTCAAAGTGTTTTCAGGCTTATCCAAGCAAGAAAAACACTGAGTAATCCACGAAACTGAAGATCAAACCAAGGAAAAGTTACGCGTAAGATTAGGGTTTTACTTACGCGTAGAAATTAGCCAAAAGTGATTTCTGCTAACTGATGTTTCCAAACCAGATTTTTGTGATCAAATAGCTTCAATATCACCAAAATAACACAAAAGTGTGAAACTTGATGATCTAAAGCTTTAAAACACGTTATGCGTAGAACTACTACCACGTACAAAACCAAGTTTAAAAACAATGATCCACACGTAAAGTTTGAAACTTTTTGCCAAAAACAGATATTTTAACACCTAAAAACGTTGAAAGGACAAGAATCTTGGATTAAAAAGTGTAAAAAATCAGTTTTTAAGCGTGACCAAGTTTGAAGCTCGTTTACGCGTAAGACCAAAACTTCAAAAACAAAATATGTTCACCCAACTATTTGGCGAATGATACCACTGTTAGGTCACCATATATGTAACATAAGCATCAATATAAGAAATAGATAAGAGAAAGGATCGGTTGAACAATACAAAACACTATGCGTATGATATGTGAGAAGAGTTATGCGTAAATGGAATGAATTGAACAACCAACCCTCAAGTGAGGGTATTACAAAGGTATTTATAGGAGAGGGAGCTAGGGCAACACTCCTAGTCCCTTCCTTTCCTTATTGGACTTGGGCCAAGGCTTATGGGCCTTCTACATAAGCCTTAGCTTAATAACAAACATAAAAGCCTAATTAAGCTAACTATTACATATTATAATATATACTAATTGGAGTTGAGGGGTGTATAAAAATACAAAGTATAAATGAGTATTTGTCAACCTATGATTGGCTCTATACAAGTGATAGTACAATAAAAATTGTGTTGGCAGCACACTATTGGCTGAAGTGTGTTTGGGAATTCACTGTTCACGTATCTATACGCTTGCAGCCAATACACAATACACAATACTACAAGAGATAACAGTTTGTCGGTTTACTCCATTCCCTATAATTCCAGGCCTTTCTTCACACACATACTTCCTCACAAAAACACACTCACACGAAACAAAAACACTCACTACCATAAATCATAATCACAGGCGACCACCATCATTTCATCATCAAAACCCCCTGATTCATCAAACACAGAAAAAAAAAAGAAAAAAAAAAGAAGTGGTATCAAGTATATACCTTCATGATGATCGGCTTCATTTTTTCAATTCAAATTAACCCTTAATTAATTTTGATTCCATTTGTGAAAGTAAAGGTTAATTAAAAAAAATGGGTTTTGTTATTAATTAACAAATGTAATCATGGATAGAGTATATTTGTTGGCTGAAGAAGGTGGATCTAGGTATTGTTCCAAGAAATCAGATGATATCAGTGATGGTCAGGTAATTTTTTTTTAATAAATTTTATAACTTTTTTTTATACAATTTAGTATTTTTGTTTATTGCATTGTAAAAAAGATTGTAAATTTTTATTGGGTTTTTAGTTATTAATGATAAAGATTAGATTTAAAAAAAAAAAAAAATTGCCCAGAATTTATAGATTGTGATTAGGGGATGATTGGAATCTGAAGGGGTGTTTGGATTACCTTATTTTTTAGCCTTATCACCTTATTCAGATCATGAAAAGCCAACAAAGCTCATTTTTTTGCGCTTATTGGCTTGAGCTTATAAGCTATAACCTCAAGTTGATAAACTCATAAGCCAACTTATGGGGTTTTTATAATCTTGATAAGGCGATAAGCGCACAAAATATGCTTATCCAAACACCTCCTCAGATTGCTTATTTGAAATAAGGTATTTCATTTGGAGTGAATTAAGGTATATTGGAAAACAGGTTATTTCGAAAGGCAATAGCAGATAAGCAGTTTTATTGGGAGTTTGAGACTTTCATTTTGAGTTGTTTTCGACTTATACTATTGGTTTTAAAGTAGCTAAGCTGTTTTTATGGGTTTCATCTTTTTTCATTTTGAGTTGTTTAATTATGGGTTTATTCTTTTTATTATTGTAGATTGTTGTTGATGATTTAATTTTTTTCATGGCAATATGGAGGATGCGATGGTGAAGGCTTATGAGGTATGAATGTTGCCCATCTTCATTTTTATTTATTTATTTATTTTTCAGTATGAACTGGGCAAAATTCTGAGATGGTGAAAAATGATAAGGCGTGAATCTTCGAATAACAGTTTCCGTTTGTAATGATGTGTTGGTATCATAAATTGTGATAGGTACGATCAATTATCATCACTGTTTTTATATAAATAGATACGTGAACTGAACATTTTTTAATGAACTAAGAAATTTTAACCCACAATTATCTTGATGTAAACTATGCTACCGAATTGTATACGTATCTAACATTGACAATGGCATTGATTGTGATATTAGGCTGAAAAACGATTTGAATATTTTATTTGGTTTTTAGTGAAAAGGAATATACAATAAACTAATGGAATCAATGTTTATTGTGATTCCATGTGGAACACATATTCTAGAAGATAAAGTAATTTATCTACAAATATCGAACTACAATAACGTACATCTTTTAAACAATATATGCAGGGTTTAAGGAGAAATGAAAATGGAGAACCAGGAGGGGACCTTAAGCATGGAGATGTTGTGCCAGTAATCGAGCTTTTTGAATGCACAGCAACTGTTTGATTAATTTTTTTGAGTAAATTTCAATTAATTTGGTTGTTGATGATTGTACAGCCTGCTACTGTCAGTTATGTTCGAGTGCTTCCACTGGTAAGTGGGTTCTACTTCGCCGTTTTAGATGCGGAATTATGAATATTCGTATGTGTTTGTGAAGTTTCAAATGCTATTTATTGATAGGCGAAGCCAGAGGCAGGGAGATTCATTGTTGGTACTATCGCTTTGTTGGTTGCGTCTACTTCAAGTATACTGATTGTATGTTTGTTTGTTTTCAAATTTATAAATGCTCATGCGAATACCATGTATAGTTGGTTATGTGTGATTAACCATTGTATTTTTTTATGAATGTATTGCAGCCAAGGTTTTTGGTGGGATGATAATTGATATTGTGTCGGATGATCTCCAAACACTTGAACAGAAAAGTGAAGCTGTAAGCGCCATTAATAGAACTATTCTAGGAATCTTTCTGATTGTCATAATTGGGTATTAACATGTTAAAACTTTTAGTAACTCAACTCAGTTTTATTGTCGACAAATGACTCATATTTTTTGTTTTCAGTTCAATCTGCACAGCACTTCGAGCATGGTTATTTTCTTCTGCAAGTGTAACGATCGTCGATGCCTTCCAAAAAAAAATTCAATTGTGATGCTCTGTTTTTTTCATCTTCATCTTGATATTTTAAATTTTTTATGATTTATTGGTTTTGTTCCCTTTTATCATTTGGGTTTCCATTGGATTTCATTATATTCGGAAGTCTTAAAGTTTATTTTGCTTTTGGATTATAGGTTACATTGGTACAGAGGGAGAACAAATGAACGTTGGATATGAATGTGCCTACAAGGAATGTGTAAAAGATGTTACATCCACATCCAGTGAAACATGGTTTCGGTAAAAAAATTGTTGCTTATGCTAACCCTTACATTCTGATGGTCATCTTCTAATCAATAGTCTGGCCTTATTGTTAGTATATGAGTGTGTTTCAAACCAATTTTTGAGAAATTAGTGATTTCATCTGTTGTTTTTTCCACATGCTCATCAGGTTCTATAGTGGCAAACAATGTTTCTGTATTTCCAGTTTGATATAAGAAGGTATGTTCGAAGAGAGGTCTTTCATGTTGGAAATGAATTCTTATAAGAAGGTATAAGAAGATTTATGAGTTACTGCAGGATCGAAAGGATCAGACCTCATGAAAAATGCCGTTTGGAATTCGAAATTGAAGAAGCCGTCCACGCTAGAAAGATTTGCAAGCAGTCCAGTGGTTTTCGGTAAACAGGTCCCAACTTGCACTTCCAAACATTGTTTTATGATTAAATACTGTTGCTAGAATCAACAACCCTTAAAATTGCAATTTCGTACCAGAACCAAGCACCCCTTGAAACTTTAGTTTTGCAGCCATAAAAGTTACATCAGCCATACCTAAACACCCATAAAATATACATATTGTAGCAGACCCAAATACGACCTGAAACTTTAGTTTTGAAGCAGATTCAAACAGCCCTAAAACCTTAGTGAATAAGTTGGAATGCAGTCGCAATTTGATTTGATTTACTTAGTCGGATGAACCTATAACTATCCTTTCTCAAGATACAAGATAATGAAATAGAACGTAGGCTGAATGTGAAGAACCTGTTAATGGAAAGTTATATATTAAGTAGTATTTTACATTATCGAATAATGAGTAGCTTGAACGCAATGAACCTTTATTTTTGTTTACAGGTCAATCGTGTTCCTACGATATGTGAGGGGACGAAGTGTGTGGGAGACTGCTTCTACAATTATAATGTCAGTTGGAACCGAGATAACATATGGTAAAGGCAATAACAAAACCGTTCTTCAGGGTGCCTTCATCTGGTATTTTACTATACTGCCTTCATCTGGCACCATTTCATTTCAATGTAGATGTGTTCTTCAAACTGTTTCCAAAAAGGCACAAAAAGTACAAACTATTACTTAAAATAACAGATGAAAAACACAAAAAGTACAAACTATTACTTAAAACTATAATATCAGTTGGAACCGAGATAAACATATGGTAATGAAATAGTGGCAGATGAAGGTTGGGTTGAAGTTTTCAATCAGAAATGGGATAAGAAGATAGTGTCAGAAGAAACAAGCAAATTTTGTGCACACCCAATCAATTTGACTCAGTTTTAGTTTCAATGATTGACTGGTTTTTATTAGTTTTTGAATGTTTGGAGGAAAACGGGTTTAAAGGTTTTGATAGAGAGAATGCAAAAGAGAAATTATTTTTTGATTTAATCATGTTTAGGGTGTCTGCTATAAATCAAAAAAGAACTTCTCTGACACTATCTTTTTATCCCATTTCTGATTGAAAACGGGTTTAAAGGTTTTGATACTAAACCCTAATAAAAACGGGTTTAAAGGTTTTGATAGAGAGAATGCAAAAAAATTTAGCTAGCAACCGGCTTAGTTTGGCTGCTATGAATAGTAAGGATTTCACTTTGATGTGTTTTTCATAAATAATTACCTATTTCTCTAATAAGAAATACTTAATTTTCTTTATGGAACATTGAAAAAATGAAGAACGATACGAGCTCTATAGAAAACCCGTAGCCAAATGTCTTTTGACTTCAGATTGCTTATTGAAACTATTTATAAAGGGTTGTTCAATTAGCGGAATTGGCCCATTTATAGGCAATCCCAAACAGCCCTTATTGAAACACATCATATATTTGTTTTGGTATAAATGTGGTAATTTTGACCCATTTACATACAAATGGGTTAAATAAGGTCATGTAATATTGTTAATCCAAACACCAAAATTATCTACAGTATCGAACTATAAAAAGAGCATGTTAGGGAGTCCCTCAGGAGTGTGAATTGGTCCAATGTGGCATTCAACTCCATTTCTAAACAAGTGTGTTCACCAACTGATGCTAACAAAGCAGGTCTAACAAAACAAACCCGCAGCAACGCGCGGGCTACTCCGCTAGTTGATTACTAACACTTGAATTCTAGTTTAGGAGTGATTACATATTGATTGCTAACTATTACATATTAAAGTTATTCAACACACGCACAAAGAATATAAAATGGTGACAAATATGCACCAAATATTGGTTTTTTAGTTTAGGTTTGTCTTTGTTGACTATTCAATCATAACCTGATGAAATATTCGTATGTTTGGCGATCATTTCTGAATATGCCTTGATGTTTATAATGATAATAGTTTGTGCCGAAGAAAGCAGCTCCCGTGGTTCAAAACCCAGAGTCAAGTAGTGAAGAAGAAACCGATGACTCATCATCTGAAGATGTAATCTATTGTTTCTGTTATTTTGTTTGTGTATTGTAGTATAGTTTATGAAGCTACTCCATGTTTGCTATCTGTACTTGCTTTCAGTTCACATACATACTTTTTCTGCAAAAATCGAAAAATGTCTTTTACCATAAGATAATATAGAATGTAAAGTACTTTTTGCTTGAAAAGAAGTATTTTTGAATAATGGACCAAGAAACACTTTAAGTTATGTTTAAATCACCTAGTATATTAATATTTGTTTTTATGTTGTCAAGTTTATCTTTGCATTTTTAATATATAATTAACAAAATTAGAGAATTTTAGAGAATCAATACCTTTTGTTAGAGAACTATACTAAAATAATGTATTACTTTCAGGAACACCTATGTTATGAGATTGTGCTTTGTTAAATTTCACATGTTTGATGACCAGACACACATTAGTTGGTTAACGGGTCAAAATATATGATTTCGTAGATAAATGGGTTGGGTTGATCTTAACATGTATTATCTAAAATAATGGTTGTTTTTTTTCAAACAATGAGTGTAATAAATAGGGAAAATTGACCAAAGGTACCCAAGTGATAAACTAATTACTTTTTCCAGTGATCGTCCAAAGTTCTTGAAAAGTATATCACCATTCCATGTTTTCTTTTAATTGCAATCAGGTCCATCTTCATCCTTTGCTTTAAACCGTTATGCACAATCATCATAATACATCTTGAAGTAATATGTTTTTCTTCTTAAGCTAAAAATGTTACTTCTTTTTTTGTTACATGATTTTGATTTTAAGATTTTGATTGGAAAGGAGACTTCACAATAAGGTACATACATTCTAAACATTGTTTTTAGGCTTTTAACTTTTGAGTGTCTAATAGACAAAATTTCTCTTCAAATACATTTTTTGTTTGTAAAATCTGGCTTTATATAGATGGTAAAGTGGTCCATTTTTGCAATGGAATTAAAAATAAGGTAAATGTATTAAAAAATTAATGTGTCATATTGATATGTACAACACCACAAGTTAGTGTTCACTAGCTGCACTTGTATGCTTATCACATTGAAAATTGCATATATTTTTAGTTTTTAAAACTAATCTGTTGTTACTCATATCAACAGAAGGTTTAATCATCAACTATCCTCAATTTTGTTTACGTTTTAACCACTTTTGATTATTTGAAATGAAAGAAATACATAATAATTTGTCCCTTAGTTGCTTGAAACAACCACATGTAAATTTTCATTGCTCTAATTTAGTTTATTCTTGACCTTAAATGTAGTTTTGAAAATACATGCATCATGTTCATTACCAGGGTTGAGATGTAAAAAACTACAGTTAAGATCTCGAAACATAGAATAGGAATCTAACATCGATTGCGCATTATATTTGTATTAGTATTAGGTTTATCTGTCTATTGATTTACTTCTTTTAGTTATGGCTTATGAATCGATACCATGAAATTATTTTTCTTTTCATAAACATATACATAAATATATCAATGGATGTCCGTACATGTCTATTGTATGTCTATTCAATTATAATTTATGCGTATTGATGATTTATATCATTTTTATGTGATTCTTCCAACTTTTTATGTTGTATACAGGAGCTTTTTGCACTTGGAGAACAAATTGGCAATGTCGGCTTGGGGTTGTCAAATGACTTCATTCTTCAACATCTCAAAACAAGCGTGTTTGATATATCCAAATCTTTTGAATATGAACATGCGTCGTTTGTTGATCAAGAACTTAATTGTGTGATTTGTCAGGTATTTCAAGATTCAACATAAAAACGAAGAGTCCAATTCACATATTGTTAGATATCAGTTAATTATTCATTTATCGTTTTATCTGATTTGGCAAAATTGAATCCAATTTGGTCAAACTTTACAAAATTTCGTTATATAAAGCAAATTCATGTATAAAATGATATATGAAATGTATACTAACTCCAACTATAGTAGATACAATGGCATTATAGAAAATGCAGTCAGTGATATAGACTAAGAGGGAGCTTGGGATTGCATCTTTTCTAGCGTTTGTATGTAAAACAAAAACTACTACTTTGTGCTAACATAATCACCGATGGAGCTACTAAAACTAAAAGATGTTAGTTTCAAAGATTAAAAGATTTAAAAATATTTTATAATATTAAGATGATTAACAGGTAAAAGAGATGATGAAGAAGAAAAATAAGTATTTCATGTTACTAAAATTGGTTAAGCTCATCCCAAAGACCCAAACACACTTTCAGTTTTTATTACGGACTGAATTTTCTATAATTCCATTGTATCTGCTATAAGTTGGTCAATGTAAGTCAAATATTTGTGTCATAATAACCAAACAACCAAAACTGTATTTGTTTATCATTTTATCAAACTGCTGTAAGATTACTGTTTATTATATATTGTATTTATCTAAAAGATAAGCATTAAAAATATTATTAAAAATTCTTATGCATATTAGTTTATCTGTTAGTATAATTATACATAAACTTGGTCGACCCTAAAGTCTATAAAACTCGAACAAATCATCAGTTTCTACAATTCCATTATAATTTTCTTTATTTTTTTACAGGTTTCATAATGGCCATATCTCTTCTTAGAGATGCCAATTATGAAAAAGATAAATGGACCATCAAAGTGAAGGTTGTTTGTCTATGGAAACAATATTACATTAACAACAATCCACCAGTGTTAGCAAGCATGGATATGGTCTTTAAGGACAGAAAGATATTGATAAATTCACAATCCTCCTTCATTTTATCTTATAATTTTAAAATAGCATATTATTATTATTTAAAATTAGGATACTTTTAAAACTTATTGTTATAAATATAGGGTACTACTATTCACACTACAGTAAGAGCTGGATTCATCTCAGATTTCAATAAGCTTTTGCAACTACTTAAATTAACGAATCCTTAACCAGATAAGTCAATTATCATGTCAAATATCGCTTTGTTATTGACATTGCTGGTAAAAAAAAATATTTATTTGGCTACAAATTTTATATGCAAAGTAGTATCTATCTTTTAAGTGGGCTTATACAGTGTAATTATTTGATGTGTCTCACGACTACTAGTTTTGAATTTATAACAAGGATTACCGAATTAAGCTAAGAACACACGGGCAAGTATGACCCTTTCGAATGTAGTTAGTTTTGGTTGGTAAGCCGAGGTCGTTCACTAGGATTTGGGTGTTTTCAATTGTGAAGAATCTTGTTGCTTATATGGTATTTTGGGACGTAACAACCATTTACCATTAAAACTACACTTGCTTAAACTAGTTTCTTATCCTTGATTAATATGAATGTGTTAACCTCTTCTTAACATGTTGGTTATGATAATTAGTTGGTGTACTAATCTATTGTTCTTACAAGTTAAACCTTCGTCAAGATTTTAGTTTATAAAAACAAGCATTAAGTTTAACCAATCAATTCAAGATCAATTCAAGTTTCATAAGTTTTCTTTCATAAACTTAAACACAAAAACATCCGTTTGTCTTATCAAATTTGCTTAAGAAATGGTCAATACAAAAGGTAACCGATTATAGACAAAAGGTTACAACTGATTGTAAACAACTAATCTTACGTCCTTTTAGATGTTTCCAATCAATCCAAATTGATAATCAAAAAGCGTTCTTATTACAACCACACTTTAGTTTCTTTGATTAACCAAGAATAATGGGTAAAAACAATCATCCATAGACAAAATGATTATAACTAGTTGAATAACAATAAGTTCTTTGGACCTCTACGATTACTATCAACTAGTCAAACTTGATTAACAAATGCCACTATGAAACTTAAGCACAATTGGATCTTAGAATCAACTTGAAATTGAATTAAAACATGTTAACACAATCATAGACTAATCATATGATAATCAACATCATTTAAGCAAGTGCATAAAGAAACTAGCCACTCATAGCAAACATAAACATAAACTCAGAACTTTTAACATTAGAAAACATGATTAAGAGTCTTACAATAATTGAAATGAGATTACAAATGATGTAGTAATGATGCCTCAAGTATTGGTGATGACTTCTTGATGTTTTGACCTCCAAATAATGACTTCTTGGACCTCCAAAGTTTCCTGGAACTTTATGGATGAATTTTAGGCTTTGAGAGAGAGAGTAGTGGTGGTAGGAGAGGTGTGAGAGATGTTCTCTCAAGTTGGGATTTAGTTGGATGATGAAAACATACACAAATGAGTCCTATTTATACTACTCTCAAGCCCTAGGGTGTTTAATGTTCAACTTGGCCTCCAAGGAGCTTGGAAGGACCTAGAATATATGTAGGAAGGACCTTGAATCGTTTGGGACAAGTTTGGAGTCTTAGTGATGAAGAATTGTCTATCCAGGGCTTCCCAACCGAATCGGTTGGGCTCCAACCGTTTCGGTTGGTCTACTTGACTGCTCTCCAACCGTTCTGGTTGCGGGGCACTACCGAACGGTTGGAGCAAGTTGACAGAAAATCATAATCACCAAAGTTGTAGATCTTTCTCTTAGCTTTCCGTGGCCGTAAACCGGGGGTCAAACGGAGTCCGTATGCAAAAGTTATGGCCAGAATGGTGAAGGTGTGTCGGGAACAACGAGTCTTCCAATATGTCTTCGTTTTAGCTTCTTTTCTTCATTTCTTTCTTGTTTCCCTTCTTGAACTTTATTCTTGAGTCTTGAGACCACCATCTTGATGACTTTATCTTCTCGAATACACTCCACAAGACTTGCTTTTGTCGAGAATTCTTCGTATATGGAGAAATCTTCGTGTTTTACTTCTTTTTCCGTCTTTTTCTCCACTTTCCTGTACTTGCCTACAAATGAACTTGCAAACACACTTTTATACAATTAAGCATCAAAAGCATATGATTATAGCCAAATAATACACATAAAAGCACGGATAACGCTACTAAAAACATGTACAATTTGAGTGTTATCAAATTCCCCCACACTTAAACTTTGCTTGCCCTCAAGCAAATCTAAGAAAAGAAAAATTAACTACATACCTAAATGACAAAACAAAAAGACAATATTAAAAATTTGAAAATATTTTTGGTTTTTGTATTTTTACTATTTCTTTTTTTAATATATATAAAAACAAGCGAAAAATGAGCGCCAACTCCCCCACACTTAAGGTTTTGCTTGCCCTCAAGCAAATCTAGAAATGAAGAAAAATAAAACCCACATGGTGCATGAAATATGATTAGAAAAATGTGATGCAAATCTACCAAGTACAAGTACGAGATAAGATTCATCGTTTTAAGCTTTTATAGTGAAAAATCGAGATGTTTGACAATACCCTACGGATTCTCTCGTTTGATAACATGGCTAAGCACCTCACGAAAAGGAATTGATGTATAATTCACTCAACACTCAATTTATTTAGTGATGGATAGTATTAAGGAATAGTACACTCATATTGCTCAGTCATGATCTAAATATTACCATAGGCTTGTACAAGAAACAAAACTCCACCGACGTGGCGTAAGCACCAAGTGTAAACATCTAAAAAGGGCTTTTATTTGGGTTAGGCTAAAAGGGTTTATCTAGGCTTATGTTCAAACATTACATGCAAGAATATAATAGATCGCTGGTGCGAATTCTTGATTAAGTTAAACAACGGATGGTCACTAGAGTATACCTCTTATCGCTGGCGCATTATTCGCATAACGGATGGTCACCAAAAATATGCACTAGATCGCTAGTACGTCATTCGATCCTTCAAGAACCGGATGGTCACTAAAACATGGTGTTAAAAGAAAAATAAAGTCAAGTCTAATACCCATGTTGCTAGTCACCGAACAAATCACAAACCCGAAAATGATTATAGTTACAATCTTCTCTTCACATATCGATCACCAAATATATATAATATATATCACGTCTTAGAACATTGGCTAATCGATATCTCAAACATACTTCATCTTTCTTCATCTACATAATAATATAGCACATTGTCATCACATATATTTTTTTTTCTTTCATTCAATTTTTTTTACATACATCATATCTCCCCCACACTTCGTATAAGCATACACCACAAAAGTACAAATAAGAAGGTGCACTCTTCGTCTTTGATGGAATGGCACACACGAATGGCAAAGTGCGGCTAACTCATAATCATCAAAAACAATCCAATCATACCAAGCAACTAGCAACCAACCATTTAGACATTGACAAGGGGTAGGCTAAGGTTTAAAGTGTAAAATATTTTTGTATTTTCTGGATTTAAATTTTTTTTTGAAAAGGATGGCTCGGAGGGTGTACTAAGGGTATCTAGCGCTAAAGATGAGTGCTAACAAATGGGTCCATGTAAGGGTGGTTAACTAATCGATGTGGTTAGCTAGTATATCACTAGATGTAAACGAAAGGCCATTTGGTTTTATTCCTAAAGCTGCCTTTGTATCACGCGAATACACTTAAATCACACGAATGTGATCTTACTGCAGTCTGGTAATGATTTACAAGTACAAGTTCTAGAATAAATAAAATCACCGGCACACTCATAGCAAAAGATTCAAACATAAAAGATGTATGCTATATAAAACAGGCTCAAATCCTCACAATTTAGTGGAAGGGCTATAAAATGTGCTAGCAAATGTCATCGATCTCAGAATGGATTGCAATATTAATCGGGAAACATCTCAAGTTTTTCAAAAATTACCGATTTCACCAGTGGATTGATCCAGTTATTCTAATATATTAACCTATACACGCGAAAACAACTAGATCACAAGGGCAAACAAGTTCACAAAATTTTAAAAACTGGCCCAAAAATTTTGCATTTTAAAAACTAGTTTCGTTTTTCCTATAATATTTCCCCCCACACTTAAGTTAAGCAAAGTCCTCAAGGTAAAAAATAAAACTTCAAAGCATGTAAAATAGGGAAAATAAAATAAAATAAGCTGTGAGAAACAAAACCTCCCTGGGTCGAAGAAATCGCGGTCGAAATCCATATGATAAAATGCTACGCATAAGCTTGTGAGAACAATCGATTTCAAATCCAAGCATCCTCCTCCATCACCTGTTGCAATTATTCAAACAAAACAAAACACACAAAATGCAAGTAATAATAAACATTATTAGCATGTAACACCCCCACACTTAAGATTTTTCAAGTTTTGAAAAGAATTTTGCAAAAATGGTGTACATTTTTATTTAAAACAAACAAACAATTAAAAGCACGGGTTGCCTCCCGAGAAGCGCTTAATTTATTTGTGAGTCATTAGCTAGACTCTTCCCCGGGTTAGGACACTTTGACCATATGATTCAAATGGGGAATTTCTGTTCTTAAACATTGAGGGTATGGGATCTTTGGTTTGTACTCCACAATTGATGGAAATACTTTTGATTCTTTTGGTTTGACCAAGTGAAAGTCCCTCTTCATTATTTTGAACGTTTGGTTGATTTCATTAGAAATGAGGACAGTTGGCGGATCTTTTTGATTTTTCAGAAGGCCATTGGACTTTCTACTCCCACTGAATACGACATCCACATTCTCAAGGTGAGCTAAAGGATGTGGGTGTGTCCTACCATTTTGTTTTAAAGAAACTAGATTGTGTGGCTTAGACCATTCGTCCAGTTCTTCATTCCAGTTGCCTCCAATTTCATTGAAATTATTTTCACCAACATGGTGTTCAGAACTTTTTAATTGAGTGGTTGGGATATGCATGGTGCAATCCTCAAGAAAAGTTGACACGGTTGGTGAGTTAGACATGATTTGGTTCAGATTTGGCATGGTTGGAATATGCTCGGTCTCATCCTCTTCGATAAATTCAACCTCACCCTTATCGTTATCGTTTCGAATTGAGGGTGGCTTGTAGACAAATTCATGTCTCGAGTTGGTATCTGTGTTGTAAGGAAGAGATTCAACATGATGGACTTCCTGCTCCTCACTTAATCTTTCTATCCTCCTCTCCAAGTCTTGGATTATCGCTTGTTGGTTCCTTCTTCCTTGATCGACTTTACGTTCCAATTCAACCAACAGGTTCGTCATATTCTCATTGGCTTTCGTTTGACTGGCCATCCACTCTCTCATCATCTCCTCTGGTGAGGTTTTAGGTGTATTGAAATGTTGTGATGGATGTGGTATTGTATTCCATGGCTGATATCGAGGATATGTATGGGTTGGGTTGTGGTATGGAAAAGAGTACGAATTTTTGGAATTCTGATCATGATATCTTCCGTGATATTCTTCATGTTGGACATAGTTCGCTTCCATGGGATCACACATCGGCGTGTCATCCTCTGCATCGTGGTTATTATTTTGCAGCTCCATCATCTCCCTCCGTATGCTTATGAATTGGGCGTCGATGTTTGTGGAGAAAGCTTCCAATTTCTCGATCAATGAGGCATGATCGGTATTGATGTTGCTTCCACCGGCGGAAACAAAGACTTTCGGATTGGAATCGATCATAGAATTTTCCAAGAGGTCGAGCTTGAGTTGGACCTTGTCCTCGAGGATTTGAAAGCTTCGTTTGGAGTTTTGTAGAGGAAGATTCCTCCAGAGTCTAGATTTCCTTGAGTTGGATCGTCTAAACCATGATAGAATGTTTGAATGATTGTTCCTTTGGTTAGACCATGTCCATGACAAGTGCGAAGCATATCTTTCATACGGAGCCAAGCGTCAACGAGAGTTTCATGATCGATTTGTGTGAATGTTATTTAGGAGACGTTTAAACTTAGCGGGATGATAACGCTGCACGCGTCGTTTGGGGCCAAAGGAACTTTCTTTTCTTCGAGCAAGTTTTATAACACCCTAGGCAGTGAACCTAATCGTTGTAGTGTAGTATTAGGGTAAGCCACGGGTATTGATATCGTTCTCTAGGGGAATAGGAATGCTAGTGAGAAGTTACTATGCTAAGGTTGGGGTTGAGGAAGATTATTTTTTATCTTTTTATGTTTTTTAGGAAATGGAAAAGTACGAATCTCGGGATTTGGATTTGGGGGGTTGGTATTTCTACCGATTACTCTACTATCTAATTATCTAATTAACTAAGGTGAGGGTAGTCTATGTCTAATTATTGTGTGCTCGTATGATGATTTAAAGATGTATTTACTTAGGTTTTATTACTCCTTAATTATCTCCTATTGATGGTTGAATTGCCACGTCCTTATTCTTAATCGCGTTGCGTATCTAAGGTCGTAGGGTATGCGTTTATCTCTAACTCTTTGAAACTACCAAAGGGTCTCGTCTACAAAATCTCTAGGATTTATAAACTCTAAGTCTAAGGTACTCTTTGGATGGTTTAGCCTACAACTACTCTAGGTGTTATAGTCTAAGGTTCACAAAGATTAATCAAGCATTAACTACACAACGAATGACCCATCGCATTACTAGATCATTAACAATTAAGATAAGAGACAACCAATCAATATTCAATAATTAAGTTTCATATTCCCTAACCAAACACACAAGTAAATTAGCCGAACATGGAGAACATGCAAGCATACATACAAATAATTGAAGACTTAATTGAATTAATGAAGTAAAACACTTATCTTGATGTAAGATAGGGTTTGGAACCCTAAATTACTGTACAAGACAGCCTTGGTTCGGTTTAGGTTTTTACTCCAAAAGACTACACACTGAAAACTAAAAAATTCGGATTCTATATATAAGATTACAATCGCGACGGCGTCACCTTATGATTTGTGACGTCGTCGGGTCGCCGTCATTAGGGTTTCGTCTTGGCCACGTTAGTCTTGCGACGGCGTCACCTTATGCTTCTGACGCCGTCCCCTTCAGTCTCTGACGCCGTCTGGATCAAATCTAGGCCGTCTGAGTTGCGACCTACTCTTTTAAAGCCTGGCACCGTCACTTGAAAATAAGCAATTTGGCTACTGAGCCGTCACAAAAGTGATGCGACGGCGTCACAGATAACACCTGACGCCGTCCCCTTGTGTTTCAGCAGCTTGAGTGTCTCGATTCTTGACTTTGGCCATTTTATTCGTATATCCGCGTCTTTTCGTCCAAATAAGTGCCATTCCAGCAATTTGCCTTCAAGAGACCTAAAAAGTGAAAAGGAACGATATTAAGTAACAACGGATACAAAAGTGATCAAATAAGGGCTTAAACGACCCCTCAAAAAGGTACATTTTAAAACCTTATCAAATATCCCTACACTTGGTATTTGCTTGTCCTCAAGCAAATGGGCTTTTAGCCAATTAATTTATAAGTTAGGGGTCATGAAGCATTGGTTTAAAACAATCCACAACACATATAAGCCCCGCAAAAGTCATAACACCTCACATGGGGTGTTTGGATACTCACATCTCTCGGGTGTATATGAAATATAACAAGTTGGAAATGGAAGATAAACACTCATTAACCGGTCCTAGTACATAGATTACCATAGGCTTGAGAATAGATCAAACCTCCATCGCTTTGGCGTAAGCACCTAGGAAAGACTATCAAAGAGGTCTTTAAAGGGTTGTAATGTTAGGTGTTAGGTCACTAGTTTTACAAACTGTCACACCCTCGCCGGAGGCGGAAACACGAGGTGTAACGGAAGGGAACATAAGCACAAGATAATAGAACATACCAACGTTAATATTTAAAAGAAAGAGTACACCATTACAATACCAGTTTAGCCGTCATCGGCAAATATATTACAAAGTTTAGATTCCAAAATATTTCGTTCTATTACATAACGATTTGTAGTGACAAGTGAAAACTTCATTATGCAAGACCTGGTAGAAAAAGCTTACTAACGATCACCTGAAATGCATGAGAGAAAAACGGGTCAACTATGAAAATAGTTGGTGAGTAAACATGTTTAGTAAAATAAGAAAACTCGTATGAAAGAGTCCAAGGTTTCGGTATTCGGAAATAGTCCACAAAGCAAAGGCATTGTAAATCCACTCAGTTCCAAGTTCCGCCCATACAAAACTTGCAACCTGTGTGTTCACAACCCACTGCCAAAATATAGCGTATCAAATAGTCAAGTATAAGCGGTCATAATAGTTCACAATATAGTACCACGCATATAATAATTCAGGGATGCTCCTGATGAAACCAAATTATGCTGGGTGCCACTACCCAAAGTTATGTTGGGTGCCTCTTCCCAAAGATATACTGGGTGCCTCTTCCCAAAGATATACTGGGTGCCTCTTCCCAAAGATATACTGGGTTCCTCTTCCCAAAGATATACTCCGAACGTAGGAGACTTTATAGTGATGCTCCGAACATAGGAGACTTTATAGTGATGCTCCGAACATAGGAGACTTTAGGTCAAGGTCATAACACGTACGGTTCAATAAATCCAAACAAGTCATAAGTTTATATCTAAGTTCAAGGATTTGATTCGAGTTCACAAGTTCTAGTCAAAAGAGTTCACAAAAGTAAGAATCAATTTAATTCAAGTATGGTTCATGCATTCAGCCCCAAAATATAGTAAAACGGTAAAAAGGGGGTGTGATTACTCACTTGATGAATAGATGCGATGACAAAAGTGGTTACACCGAAATGTAGCGTGAATCTCGAAACTAACCTATTATGAATGATATGATATGCAATAAGTCATGATGTAATGTTATGCACGCAATTCGGATGATATTTATACCACTTATGTATTTTTGAAAACAATACTTCTCGTCGAAAATATAATCTTTTAACGTCTTGACCATTTTTAAATTACTTCACATGTATTTACATTGAAATGATATCCAACGATAATCATTTAGTGATTTATTAAGAGAATATAACTTTTCGTCGTAAAATAATGTCGTTGAAATTTCCATGAAAGTGACAAAAACGGCCTCTAAAAGCTAGTCGTAAAATGGTGCACGTCGAGCGTTAGGAAACGAACTCAACGGTTTTGGGAAGCTCGTACCATTATCTCAAAGTTTTAGTACATACATTTCCATCCTAGAGGTCTCGAACATAAGGAAAAATATAGGTTAAGTATGGTACTTGTGTGTTTAAGAGTGGTTTTCGGTAAACTTTGAGCGACTATATTTTATTCATTACAACTCCGCTTGACGAACGGTTGGATATTTTGGAAAATATGGTTGGCGAACTTGATTTTACTAGAAGACATCTTTTTATAAAGAGTATCCTATCAATGTTAAAAACGACCCTCAACATGGCCCCTAGTTGCCGTAGTATATGTTTAATAGAAAATATATTAATGTTGCTAATAGAATAAAGTTACGGCAACTTTGTTTATCGCGTGTAATTTACTCGTTACAAGTCCGTTTTCTACATCCTTAGATTCGTGTCAAAGTATACTAATATATTTTTGATAAGTCGACACAATTTATAAAGCTTAAGACTCATTTTTGACTCGTAAAGAGTGACATTTTCATGCTGAAATTTCTGAAATTTATATTTTTTGTCGCCAAATTGAAAAATTCATAACTTCTTCGTTATAACTCCGTTTTAACCCGTTCAAGCGGCCACGGTTTCGTTTTAAAGTATATTTTCTAAATATCTAGGCCAAAAATTTTTATCTACTTTCGGATTTTCCAGATTTTAAAAATAAGGACAGACCCTTTTCAAAACTTGTCGAAATGAGTTTTTCTCGCGCCAAACCTATTCTAACCCATTCAAAACAACTCCGAAGCTATTCTAATCATACCATACACCTTCTTAGGGTTTCATGGGTTCCTATACATCACCAAAACTACTATATAACAAGGAGTAATTATAGGATGGATTATATATAACACTTAAAAATCTTAAAAAGTGGTATAAACATCACATAACTTGCATGTTTCTCAAATAAATGATATGACCATAATGATGAATATGAAATAAAAACATGAATATGAATGCTTACAAGAAATATGATGAGGTTAAAGGACAATGGGTTTTTCCTAATCACCTTAGGTTTTTATTGCAAAACCTTTACAAAGAGTGATACTAGTGTGTTAAAACCTTGTCTTAAAAAATTATTGATGCATCCTTCTTGGTCTCCTTGGCTGCCGGTTTGGAGAGGAAGAGAAACAAGATATGGTTTTATCTAGTATGTGTGAATGAATATGAAATGAAATGTTTGTAGATATTTTGAATATAATACATGGACTTAGAAGATATTATACAATTTCAATGAGTCATTCCCCCTTGTGTCGACAAGGGGGTAACTTTGTTTATTGTTTGTATTTTTTTTTTTAAATAGTATAAGTATAAGTAAGTTAATTGAGGTTAAGTGATAACTTGTATACACATTTGAGTATTTAAGGTAGCGTTAGTTAAAAATAAATTTTCACGGGTCAAGATAAAATATATTGAGGTCATAAAAATTATAAAAATACATTTCTTTGAAAAATTTGAGTGATATAATAATAATCGTGTCGAATTTAAGAAAATCGTCGTAGTTATATAAATATAACAATTTATATACAAAATAAATTTAAAACACTGGGTAAACTCATAATATTATTTTATAAACTTAATATGAATATAAAAATATATTGAAATAATTTTTGGAAGTAATGGATCAATTGTTCAAAATAATTAGTTACGCGATAACGTTTATTTAATATGAAAATTACGCGTTTAATGTAAAATGCAAAATCATGAATGAACTAATGTGATGACAATGATGTTAATGATATGTAGACTAAACTTAGTCTATATGAAATGACATCGATGATATGATCATGAATTCACAGCTAAACCATTAAGGTTACGTGAATTTGATACTCGTAAACCTAGTTTACGATAAACGATGAAATAGTAGATGTGAGAAATGACCGGAAATTGAGAATTGTGACATTTTTCCCATGTCAGCGGAATCACGTCCTCGTGATTCAATTAATGATACTATAGTCCGAACCGCGACAAAGGTTCTAAAAGTTTATGCTCGTACGAACAGTCTAAATGATCATATCAATGCCCATGCGTACAGGTTCCCCATTCAACTAAGTACGTGCCCGTGATTAGATTGGATAGGGTAAACTTACCCAATATCGAACGTAGCCCTCAAAAGACCTTTAGATAGTGACTTGAGTAAACTTGTTTCTTAGCTTGACTTTCGCAACTCATCAAACAAGAACTGTCACTAGATCAAGCTAGGAAACAAGTCTTTTGAATGAAGTCTTTTGAAAGATTCGCTCGATATTGGATTTGCTTACACAAATCAAATCAAATCAACAATATAATACAACTAAGGTCGATATCGATGGGTCACAAATTAATCAATGCCGTGAACGTGGTAAAAATTGGAAGGAAGTTATGCACTCAAAATCATGTCGTACAGAAATAAGGTAGTTGTTCGAAAGAATGTACCCGTTACGCGTTGCGGGCTTCCTCGGTACCCAGATAAAATGCTCGACCACGTGCGGGGGGAACATCAAGGTTCTGATCTTGTGGGCCTTCTATTGCCAACGCCAGGTTTGGACGATTACCTTCTTGGTTAGGTGTTCTTTTCAGCTTTGGACAGGTATTGCGAAGGTGATCTAGACTTCCACACTCGTAACATGCTTTTCTCTGTCCTTGATTCCCAGTCCTGTTTGAGCAATTTTGCGCGGAGTGGCCCGTCTGTCCACATTTGTCGCACCTTGGGCAGTCTCCCGAGTGGTGATAGTTACATCGAGTGCACATAGGATGTGGACCTGCGTATCTTTTGCGCTCCTGAGTAGTCACTCCATAGTTCCTGGTTATTCGTTGCCTCTTGTCTTGCTGACCCTGGTCTCGGCTTCCCTGGTGATCCTCCTGTCGCTTTCGTCCATTGTCATTCGCTTTTGCTAGTCCTCCAGACCTGATCACATCATTTGTCAAGCGATACGCCATACCCACAGCGGCTTGCAGAGTGGTTGGGTTTGATGAGGTGACGTCCCTCCTAATTTCCGGTATCAATCCCCATATATATCGGTCGATCAACTTCTCCACAGTGGAAACCATGTGAGGAACCATCCTAGTTAACTCGTGGAAACGGATAATGTACTTGTCGACCTCTACTCCTACCATCAAGTGATTCCAAAAATTCCGCTTCCAGCTTTTGCACTTCATCTTTTCTGCAGTACTCATCAGTTAATAGTTTCTTAAATACTTCCCAAGATAACGCATTTGCAGCCCCTCTTCCTCTAGTCTGCAGTTGATTGTTCCACCAGGTCAATGCTCGACCTTGTAGTAGACCAGCAGAGAACTCAACTTTGTTTCCTTCAGCACATTTCATGATACTAAGCTTCGACTCAACATTCTCGAACCAGGTTAACAGCCCAATGGCACCCTCAGTACCATAAAATTCCATCGGCTTACATGTCATGAAAGTCTTATAGCTGCATCCATGACCGGTGTTTGAAGTACCTTCTCCGACGTTGGTTCGTCTAGCATCAAGGTGCGTCATAATTTGGGTGAGTAGATCCGCTATTCCAGTCGCGTTGTTGTTTGGATTGTCATTGTTGTTTGGGTTGCCGTTGTTGTTGACTCCTGAGCGTGTGTTTCTGGCAGCCATGATCTTGCAATGGACCAAAATATCGGGTTGAGTAAATGACACTCGGACGAAGGCAGATGAGGTTTAGAACGGTGGTATTGTGTTATAGTAATCGAAATATGACAGGAACAGAGACATGCTATGTCTAACAAGTCGAAAGATGGAAAAGAGAGGGTATAAATAAGATACGGTAATGTAGACGTGAACGTAAAAACATGCTATGCATACCCACCCGACCAATGCAACTTCAGGTGACCAGACTCAAAAGACTCGACTAAACATGATTTAAAATTACCCTTCTTATCATCGCATGGTTCTTCATAAATTAGACATAGTTGATCAGGCTATGTATAATTTATGATTAACGATGCAACGATAGGACTAGATGACTCGGATGATGTTCAATGTTTAATAAAAAAAAAATTTCGGTTATAGCTGTGATTTTTATTTTTGAAAAATCGGCATTCTCTATAACCTTTGGCTCTGATACCAATCTGTCACACCCTCGCCGGAAGCGGAAACACGAGGTGTAACAGAAGGGAACATAAGCACAAGATAATAGAACATACCAACGTTAATATTTAAAAGAAAGAGTACACTATTACAATACCAGTTTAGCCGTCATCGGCAAATATATTACAAAGTTTAGATTCCAAAATATTTCGTTCTATTACATAACGATTTGTAGTGACAAGTGAAAACTTCATTATGCAAGACCTGGTAGAAAAAGCTTACTAACGATCACCTGAAATGCATGAGAGAAAAACGGGTCAACTATGAAAATAGTTGGTGAGTAAACATGTTTAGTAAAATAAGAAAACTCGTATGAAAGAGTCCAAGGTTTCGGTATTCGGAAATAGTCCACAAAGCAAAGTCATTGTAAATCCACTCAGTTCCAAGTTCCGCCCATACAAAACTTGCAACCTGTGTGTTCACAACCCACTGCCAAAATATAGCGTATCAAATAGTCAAGTATAAGCGGTCATAATAGTTCACAATATAGTACCACGCATATAATAATTCAGGGATGCTCCTGATGAAACCAAATTATGCTGGGTGCCACTACCCAAAGTTATGTTGGGTGCCTCTTCCCAAAGATATACTGGGTGCCTCTTCCCAAAGATATACTGGGTGCCTCTTCCCAAAGATATACTGGGTGCCTCTTCCCAAAGATATACTCCGAACGTAGGAGACTTTATAGTGATGCTCCGAACATAGGAGACTTTATAGTGATGCTCCGAACATAGGAGACTTTAGGTCAAGGTCATAACACGTACGGTTCAATAAATCCAAACAAGTCATAAGTTTATATCTAAGTTCAAGGATTTGATTCGAGTTCACAAGTTCTAGTCAAAAGAGTTCACAAAAGTAAGAATCAATTTAATTCAAGTATGGTTCATGCATTCAGCCCCAAAATATAGTAAAACGGTAAAAAGGGGGTGTGATTACTCACTTGATGAATAGATGCGATGACAAAAGTGGTTACACCGAAATGTAGCGTGAATCTCGAAACTAACCTATTATGAATGATATGATATGCATTAAGTCATGATGTAATGTTATGCACGCAATTCGGATGATATTTATACCACTTATGTATTTTTGAAAACAATACTTCTCGTCGAAAATATAATCTTTTAACGTCTTGACCATTTTTAAATTACTTCACATGTATTTACATTGAAATGATATCCAACGATAATCATTTAGTGATTTATTAAGAGAATATAACTTTTCGTCGTAAAATAATGTCGTTGAAATTTCCATGAAAGTGACAAAAACGGCCTCTAAAAGCTAGTCGTAAAATGGTGCACGTCGAGCGTTAGGAAACGAACTCAACGGTTTTGGGAAGCTCGTACCATTATCTCAAAGTTTTAGTACATACATTTCCATCCTAGAGGTCTCGAACATAAGGAAAAATATAGGTTAAGTATGGTACTTGTGTGTTTAAGAGTGGTTTTCGGTAAACTTTGAGCGACTATATTTTATTCATTACAACTCCGCTTGACGAACGGTTAGATATTTTGGAAAATATGGTTGGCGAACTTGATTTTACTAGAAGACATCTTTTTATAAAGAGTATCCTATCAATGTTAAAAACGACCCTCAACATGGCCCCTAGTTGCCGTAGTATATGTTTAATAGAAAATATATTAATGTTGCTAATAGAATAAAGTTACGGCAACTTTGTTTATCGCGTGTAATTTACTCGTTACAAGTCCGTTTTCTACATCCTTAGATTCGTGTCAAAGTATACTAATATATTTTTGATAAGTCGACACAATTTATAAAGCTTAAGACTCATTTTTGACTCGTAAAGAGTGACATTTTCATGCTGAAATTTCTGAAATTTATATTTTTTGTCGCCAAATTGAAAAATTTATAACTTCTTCGTTATAACTCCGTTTTAACCCGTTCAAGCGGCCACGGTTTCGTTTTAAAGTATATTTTCTAAATATCTAGGCCAAAAATTTTTATCTACTTTCGGATTTTCCAGATTTTAAAAATAAGGACAGACCCTTTTCAAAACTTGTCGAAATGAGTTTTTCTCGCGCCAAACCTATTCTAACCCATTCAAAACAACTCCGAAGCTATTCTAATCCTACCATACACCTTCTTAGGGTGTCATGGGTTCCTAGACATCACCAAAACTACTATATAACAAGGAGTAATTATAGGATGGATTATATATAACACTTAAAAATCTTAAAAAGTGGTATAAACATCACATAACTTGCATGTTTCTCAAATAAATGATATGACCATAATGATGAATATGAAATAAAAACATGAATATGAATGCTTACAAGAAATATGATGAGGTTAAAGGACAATGGGTTTTTCCTAATCACCTTAGGTTTTTATTGCAAAACCTTTACAAAGAGTGATACTAGTGTGTTAAAACCTTGTCTTAAAAAATTATTGATGCATCCTTCTTGGTCTCCTTGGCTGCCGGTTTGGAGAGGAAGAGAAACAAGAGATGGTTTTATCTAGTATGTGTGAATGAATATGAAATGAAATGTTTGTAGATATTTTGAATATAATACATGGACTTAGAAGATATTATACAATTTCAATGAGTCATTCCCCCTTGTGTCGACAAGGGGGTAACTTTGTTTATTGTTTGTATTTTTTTTTTATTTTTTTAAATAGTATAAGTATAAGTAAGTTAATTGAGGTTAAGTGATAACTTGTATACACATTTGAGTATTTAAGGTAGCGTTAGTTAAAAATAAATTTTCACGGGTCAAGATAAAATATATTGAGGTCATAAAAATTATAAAAATACATTTCTTTGAAAAATTTGAGTGATATAATAATAATCGTGTCGAATTTAAGAAAATCGTCGTAGTTATATAAATATAACAATTTATATACAAAATAAATTTAAAACACTGGGTAAACTCATAATATTATTTTATAAACTTAATATGAATATAAAAATATATTGAAATAATTTTTGGAAGTAATGGATCAATTGTTCAAAATAATTAGTTACGCGATAACGTTTATTTAATATGAAAATTACGCGTTTAATGTAAAATGCAAAATCATGAATGAACTAATGTGATGACAATGATGTTAATGATATGTAGACTAAACTTAGTCTATATGAAATGACATCGATGATATGATCATGAATTCACAACTAAACCATTAAGGTTACGTGAATTTGATACTCGTAAACCTAGTTTACGATAAACGATGAAATAGTAGATGTGAGAAATGACCGGAAATTGAGAATTGTGACACAAACACAAGTTATAAGAGAAGAGATGAAGGCGGATGAACAAGATCTAACACACACACAAACAATATTATGACCGGTTATGCGTAAGGCATATGTGAAAGAGAAAACTTGAACAACCAACCCTCAAATGAGGGTTTACAAGAGTATTTATAGGAGGGAACCTAGGGCAACACTCCTAGTTCCCATCCTTTCTTAAGTGGGCTTGGGCCTAAGCTTATGGGCCTTCTACGTAAGCTTGACCTTAAACAAACATAAAGGCCATAATAACGCTACCTATTACATATGAAATATAAATACTTGAAATACTGTTTAGGAGTGATTCCAACAATCTCCCCCTCAAGTATATATGAATGTAAACGGTGAAGGCGTTGATGTAATAGTAGCTGTGACGTCTTCTGACATTCTTCTTTCTTGTGAGAGGAAATTCCTTGATTCGAACAATCTCCCCAGTGTAGAGAGATAGTTATCTTTGAACAGTTATGCTTCGACGTCATCTTTAACTTTGTTCTTTGATCATTGTTCTTTGTGGTGAAAGTAATAGTATGTTGTTGTCTGCATCAGTCTGCCTCAGGTCTGCTTCGCTGCTCCAGTGTCTCCACGTCATTCTTCAACATGCTCACACGCTCTTTGACGTTGGAATTCAATGCTGATGAAGTTCTTTAAGTCTTTAACATTGTAGATTCTTTGGTTTGACGAAGAATCATTCTGACGGTTGTGTTGCTTTTGAATAGAACTTCCATTAGTGATGATGTTGGCGTGAGCATGAGAAGAATGAGCACGATCATCCCGCTCCGGAGCTTCCATAAGAAGAAAACATTTCAAACGGTTAGTAATAAGCGGTTTCCGGCACTTACAAGTTTGAACTTCGAGAGTGTTAACAGCATAGTGTGAAAACATAACTCTAATTCTTACAAAGGCCGTTCCTGAACTGGAGTCCCACAAGTGACATAACGCGATGTACCGAAGTACATCTACAGTTCAGATGAGTCGCTGAGGTACACCGAAGCATCACCTCACGACTGTAGACCGTTTGAGACACACTCCGCGTAATCCACGGGGAGTTACCGAAGTGACCTGCTGTCAGGGCTGTTTGATGTTGACCCTGGCAGGAGTTTCCATTCAATCACTGAGGATCACAGATGTGAACTTCTCATAAATGTTCTCGACAGATTGCTAAGATCTGTGAAGGACTCGATATGAACCACTGATGATCTTATTTGTTGATCATCAAGAGTTTAAATATCAAGTGTTCCTAAGAGATCTTTTGATGAATCTCGTAGCTCTAGACTCAATAGTGCGTTTTGGTTTTCCTGAGCGGAGACTAGGGAGAGGGTCTCCTTCTTCAATACCAGCGATCTCTAAGAGAAAGCCAATAGTTTACGTAGGGTTCCCTGTGAGAATGAAACAAGCTTCTGTTGAGAAAAACTTGAGTGGCTAAGAAGGTTTAGTGCATGCGTCACTGGGTCCATGACGACTTTTAATCTTCAATACCGGTGTCACTAAGTGACAACCAGTAGCATATGAATTGAACCCGGTGTCTGCCCTAAGTTGAATAATCTGGAGGGCTATTTCTTTTCACCCTTTACTTTACATTTCTTTTTGATTCTTCAACTCCTTCTTTCTCCGATTCTCATTTTCTCCTTTTTACAATCATTCCTAAGGACTTCTAACACTAACTAATGGTAGTGTCCTTGGGTAGATCCCTCCGGCTCTGGCAGATCATAGGACGGTTATTCCTAACCTTAGTCACCTTATAACTCCATGACTAACCTATGTTTGCCATTAAAACCATTGTATGTGAAAATATCTCTCAAAGGGTTTGTTAATGAAAAACATGTTTGAACCACAGTGAGAGATGATGTTTTGCATAAATACTCCCCCTCCACATGTGCTTAATAGTTTTAATGGTTGAATGCACAGTGAGGAAAGAGCGCGCACTTTTTGAATTGATCTACTGAAGATAGACAATCCCCCGCGAGACACGGTTACGTTGCATAGTTAGAGAGTTACATTGTCAGCTTTTAGGTGACAACTAGCTCTAATAACTACCTTGAAGGTGTAGACAAGCCTCGAAAGGTTGTCATACCCGTCAGAGTTCATGTCTATCAATAGTTTCTCGAATGGTACTTTCTACTTGGACAAGTCCTTTGCGAGACACGTTTACATTACTAGCGAGCTAGCTTGAAATTATTACCCGTCCAGGACAAGTCTTTTCGAGTTACTAACAGTTTAGTACCGTCAATTCGTTGGTTAAGTCTGAGGTACACAGATTCATTTGCATTTTGTACAACATATTTCTTATCACACAAATTTTCTCCCCCTCAAAAATGGCATATAAAATGTTATTTTTGAACGTTTGAGAATAAATATGACCATTTTGAGTGTTTCGAGAAGATGACTGATGAGTGTCTAAATACTCATCATTTTTGTACTATCTAGACTGCAAAAACATCTGAAAACACTCAAAAATGCATCAAAATGATGAAAATATCACAAATCAATGTTTAATGTGTTTTAAATGCAAAAATATCAAAATCAGATGAAAAACGTATCAAATTTGCAAAATTGGCAGTTTTAGTCCCCCAAGTTTTAAAAGTTGTCAAATCTAGTCCCTGGAATATCAAAATGTGGAATTTTATCATTCAAGGTCCCTAAAATATTCTAAA
The DNA here is from genome assembly GCA_019973895.1 of Chrysanthemum seticuspe. NCBI lineage: Eukaryota > Viridiplantae > Streptophyta > Magnoliopsida > Asterales > Asteraceae > Chrysanthemum > Chrysanthemum seticuspe. Next base: position 215,495,510 of record BPTQ01000005.1, read on the forward strand.
ATGTCAAAAATGGTCCTTGAATGATTCTTTGGTCAATTGGCAAGAAAGGTCCCTAAACTTTGGAAAATTGCAAAAGTAGTCCTTGGATGTTTTAAAATGGAATCTTATGCAAAAGTTATCCTTGTACTATTCAGTTATGGCAAGTTTGGTCCTTGTGAGAGCTTTGGAAAAACTGCAAGTTTGGTCCCTCATGTTTGGCAGATTTGCATTTGTGGTCCTTGTATACCTATCAAACCAAACGGACCTTTTATGTTATTTATCCAAAATCCAAGCCCAATCCCAGCTGGCCCAATCCCTTGACCCGACCCCGTTTAATGTTAATACTCCCTCGGTCAAAACAGGTCAATGGCGCCAAAACCAGGGGTACTATTCATCCCCTTCACACACAAGCTGAAAACCAGAAACCAGAGCTGTTTGTTCACCTTTTTCAAATCCACTTGCTCCTATCATATCTCCCCTACCTTACTTTTTCCCCCCTCCACCTCCACATACACCCAAAAACCATTAATGGTTGAAACCTGCTTAAGAGACTTTTGGCGCCAAAAATGACATATGGCAATTTTGATGAATTCAATGGCTGAGATCAAGTGGGAAGTGCTCAGAAACAAGTGGGGAAGATATTTTGTTATAAAAAGAAGAAAGAAGAGTAGAGAGAGAGGAGTAGTTAGTTTTTCATTTTTCTTAAATGTCGTTTTTTTAATTAATGTCTTAGTTTAGTTTAAAACATGTAATCTTTTGTTTTAATGATTCAAACTTAAGTTAAGTTATCTTTGTAATCTGTTTTAAGAATCAATATCAAAGTTTGGTTAAATTTCATGTTTTGATGATCCACTGTTGAGAAGTTCAGTTTCAAAATCTTATTTCCAAGCCTTTAACAGTTTGTTCTTAAGTTACAATAAGTTATTTAAGCCATTTAAAGCTTTTTGCAAGCTTTGGAATCATTTTTAAGTAGCTTTGTTCCATGGTCAATAAAAGTCAACTGAGATTGATTTTTGGTCAAGCAGATCTTGGAAAGGAAAAAGGGTGATGCAGAGGTTGATTTGGGGTTGGATTAGATTAGGATTAGAGTATATTTGGTTTGGTTTCAACCTGCAATCAGCTGGACTCCTGTGAGTGAAATCTCATTTTTATTTCAAAATCAGTTGCATGTTTTGTGTACTTGTAGTTGTAGTTTTTAATAGTTGAAATGAGTTTATCTAGCTGTATTTAGATCAATATAATTCAGTTTAATCAGTCATACAAAGTGGATCAGTAGTTAGCTTAATTAAAAGTGCATTTCAGTGCTTAAAATAGTGTTTGGTTCATATGATTAATCTGTCTTAGAGGTGTATGTAGTGGTTAATATCTGTTGGGTCATGCTTGTTTAGTCTTATTGAACTCATTTCTGTCTTAACTTTGTTCCTGCATCAGCTTAAAGTCAAAATCCCATACTACCTGTCTTAATAACTTATCTGTTGGGATTTTGCTAGATCCAAGTTTTATTTTGTGTTTGGAATTCATAGAACTAGTTTGCTTCAGTCTTATTTCATCATAATATATCATTTTCAGTTCACAATTCTAGATCAAAACTCAAATAAGTCAAACTTTCAAATTTGTATCAAAAGTCAAATTGCAAAAGTCAGTTTTTGGCCAAATGGAGTGAATTTTCTTGGACTCATCTTTGGGCCAATTTCAGTGTGAATTGTTGTTTTAAAATCTTCCCTTGGTCTATTTTCTTATAGTGATTTTTGTGGATTTCTGTTAATTTTTTATAAGCCCCAAAATGGCTTGTCAAGTGGAGCTTATGTGCCCTGTGCAACTGACTCAGTTAACACTGAGTCTGCACAGGGTGTGTGCAAGGCTTGCACAGGGCTTATCTTGGCTCACCTAGGTCTGATCTTTGGTTTAGACATACTTGGCCAGGTCTTCTTTAGAACCCTTCTTTTGTTTTCTAGTTTTTAGCTTATTTAAGTGCTTATTTTATAGCTTAAAGTAGACCCCTAGAATCTGTTTTTGCACTTATACTCATAAACCTCAAATCTTGGTAACTTGCAATTCAGTGGTTTAAGCTAGTTGTTTTTAGTTGTATTTGGTCTATTTTAGCTTATAGTAGCTTGTGTATCAGTATGGTACTTGTTTTGTCCCTTTAGCTTATCCAAGTGCTTATTTCATAAGCACATTCCACATCAGTTTCATTTTCCTCCATTCAAGCAACTGTTTTTCCATTTTTCTTAGATTCCTATTATAATTTTAGAGTTTTCCTGAATTTTTCAGATTTTTCCTAGCCTGTTTGGTATTTTTCTCCATTTAATTTAATTTTTAAGTCTTTTTAATTAGCTTTTATTGCAAATAATTAAGAAAAAGTTCAAAAAAATAATTTTTCAATTTTACCAGTTTAATAAAAATATAAAAAGCATAAAAAAGATTTTTCCTTATTTTTTCCCTTTTATTTGGTATTTTTCACAATTTAAATTAGTTTTAAATAGTTTTAAATTAGTAATAAATACATATAAAGTCTTAAAAATATATTTTCAGTTTTAAAATAAGTTTTATCATATTTTAGATTTTTCTAAGTTATAATTTTATTTTTCTAGGTTAATATTGTATTTTCTTATATTTTAGTGCATTTTAAATACTTAATAAATAGTTTTTAATTAATAATAATTAAATAAATAGTTGTAAAAATAATTTTCATTTTCTAATAATTTTCTTTTATATTTAGGCTTGTAAAAATGTATTTTTCATATTTGTAGGTCTTTTATCTCTTTAATATCACGTTTTATTTTGTACGTTAACGTAGTTTTTAATTTAAACGTAAGTTTTTAATTTTAAACGTTCATCATCATTGTAAAAATAGTGATAGCGTTTATTTAATATATTTTATCTTTTTAATTTTCTTAATTTGCATTTAAGTCGCTTTATTTTATAAACTTTTTCAGTAGTGTAATATTCAATCCAAAACCTTTACTGATCACTATCCTTAGTGATCATTCTATCGTCTGAATTAGTGTTTACACACCATTGAGTCTCCGTGGGACTTAACGACCCGGGAATTCATTGTATTCTCTGATCTTCATTGTATTTGTGTCTGAGCAGTTTTAAGTCTATTACGGTTAGCCATTCACAAGTGGCTAGCTTGTGTGATTAGACTTGACTGTTCAGCACAGATCAATGACCACTATGAACAATTTGTGAACAAAGTTTTAATTCAAATACTCCCCCTCAACTGATGATATAAACGGTTGAGGTTTTGAAAAATCATATGGGGAAGTACTTGTCTTTTTGAGCAAAACCTTGAAAAGTGAAAGGTTTGATAGGTTTTACTCAAAAATTAGAAGCTTTCGCTCCTTTTATAAGGATTGTGGCACTGAGGCGTACCACAGGGTCCTTTCTTGACAATTACGGGTTGTACACTGTTATGTGTGCACAAGCCATTGACATATTATATCATGCATCCAAATATATAGTGAATAGAAACAATTCAAGGAGTACCGGGAAGTCCAGTGATTTTTCCAGGAGTGCAAACAGGGCGTTTAAAACCAGTAATGTTCCTCCTGGGTCGACCACCAACAAAGCTCTTCAATCGTCTGAACTGATCCCTTCTGAACAACCTTTCATCAATCATTCTGATGATCCTTCTCACATCCCTTCTGTCCTTAGAGTTCCATCGCTTTGGATTCCCAATCTTTTCATGTATATCCTTCAACCGATAAGCCAATCCATCCCTGACCAGCTTCAAAGTGTGATCCCCAAATTTGTGAAGATCGTCACACGCCATTAAGCAGTTTCGTTGAAGTTCACTGCGGTAAACGACTCCGAAAGGTTTGCTGATGAGCGTAAGTTGTGTAAGCTGGTTGATGTCGGGAAGATCAAACTGTGGTGGAGTGAAGTTTACACGTTTCTGATAAGATTCAACGGCAAGCTGAAGATCTTCAACACGTTCTTTGATGACAATGCGTCTGATGAAGATGAGCAGTGACTTGATGAATTCACGTTGTACTTCAGTTGGAAATTGTTTCATGCGACCTTGAACTTTGGCAAGGTACATGTCTTCAATATCGTTGATGTTCAAATTCTCAAAGTCAGCTTCAGAGAATGCATAGTCCCTTTCGTCTTGTCTTTTGACCACAATCTTCTTGAGAAAAGTGTAGTCCCATTTAGACGATATACCAACATGTTGGATGGCAACGATACTTTTAGTACTGAACACTGCATGTTGAGACTTCTGAACCAAGCAGCTTCTGTAGTAGATTCTTCGGCGTTCCGGCCAATGGTGAATCCCATACATTGCATCTTGGTCATATGCTACCACTTTGTCGGAGAACATGTGGGTAGCACGTTCCTCGATGGCTATACAATCAGAGTATATTGCAGCAGGGAATGGAAGTGTCAGAGATGTAGCGTATTTCCTAGAACCATCGTCACCGTGTTGAAGAAAATCTAAGTCTTTGTTGAAGAAATGTCTGAAAGGAATCCTAGGCTGATCAGGTTGGCCAATGGTAGGTAGAGGTCGAGACCAGTCGGTGTAATATGGAGGATTGTCCCGTTTGGTGAAGTCAATGTTTGCTTCTGGGTTGAGCCAATCCATGTTGTTAGACATGGCTCGAGCAATGTTGTCAAGGTGATATTCAACCTCGATTGCACTTTCCGAGCTGTTTTTCAAAAGTAGGAATGCGTCATTCTTGATGCGCTTCAACTCAGATTTCGTCATCTTCTTCACACGGAACCTTTCTTGCAAAATCTTTGCATGCTCCAAGGTACTACCGTCTACCAATTCTTGACCTTCTTCAGGATAGGGAGTGTTGTTAACAAGTGTAGCAAACCATTCAAATTCTTCAGTTTTATCGTCATCTAGCCATGATACGACGTCAGTATGAAGCGTCTTCTTCTTCTTTTTCGAAGGCTTGGATGATGATGCTGGTTTCTGTCCTTGTTTGGGAGAGGTGGGTTGTTGTTGGGGCTCAAGGACCTCTTCATCGTCACCACCCGTATACTCAAAGTAATCACCTGTTTTTTGAGTCAGGGGTGGTAACTCGGAATCATCCCGAGGTTTATCAGTAGAAGACCGAGGTGGAGGAGACTTTTGTTGAGAAGAAGTCCGTTTTAGAGGAGGTGGCATCGAAGAAGATTCACCAGATTGCTTCTGACGTTTGGGTGCAGAGTCCTTGTCCTTATCATCGTCATCTCTTGGCCGTTTGGGTTGATCGGCTGACTCCTTGCATGATGAGCTGAGTTGAAAAGCAAGTAGACCTTCGAAAAATTTAGCTTCATCCGAAGTAAACGTTCCAGATCGTTTTGACATTTGCATCACTAATTTAGCGATTAACTCAGATTCAGAGAGATCAGCTTCTTTGGCCATTGTATGTTTAACCAATGCGACGATGTTAGGGGTGAGTTGTCTGGAAAATACTTCTCTAGTCACACCGGGGACAGTGTCGAGAAGAAACTTGTGGGTATGATCTCTTGCTGTCTTCTCCAGTTCCTTTTGGACTTTAGGAACGATATCCTGAAGGTACTTGTTAGTGTAACCTTCGATCATTTCGTTCAGTTCCTCTTTACGATGACTCTTCATGAACTTCTGAACAAATTCCCTTTCTTTCTGCATCTTGTCTTTCTCATCATTTAATTACTGAATTTGGTCAGCAAACCAATTCATTTTTCTGTAAAGTATGTCCTTCTTTCTGACTTGTTGGACAGCTTTCACAATTCTTTTATGAGTCTGAGAAATCCAAGATTTAGGTGGTTTCTTCACGGATTTGGATGATGATTTGGTTGACTTCTTAGATGGTGATTGTGATGAATGAGACGAAGAATCCGATGATGATGAGATGTGAGGAGATTCCGGGTCCTTTGGTGGTTCAGAAGTATCCTTCTGTGAGCGTGTAGGACTATCCAGAAGAAACTTCGTATAATCATCATCTTTATCTTTCTCAGTTTCTAGTTTCTCAAAATCATAGTCGATAGTATCCTCCACAAGCTTTTGTTGTTGCAGAAGAGTGGTGGCACCAGATCCCTTATCGGGTCGATTAACCGCATCAGGATCTGGAGAGGAGTGGGCAGCACCACTTGATCCTCCGGGGCCACCCATTTGATCTTTAGCAAATTCTTCAGCCTTTTGAAGGTGTCTGACGATTTTAAACTTCGTCCTGTATGATTTATCCAGTTGCTCTTCTTCTTCTTCTTCAGAGCTCTCATCATAAGGTACAATAGCTGGAGTCTTCCCTTTTTCTTGGACAGCTGGAGGACTTGGAGGTTTTGCTACTGAGGCAGGTGTTTCGGTTGCAGTTGTAGAGTAATGAAACTCTTCATCTGTATCAGTATCTTCAGAGCTCTCGTCCCTAAGTTGTCTTTGTGGTTCAAGTGTGGGAATAGGTTCGGCTTCCTTTACGGGAACAATCCTTTTAGAAGGAGGTTTCCTTTTAGGAACCTTCCTTTGACTCACAGTACTTGTTGCGCTTCCTGCACTTCCTCTTCTGGTTCTTCTTACAGGTGTTCCAGAAGATTTTTCGTCGAGATGACCAACTTTTCCTTGTCTAACTGCTTCCAGATACCTTTTGTACGTTTCGAGCTTTCTAACATCTTCAGTTAGAAGGAAATCTGGCAATACAGCACCTTGTTTCTTTGTAGACGATTCCTTGATTCTGACAGATAGAATAGGTTCCGTCAACATATCGTGATTGTCGGGGTCATTGAGCCTCTTGGGAATATCAGGATGAAATCCAAGTGCTCTCTGGATCAACAGTTTAGTATATCTGATGTAGGGAATCTTTGAGCCAAGTTTGTTGAGAAATGACATCATGTCATCCCAAATCAGAGCTTCGATAGCGATGTGTTTCATGTTGACCAATGCCCAAAATATTTGCAGTTCCATGAGCTTAGGATGCTCATAGCCACTGTCACGACCAGAAACAGACTTGGTGATGATCATGTAGAGAGTTCTCCAGGGTTGAGGAATACTCTTAAGCTCTACGTGAGAATGCTTGGTGATTACTCCTGTAGCCTCGTCATAACCGATATCGATTAAGAATTGGAGAGTTAGCTCTACAGCAGGTGTGGCATATAGTTTGGTTGGATTGACTTCAGGAATTAGGAGAGCAGCCCTTAAGTCTGCAGGTGTAATGGTGACTTGTTTGTAGTTTAGAGTCACTGTTACAGCAGTCCGTCCTTTGACCCTTTCCATAGTGTTCCAGAACTGTTGGATATAGATCTCAGGAACAGTTGCAGAGTGAGTGAGCATATTCTGATACGGATGAGTCCTCAGAATATCAATAGCAATTAGACACGAAGATTCTGAGCAAGTGAGGGTGTCAAAATCAACACGGAGATTATTCTTTCCAATCTTCATTGGATAGCCATGAGGATAGATATCAACAATGGAGAGAACTTCAGATGCATCCACATTCATTTGTTCAGCCATGTCGTGATCTGAAATAACATTAGCCAAAAGAACCAACATATCGAAAGACATAATGTTAGTCAACAGAAGGTCTTATTGTCTAGTTATTGAATGTACAGTGTCAATGATTGTTACGAGTCCTAAGTCACTTGTATATTCAATAGTCCAATGACTTCGTGAAATGTTTCGTGAGTTAGTTAACTTTAAGTTTTAAAGTTTATTTTATCACTTATTGTTCACAACATATCAAACGATTTAAGTTTATTAGTGACATTTTTGGATTCGTGATGATATGATTAGTTTATTTACAAGTTTGTACACGTAACAATTCATAACGAAGGTATGATCTCGGCTTATGCGTAGGATTGGTAAAGTTATGCGTAGACAGGAATGATATATGCGTAGGCGTAAACTTACGCGTAGGATCCTAACTTACGCGTAAGAAGTGTTACGCGTAGGAAAAGGGTACCTTATGCGTAGAGCTTATGCGTAGGCATATATTAACCTTACGCGTAAGGCTACTCGTAAGAGTTGACCTTATGCGTAGAGGTCACTGTTTACGCATATCCTTCACAGGATACGCGTAGTCCCATATGTAGAACCTTATGCGTAGAAGCTACGCGTAAGACAAATCTTACGCATAACAAGCTACGCGTAAGGTGATCCTTATGCGTAGAGTAACAACAACCTTGATTCTGAATATTAAGTGTAGCAAGCCTGAAACAAAGCATCATATCATCAATGTTTAACACATAACATTCATTTTATAACAGATCATAACACAATTGGACATTTTAACAGTTACACGTAGAAAATCTTACGCGTAGTCTAAACCCTAATTCTACGCGTATGAGATCTAGCCATGGAATATGCATAAAACTGATTTTGGTAGTCCTAAGATATGTTGAGAGTCTATAGGCCAAGTTATAACACGTAGTTTGCTGAGAATCAAAAATACCCAAAAGTTATGAACATTAAACCCTAATTTCAAATTGTTAGTCAATTCGTGTATCTGGGTGGTTAGAAACCTTGGAAATCATTAATTCAACAACACAAGAGCATAACCCAACAATCTTTTTTGACCAAAACACTTCACATTCAAAAATACCCAATTCGACACATAAACCCTAATTTCGTAAATCATTTAATTCGTGATTCTGGGCGAGTTTTGATGATTAAAACGGTATCATTGATGTGTTAGAAACGTTTTGACACTATTCTTTTAACCATAAACACCCAATCTTGATCATGTGATCATACACTTATGCGTAGACCACAAAAACGAGATTATACAAAGTTTTAACCGTTGGATTTTTTGAAAGATTCAAAACCATTGCTTAAAAACATGTTGTAAACGCAAAATCACTTACAAAATGATGATCTGAAACACGGATTTCTTGAGTGAATACTATGCGTAGGATGGTTTTAGGTATTTTTTAATAAATGAGAAGTGAAAGTAAGGTGGAGGATATTTTTATTCAAAATATTTTTAAGGTTTTGACAGTTTTGGTCCCTCCACCTTTTCCTTTTTCAAACAAAGCCTTTTAACTTCCATTTTGGTTACCAAACAAAGATTTTTAGGAAAGAAACATGACAACACTCCCCCTCGACTTGAGAAAAATAATGAAAGGTTATTAATTTAAGTCCGAGGAGTGTCTTTGAACCAGAAAATGTACCACCATTTGTAACAAAATCAACCGAGATATGATAACATGCAAGTACACAGATGTTTTGAAACAGTTAAGAGATTATTTTCTCCCCCTCAACACTTGATCGGAAAAATATTGAATTTTGAAAGATTAAAGTGTTGACGGAAGAAATGTACTTGCCATGTTGAAAGAAAGATAGATAAGGAGAATATTTTTGTTGTTTTATCGGATTTTATATTTTTGTATTTTGTTTTTGAAAAGATATTTACAGAAGATGTTTTGGTGTTTGACAGGTTTTTAAGACAGTTTTAAGAGGTCATCCAATTCCTCTTGTGTCAAACACCTCATACCAATCCGGTGGACCAACTCATTAAACCTAGCAGGAGGCAAGGCTTTGGTGAGCAGATCTGCCAATTGGTATTCAGTACCCACAAAGTATAATTCAACGGTACCCTGTTCCACGTGGTCCTTGATGAAATGATAGCGAAGATCGATGTGCTTTGATTTCGAGTGCTGAACTGAGTTGCACGAGATCGCAATGGCACTCCGATTGTCGCAGTACATCGGGATTCTGTCAAATACGTAACCATAGTCTTTGAGTTGTGTTCTCATCCAGATGACTTGAGCACAACACGCGGACATGGCTACATATTCTGCTTCGGTTGATGACAGCGATGTACAATCGTGCTTCTTTGATTGCCAAGACACCAGTTTATCACCGAGAAATTGTAGAGCTCCTGAAGTACTTTTCCTTGAGTCTAAGCATCCTGCGTGATCAGCGTCTGAAAAAGCGATTAGTTCAAAACCAGAATCCTTCGGATACCAGATCCCCAAGTTAATGGTTCCCTTGATGTATCAGAGGATTCTTTTAGCCTCAGAGAGGTGGGTTTCAGTTGGTCGCGACTGATAACGGGAGCATAGATAAACGGCAAAGACAATATCAGGTCTGCTAGCTGTTAGATACATGAGGGACCCAATAATACTTCGGTATTTGGTAGGGTCTACTATTTTCCCATGTAAATCAGCATCTAACTTCTTGGTATGAGCCATTGGTGTGGCATAAGTGTCACAGGTTGTCATTCCAAATTTGTTTAACAGTTCAAGGGCATATTTGAACTGACTCAAGAAAATACCACGGGGTGATTGATGAACTTGCAGTCCTAGAAAGAACGTGAGTTCACCCATCATGGACATTTCAAAAATTTTCTTCATTAGTTTTGCAAAAGTGGTTGAAAACTTTTTATGTGTCGACCCAAAAATGATGTCATCCACGTAAATTTGAACAATTAAGATATGTGCCCCGTGATATTGTATAAAAAGAGTTGGGTCAACCGAGCCTTTGGTGAAATTATTGGCAATGAGGAAAGATGATAGCTTATCGTACCATGCCCGAGGGGCTTGTTTGAGACCATAAAGAGCTTTGTTCAGTTTGTAGACATGGTTCGGGAACTCAGGATCAACGAATCCATCTGGTTGGCTGACATAGACCGTTTCTTTTAGTTGTCCATTGAGAAACGATGTTTTGACATCCATCTGATAGACCGTCATATTCATATGAGCTGCGAACGCGAGAAATATCCGAACAGCCTCAAGACGAGCAACCGGAGCAAAAGATTCTTCAAAGTCTATTCCTTCTTCCTGACGATAGCCCTTAGCAACTAGACGTGACTTGTTTCGGATGACATTCCCTTCAGCATCCAATTTGTTTTTCCAAATCCATTTTAGACCAATGACGTAGACCCCTGTTGGTCTTTCAACCAGTTCCCATACTTCAAGACGTTTGAATTGGTTGAGTTCTTCCTGCATGGATTCAATCCAGTTGTCTTTTGTCATTGCGTCTTTAATGTTTTTAGGCTCAGATTGGCAGACAGTGAGAGCATAAATGCAATGTTCACCATCTGTGTGAAGACGTTGTCTCGTAACGACTGGTTGATTCGGGTTGCCAATAATGTTAGCCAGAGGATGGTCTTTTGTCCATCTATGTGTAGAGGGTTGATGTTGGTATACATTGTGCAGATTCTGAGGATTTAAATGGTTTGTTGAAGATTTCGTGACATCTGGTGCAGCAGTCTCATTAGCAAACGGGTTGAAGAACACATTTGGATCAAAATATGCAGGTGGGGGTACTTCATTCAGAATATCATCAACTGGGTCATCATTGTTAGAAGCGGTGTGTTCAACTGTTGTGTTGGAGTCAACTGGTGTAGGTGCATCTTCAACAGTAGTTGTTGTAGCAGGTGTATCAGGTATAGGAATATTATCAGGTTGTGCATCGGAAACAGCGGATACACCTGGAGCACGTTCATCAATATCATCATTGAACAGAGGAGCAAATAACCTTTCCATTTGTTGACGAGTGAGCTGGGGGCTTTGTTCAGCTGATGATGGGGGTTGAGGGAAGTTTAAGCGGTTGTGACCGGGTTCTAAGCTGTGATACTCAGAAGCCATTTCCGTGAGTTCATCGAAATGAGCATGAATCGTTTCCATTACCTCCTTAGTTCGACGATTCCAGATTCGGAAACCTTTAGAATTGTCACAGTATCCAATAAAGACTCCAATATCAGCTTTGGCTTTGAGCTTTCCAAAATCATCACGATCATTATTTGGATAGCAAAGGGATCCAAATACATGAAAGTGTTTGAGGTTCGGTTTGTAGTTGTGGACAAGCTCGAAAGGTGTTTTGTTGTGGCGTTTTGTGATCATAGAACGGTTTTGAGTATAGCATGCAGTAGATACAGCTTCTGCCCATAAGTAATCTGGAAGTTTAGCATTGATTAACATTGTTCTTGCAGCTTCCACTAACGTTCGGTTTCGTCTTTCAACAACTCCGTTTTGTTCAGGTGTACGTGCAATAGATGTTTGATGCTGAATTCCCACTTTCTCATAAAATTCACGAAGGGTTTGGTTAACAAATTCAGTTCCTTTGTCAGTCCGAATTATCCTGACGGTGTTGCGGAGCTGAACCTGTATCTTTGTGAGAAAGGTGATGATCATTTGTGGAGCTTGTCTTTGCAATGAAGAAAGTAGACCCAGGTCCATCGTGAGTAGTCATCAACAATTACTAAGATGTAGCGTTTGCCATTGATCGTTTGCACGCGCATCGGGCCACACAAATCCATGTGAAGAAGATGTAGTACATGCTGAGAGTTGTGTTCCACCTTTGAAGGAAAATGAGCACGAGTGCTTTTCCCTTGTTCACAGGCTGAGCAAAGGTGATCTTTTGAATACCGAAATCGTGGGAGTCCTTCAACTAGTTTGTGTCGAGCAAGGTTGGTGATGGTTTGAAAGTTTAGATGTGAGAGACGACGGTGCCATAGCCAGGATTTTGTAGATGTTGCCTTTGAAAGTAAGCAAATGGGAGAGGAAGCAACCATGTCTTGCATAGATATAGTGTAGAGACTAGAATTACGCGAGCCAGACATAAGGTCATTTCCTTGTAGATCACGAATGAAACAAGTTTTCTCCCTGAAAGCAACCTCCAAATCTCCATCACAAAATTGACCTACTGAAAACAGATTGTGACCGAGGCCTTCCACATAGTAAACTCTGCTGATTTCGATGTTCCCATTGACATAATCTCCGTAGCCCATGATGGCTGCGAAGTGATCATTCCCAAATCTGACAGTGCCAATGAACTTTGCAATAAAGTTTGATAACAGTTTAAGGTTGCCTGTCATGTGTCGGGAACATCCGCTATCAACAATCCAGAGAATGATCTGTATCACCTGCATTACACACAGACGACACAGATGGAATAGAAGTAGATGTGGAACCCGAAATGTTAGAGGGTTCCGAAGCAGGTATGTTAGACATACACACATTGATAATTTTAGGCATCCATTTAAATCCTAGTGTGTTATATATCCATTTCTGCCATCTATAACTACTCTTTGCTTTAGTCTTAGTGAAAGCACTAGGTGGTACTTCATTCTTAGGAGGTGAAGCGGGAGCTACTGTGATAGCAATGGTTTCCTTAGAATCTAAAGAAGGCGGTTTACCAAGCACAGACTTAGAATGATTAGTGGGCCTAGAGGTATTCCGATTCTTAGGATTCCGTAATCGGGAGATTATAGCTTTAGCAACACATTTGTCATGACAATCAGAATTCATACTCTTTCGACAAATAACACAAGGTGCATCAGACTGAATATCAAAAGTACTTAACGGTTTAGCATTCGTTACATCACTATTTGTATTACATTTGCCAGACGCAACATCTATAGTGGAAGCAACATGATTTTTATTCAGAGTCCTAGGGTGTTCTTCTACTTTAGCATTCCTTATGGATCTTTTCTTAGGTCGCAACTTCCTATTCTTCGATTGAGTGCTCCTAGGCTGTGAAGTACGGACGTTTGGAAAAGACGCAACTATTCCTGTTTCAGTAGAGGGAAACACATTAGCAACTTGTGATTTAGCAGTGGGAATTCTAGGTTCACGATTACTAAGTGTGACTGGTGCTAATCTCTTAATCACAGTAGGCGGAAGTTGTTCATACTTTCTTAACATTTCCCGTAGCTTAGAGATAGTGTGAATCAGATCTTGATTTTCAGAACGAATATTTCCAGCAAAATTCATGACATCTCTAGTGTGAGCAAGATATTGATCAAGTTCGTTTGATGCTTCAAGTCGAGTCTTTTTGAGTAAATCAAATATGACACCATATTCCTGTTTAACTTTTAAAAGATCTTGTTCATATTTTGAGATTTGACTTTTCAAAGACACGTTTTGATCATCCAGTTGCTCAATTTTAGGATCAGAAGATTTTGCACTCAACTGAGCGATTTTGTTTTGAAAACTAAGTTGATGGTTGTGAATATCTTTTTCACACCAATGAAGACGACGTTTTGCATTGAAAATTTCAGTGAGTAATCGTTTATTTTCAGCTTTTAAAGACTCGATCTGAAGCACATTATCGGTGTTCTCAACAGTAACAACAGTTTCAACAATATCAGCAGAGATATGATCAGATGCATATGGCAAAGAATAGAATAACACAACATTATGGATATCAGCACAGATAACATCTTCCAAGAGTCGATCAACATCTTTTCTCAAGAGTTTCTTTTTACGTTTAGTATTAGAGATAGATGTTTCTGTTTTCTCGAAAACGTTTTTCATTACCCCAAGTTCCTTATGAAAATCCTTTTCCCAGGCAATTGCACAACTTTTCAAGTTTTTAACATTAGGTAAAAGATTTTTCTGAAAAATGTCTCTTTGTTCTCGCGCCAAAGGCGATTGAAAATGTTCAACTTTGATTTCAGATCGATATTCTATCTCATGTTGTAAAATTTTGAGGTCAGCCATGAAAATGTCAAAATATCAAAGAATTTTTTTATTTTCAGGTTGTGAGTTTACTTCACTAATGGAAGGTAAAGGACCATAAGTTTGTGCAAAGTCTGTTTTGGGATTAACTTTAGAAGACTCAGGTTTTTTGATGATAACCCTTGGTGTGTTTGAAGAATCCGTTGGCGTGACGAAAGTGGCCGCGTTTTTATAATTAAAAGGTTTGTTGTAAACAACGTTTTTTAATTTTGATTGACTCTCGTCTTCTGCATCTAATTCCTCTTGAAGATGATATTCAACAACACTCATGACAGTATTATCAATTTTGTATTCTGCACTAGAAACTTCAGGTGTTGGTTTGAATGTTTTTAGTGAAAGTTTTGGTTTGTAATCAGCTAGATTTTTTCCATATCCTTTTGGATTGGGTTTCAAGGTAAACTTTTCAATAGCTGTTACTGATTCACCATGTTTGTAAACAACAGTTTTAAACTCTTTAAGTTTGTTTTGCAAGCCGATAATTTCTTCAAGAAGGTCATCTACTCGATTCGTTGAATGCTTTTTGTATGCGGAGAACTGTTTTTGACAATTTAACAACTCAGCCTTAGCTTTTTGATTTTCCAAGGTGAGAACGTCAATTTGCTTTTTATGTTCGTGTTTCAGTTGTTCTAATTCAGACAACAAAGCATTCTTCGAGGCGGCTAGATCACGCATCTGTCTCTCTAAATATTTTTCGTTTTGATGAGATTTTGCAAAAGCGGCTTCAAAACCTTTTTCACGGTTGTCTTGAGTTTTGAAAAAGTTGAGTTGCATTTGTAAACATTCAAAATCCTTGGTTAACAGTGCATTTTTACTTTTTAAGGACTGATTTAATGCAACACATGCAGCAATTTGGGATTGTTGGTCTTTAAGTAACAGAACAAGATCTGGATGGGGCAAAGGTTCATCTTGTTCAACGTGAGTCACAACATGATCATTATTTAGATCCTCAAGTATAACCACGGAGTCAATTTGATTATCAAGGGAAACCATAAGGTCTTCTGGATCGTCAAATGTAACTACGGGGTTTATTTGAAAATCGTCAGAATGAGATATAGATGACTCATTTTGAACATTCTGAGCCGTGCCGGATTCAGATATTGACGGAGATATTAGTTCAGATATGATGATGGTTTGTTCGGGTACCTGAGACAAGCCATCAGTGTCATACACTGGGCCTGTTTCACTCATGTGTAACTCTTGCATATTAGCCATCAACATAACAGCTGCATTGGCCTGCAAGTCTTCCATGTCATCATCCGAGTCTGCATCTGCCATAAAGCTCTGTTCTTTGTCTGTGAGAGATCCACCAGCTTCATCCTTAAGAGCCAAAAGTAAAGCCTCTTTGAAATAAGCACTGCCCCTAGTCCTTGGCTTTGGGCATGCATTAGCCAGGTGTCCCTTCTCATTGCAGTTGTAGCATCTAAGACCATTTAACCGATTCTGAGCATTTCCCTGTTCCACCACTTGAGCTCTGTTGTTATTCCTACCCACAGCATTAAACCCTTGACCACCGCCCATCTGACGACCATAATCACGATTCTGAACTTCAACACGTCCATTGTTCATAACAGCTTGAGTCCGTGTGTTAGATGAGGAACGAATACGATTGTTGGATTTGTTGGTGTAACGGCCAAAAGCATTAGCAATCATCACAAATCCTTGTTGCAATGCTTCGAACGGATCTGTTTCCTCAGTCGCTTCACTGACATATGCTTGAGCATTGTTGCTGTATGGAACCAATTGATTTTGTTGAGGTTGTGGCTGTGAAGGTGTGTTTGAAGCAGTTGGTTGAGTTGCTGGTTGAGAGGGATAATTCTGTTGAGCATACAAGGCAAGTTGTTGATTATCCGGATGTGACTGTTTAGCAAGTTGAGCACGGAGAATCCTTTCCCGATCAACTTCCTTTTCATGAGGCTTCAAGTAATCGTACAACAGTCCATAAGTAGAATGATGCATATTCTTCGCTTGACGAAGAAAGATGACATACTTCTCCCATTCAGGACCAAGACTACTCAGGAACTTAGTATTCACTACAATTCTTGGCATGATGATGTTGTGTTTATCCAAATCATTGATGATGTCTAAAAATCGATGATGATAGGACTCTAGTGTCTCTCCAGGTTCAATCATGAAGTGTTCATAAGCCAAGTAAGTTTTGGATTCCAAATCCTCCTGATTGAGTACAGATCCTTCCATAAGAAGACGAATATGATCCCACATTTTTTGTGCAGTCTTTTGAGCATCAACACTACGAAGAATTGGGTTTGGTAATCCTAAGAGGATGTATTCCATTGCAAGTTCACCAGCTTCATAGTGTAGAAGTTCTGTAGGATTTAAATCTGCAACAGTAGCAATGTTGGTTTGTTCATCTCTTGGTGGAACAGCAGTTGGATCTCCGGGTACAATGACAGTAGGCATCTCAAATGGACCTTCCAAGATAACCTTCTTTAAGAACTTTCCATGTGGCTTCTTTAGATCACAAAACCTAAAGAACCTTATCACCCATTGATCGTAGTTTCCTGGAGTGAGCATTGGAGGTCTATCAAGTGATCCAGCTTCATGAATTGATTGTTGGCTGCTTAAAGCTTCACACATCTTTGCAAACCAAGTGGGTTCCTTCATAGTGGTCCGTGATGGATGTTGATTGAAATCGGTTGTGTAGGGTTGAACTTGAAGGCTTGGTGGTGGTTGAACCATTTGTGGTTGTGGAATTGCACCAAGTTGTGGAGTATGTTGCTGATTAAATTGTTGTTGATAAATAGCTTGTTGTTGATTCCATTGTTGATGTTGGGGAGTTAATTGTTGTTGTTGATGATGATTATAAGTGTGAGGGAAATAGTTAGAGTATGGTGGTTGATACATGATGATAAACTTGTGTGGTAAAAATGGATCTTTGTAGTCGAATGAACCTTTGTTGATGAAGTGTCCTTAGGCGTAGAAAAGACAAGAACCAAGTAGCACTTATGCGTAAAAACACCAAAAGTTACGCGTAACGATGAGGAGTTACGCGTAGGTTTTAGCTTACGCGTAAGTAGGAAAAACACTAAAGTTATGCGTAGACAAAAGTTAGGCGTAGAAACGTAGGCGTAGGATTACCTTATGCGTAGACCTTAGTTTACGCGTAAAGTGAATCTTATGCGTAGGATTTCTACGCGTAAGCTTATGCTTATGCGTAAGTTTAGGGTTTTTGCCCAAATGATCTTTTACACTATCACAGTGCAAAAGATATCCAAAGTCGACGTATTTTCAGACTTATCCAAGTAAGAAAACACGGAATAAACCAGGAAAATGAAGATCAAACCAAGGAAAAATCTTACGCGTAATTTTAGGGTTTTGATACGCGTAGGATTACTCGTAATTTTGATTTTGCCCAAAGTTGTTTCTAAACCAGTTTTTGTGTGATGAAATAGCTTCAATAACACCAAAATAACACAAAAGTGTGAAACTTGATGATCCAAAGCACTCAAAACAGTTATGCGTAGAAATACACACACGAATAGAAACTAGTTCAAAAACAATGATCCACGCATAAAGTTTGAAACTTTTTGCCAAAAACAAGTATTTTAACACCTTAAAACGTTGAAAGTACAAGAATCTTGGATTAAAAAGTGCAAAAAACAAGTTTTTAAAAGAGCTAAAGAATGCGTTAACCTTACGCCTAAGACCCAAAACCAAAAACTTCAAAAACAAACGAGTACACCCAACTATTTGGCGATTGATACCACTGTTAGGTCACTAGTTTTACAACACAAGTAATATAGAAAGAGATAGAGAAGAGAAGAGAGGCGGATGAACAAATACCAAACACACACACACGTATCAAAGAGAAAGGTTAAGAGTAGAGTGTATGTGAAAGAGTAAATTTGAACAACCAACCCTCAAATGAGGGTTTACAAGAGTATTTATAGGAGGGAACCTAGGGCAACACTCCTAGTTCCCATCCTTTCTTAAGTGGGCTTGGGCCTAAGCTTATGGGCCTTCTACATAAGCTTGACCTTAAACAAACATAAAGGCCATAATAACGCTACCTATTACATATGAAATATAAATACTTGAAATACTGTTTAGGAGTGATTCCAACATTAGGCTTACGGTAGGGAAACAAAGGGTTTGGTGAGATAGGCTATTTAGTGGTGGCAAGTCAAAAATCTCTATGTTACAAGCATACGAAGAATGGCGTTGCTAAGCCAAGACTCAACACTCTAGACTCTAGATAACTGAAACAAACAAACATAAATTTAAAAATAGATATAGGATGGTAGCCCGTATGTTTTTTTTTTTTTTTTTTTTTTTTTCATACACTTTTACTCTACCATCCTCTACGGTAACATCAAAATGATAGGGATTTATAGGCACATCCCTACACTTGAGTTTTTATTACTCTAACACTAATTTGACCCGAATTGAAAAGATCAAAACACTTGGAGTACATTATTACGCAAATAAAGGGAATTTGAATTAACGTTCCCTTCCCGTCATTTCATAAACTTTAACTTTTCCCATGAGTCCCAATCGTCCCAAAACTGTGTACAAAGGATATGACTCGACTTAGCAACTTATGCAAGCAACTAGATAATTGAACTAAGGGTTTAGGGTGATAACAATAATGCACTAAAAGTGAGTGCATGAAAGGTAGGCTAAGGCGATTTGGGTGTACATTTGGGGGTGGGGTGTAAACAATGCTCTTCATTGATATTCCGGAAAAACCAAAACATCACGAGAACCGCGAAAAGGATAGGCTTTGAGGGGTTAACTAGGGGTATCGTGTACTAAAGATGAGTACAACGCAAGGGTGTGGGGGAATTACTCAACCGATGTGGAAGAAGCAATTATATTACGGGTATCAAACAAGGGTTATCCTAATGCCTCTTATCATTTAGTTATTCCTAACTACACAAGTGTAGTCTTACTAGCGATCTCGGGATGCATCACAAAACAAGTTCTAGAATCTATTATACTACCGGTTCACACTCTAAGCATTAAAGATGAATGCTTTAATTCCTACTAATCTAAGGGCGATCCTCACATTTTGGGTGGAATTTAAGTGGTAAAGGGTTTTTGTGCTAGTCATATAACTTCCTATCCGTGAGACGCTTTATTAAGACTGATGGCCCACTCCTATATGTCATGAAAAATTTTAAATTTGGTGCCAAAATTACCCTAACCGATATTTTCTCATGGTTTATTACACATATACAATTGGACAAAGCAAAAAATCAAGGATAAGCATAGTTTCAAAGTTCCCGTTTTATTTTCCCTCCCTACACTTAAACTGAACATTGTCCCCAATGTTCCCCGAAAGTATCAAAATTATGATAATAGAAGGTGATTAAAAACGAAAGAAACTAATACTCCCCTGATTAGCTCGGTAGGATCCGTGTAAAGTGGTGGTTAAATCCTTTTCAAGAAGAATGTATGCGTGAAAAGCTCCTTCCAATCTTATGTATCTTCTTCTTAGTAAATTAAACCTGCACACTTAAAGAAAACAAACGAAACCTTCGCGTAAAATCGGCGGTAATAATATATATAAGACTCTACTAAACTAGGATATAATGCTTGTAGAATGGATGTTTACAGAATTTCTAGAAAATTAAGACCTGGAAAATTCCAAAAATTTATATGTAGCTCAGAAAACAAGAAAAAAGTAATATGCTGTTTTTACTCCTTCCTGACGCCGTCAGGTTGCGATCCTGACGCCTTCAGGTTATCCTGACAAAAACTGGTCTGCGATTTTCTGGAAAAAATTCTGGAAAATTTACATCTTTAGAATCTGGAAAAATTTCTGCAAGACATCCATTATGACTCGATACAAGCATTTGACTCGAACAAACACACATATATATCTTTTAATTAATTGCAATTCTCATGTTCACGTTTCTTTTGAAAACGTGTGTAATCCTCCCTACACTTATCCTTTATGTAAAATACCTTTATATGCAATTAAGACGAGGTTAAAAATAAAATAAAGCATTTTTACAAATTTAAACATGAGAATAAGCAATCAATAAAAGATATATGACACTAACAAGCAAACAATTAAGCATGGGTTGCCTCCCACGAAGCGCTTTTCTTTAGTTATGAGTCTTGTAGCTAGACTCGTAGTCGTGCCCCTACGTTGTCTCGTTTTGCATTCTCAATGAGAATTCTATCATGTTGACAAAATTTTCATCGACTCCATACCTAGGCCCTAGGGTCAAGCAATCCTTATAATAAAGCCTCCTTCTTTCCCACATAAATTTATAACCTTTTTCAACATCGTCCTTGCTTTTGTCCTCAAAAGCTTTGATGTTGTCTCGTTCAAAAATGGGTAGATGGCCATATTTATTTGTTTTCCAAGGCATCCTATAAGTGATCTCATCGGTTCCTTCCTTAAACCTAACCGTTCCATCATACTTGTTATGGCTCATCTTAGATGTTTCAACAAACGGTTTTCCTAGCACTACTTGTGATAAGCTATAGTCAATGACGCATCCTATATCTTCTAGGACCTCAAAATCAACTAGGTAGGTGAAATTTCCTATAAAGACATGTACATCCTTGACTCTTCCCACAAAGTTGCAAACTCCACCTGGATACTTAGGGTCTCTCCTAATATTAAGTCGCTCATTCATAATGTCATTGTAGACAGCAGATGACATCACATTAATGGGAGATTCTGTATCTATGTAAGCATGGTCGACACTCCTATATCTGATCATACAAGGGATTTTTAGGTTCCAAGGATTTCCTCTCCTAATCTTTGGGCATATCCTAATGATGGGTGATCGGGGATTATCGATTATGTATTGATGGTAGGCAACCTCTTCCTTAGTGGGGTAAAGATTAAAATAAGCACTATCTTCCTCATTCACATTTATCCTATGCAATCCTTTATGCTCATTGATTTTACCAATACGAGCTCGAAGTAGGTTGGCAAAGGCTGGATCAAGCGGTATGTATTTTTTTGGTGGTAAAGTGTTGTTTGGTGGTTTGTCACCTTCCATGATGAAAAGTGATGGGGTTACGAACAAAGGTCACGAAGAAGGGGGATATACTATGAGAAAGCTAAAAATGAGAAAATTTTACTTGATAGAAATCAAGCAAAGAAACCTAAACGAGGTGGACTACTAACTAGCTATTCTATTCCCCGACAGCGGCGCCAAAAACTTGATAACGCTACACGCGTCGTTCGGGGTCAAAGGAACTTCCTTTTCTTCGAGCAAGTTTTATAACACCCTAGGCAGTGAACCTAATCGTTGTAGTGTAGTATTAGGGTAAGCCACGGGTATTGATATCGTTCTCTAGGGGAATAGGAATGCTATTGAGAAGTTACTACGCTAAGGTTGGGGTTGAGGAAGATTATTTTTTATCTTTTTATGTTTTTTAGGAAATGGAAAAGTACTAATCTTGGGGTTTGGATTTGGGGGGTTGGTATTTCTACCGATTACTCTACTATCTAATTAACTAAGGTGAGGGTAGTCTATGTCTAATTACTGTGTGCTCGTATGATGATTTAAAGATGTGTTTACTTAGGTTTTATTACTCCTTAATTATCTCCTATTGATGGTTGAATTGTCACGTCCTTATTCTTAATCGCGTTGTGTATCTAAGGTCGTAGGGTATGCGTTTATCCCTAACTCTTTGAAACTACCAAAGGGTCTCGTCTACAAAATCTCTAGGATTTATAAACTCTAAGTCTAAGGTACTCTTTGGATGGTTTAGCCTACAACTACTCTAGGTGTTATAGTCTAAGGTTCACAAAGATTAATCAAGCATTAACTACACAACGAATGACCTATCGCATTACTAGATCATTAACAATTAAGATAAGAGACAACCAATCAATATTCAATAATTAAGTTTCATATTCCCTAAGCAAACACACAAGTAAATTAGCCGGACATGGGGAACATGCAAGTATACACACAAATAATTGAAGACATAATTGAATTAATGAAGTAAAACACTTATCTTGATGTAAGATAGGGTTTGGAACCCTAAAATACTGTACAAGACAGCCTTGGTTCGGTTTAGGTTTTTACTCCAAAAGACTACACACTGAAAACTAAAAAATTCGGATTCTATATATAAGATTATAATCGTGACGGCGTCACCTTATGATTTGTGACGCCGTCGGGTTGCCGTCATTAGGGTTTCGTCTTGGCCACGTTAGTCTTGCGATGGCGTCACCTTATGCTTATGACGCCGTCCCCTTCAGTCTCTGACGCAGTCTGGATCAAATCTAGGCCGTCTGAGTTGCGACGACCTACTCTTTTAAAGCCTGACACCGTCACTTGAAAATAAGCAATTTGGCTACTGAGCCGTCACAAAAGTGATGCGACGGCGTCACAGATAAAACCTGACGCCGTCCCCTTGTGTTTCAGCAGCTTGAGTGTCTCGATTCTTGACTTTGGCCATTTTCTTCGTATATCCGCGCCTTTTCGTCCAAATAAGTGCCATTCCAGCAATTTGCCTTCAAGAGACCTAAAAAGTGAAAAGGAACGATATTAAGTAATAACGGATACAAAAGTGATCAAATAAGGGCTTAAACGACCCCTCAAAAAGGTACATTTTAAAACCTTATCACGGGAGAAAAGTATCGGCTAATAAAAGCTTCTCTCATCTCTTCCCACGTAGTAATCGTTCCTTCACTTAATTCGTTCAACCAAATTTTGGCTTCTCCGGTTAATGAGAAAGGAAAAGTCCTCAATTTAACCATTTCCTCTTGATTTTCACCATATTGGAATAGGTTACTAATCTTAAGAAAATCGGCTATGTGTCGGTGAGGATTGGACCGGATTCTCCCATCAAATTGATTCTCTGGAATCATTTGCATGTAGGTACCCTTGATATGGAAATTATTGGGGAAAGGGCTTTGAATAACAGCGGAACTAGGTGTTGGTGCAACGGTCCTAGTGCTTGACCACATAGGTTGGTCATCGGGATTAATGACGATTATGGTTGGGGAATCAGGTGGAGTTTTGACTTTCTCTTCGAATATGTCGATTACGACAAAAAGTTCCTCGATGAACGGTGGTTTTGGATAAGGTTCGGTGATAACATCAAATAGTCCTGAATATTAAGTGTCAATTTCCCCCGATAATGCTCGTTATTTATATCATTTATATGGATTTACGCTTGTTTTCCATTATTTTCCACTTTCAGGTAAATTACGAGCATTGGAGCTAAAGAGACGCGGAAATGGAAACATATCTAAAGATTTATCACAGTATGCTATTTTGAAGAAGTTACGGCGTAACTCATCTCTCACATTAAGCCGTAACTATTGCGTGACTCAGTATACCAACTTATCAGAAGGTTACGGCGTAACTGATATGTGCAAAAACACATATCATTTCTTTATCAATTCAGACCCAAAATAACCAAGAAAGAGCCGTTTATTACTAATATTTGATGGTTTCTTGAGTTTATGCATGTGCAGGTACGGATATGACAAAACAGACAAAAGAAAGCCAAAACCGAAGAAAACCGAGCACGAGAGAAAGAAGAGTGCAAAAGCTGAGGCTAGGAAAGGAATTTGCAAGTTTGGACAATCACTTCTTAAAATGACAACTTTAGTCCCTGAAGTTTCAGTTTGTACAAGTTTGGTCCTTAAAATATCAAATGGGTCATATCCTTAGTCCAAATTCCTTTTATTACACCTTGAAGCCCAAAACTACTTGAAGCCCAAAAATCTGTCCTGGTCAACTCTCCTAAGCCCGGTCAATATAATCAAAATAAATTAAACAAAACCAAACGCGCCTAAAATCCATCCCCAATATTTCCCAGGTAAGAACCCTAGATTACCCCTATGATCAACTGAACCAAATTACTTAAATTAAGGGCAAACTTGTACTTCTACCTGACACATGCTGACACACGGATGCCAGGTTGGCAATCCGTGTGTCACATACCCTCATTCTAGCCTCTGATTGGTGGGAGAAACGTGGCTGTGTTAATCCAAGGGTTCTGATTTGTTGAGTGATATGGAAGCATGATCTAAAGGTGGAGAAACGCCAAGAGAAAGCACATCCTGATTGATTCTAGACTCTTCTCAAAGTTCAAGCTCAACTATAAAAACCCCATTCTTTCACTGATTGTAGCAAGTAGAGTAGGAGTAGTGTAGAGTATAATTTCTGAGTAGTTTTAATGTTTTTAAACGTTTTTAGTTAAATTCCAGTATTCGTAATTTCATTGTACTCAGATTTTATTAATACAAGTTTTCTTTTTCATCAAAATTCAATATTACTGTTTCATTGTCAATTTCAGATTATTAATACTTCAAATTGTTACTTGAGCTTAAATCAACTCTATTTTAGTTCATTTACTCAGAATTTCCTCTCATAATTCCTCTCAGTCAACAATAGTAAAAATTGCATGTTCATTGGAGAATGTATCTAAGCTGCTGTATGATGATTGATGTGGGTTGATGTTGATCTAAGTTGGGTTGTTAATCAGTTTTAGAAAGTAGTTCAGTGAATTTCTATAGCAAGCCACAGTGGCTGGACAAATGTGAGTACCTAATATGTGTTAGATTTGATTCAGTAATTCATTATTAGTTGATTATTGTTTATTGTGTTTGAATTAGCTTGTTCTTACTTATTAAGTTGGTTTTCATTCTATCTTAGTACCTGCTGTGATTCAGTTTTAGTATAGGTTTATCTTTCATATCTGCACCAATAAGCATATTTGTTTATCTGATGGTTATAGTTATAAAACTTGCTTCAGATAGTTGTCATAACAATATTAGGATCTGATTTCATAAATAGCATGGTTTAGATTTGAGTTTTAGTAGTGGTAATTTGTAGATCAGAACTTAAACCTGTGTTTGGATCTGCTTCTTAATATGAGTTTGAGGATTTGTTTGAGGTTAATTTCTGTTGCAGTAGTTTCTATTAGGAATATTAGAGTCATTTAGCTCATACATTTGCATCCTAGAACTGCATAAGTCAAAATCAATTTCAATTTTCATAATAGCTTGCTGTGGTGATTTGTAGTCTTTATAAGCTTTAATGTAAGTGCAAGGTGGTTTAATCTAGCTTAATTAGGTCTTATTTCATCTTAAAACACCATTTAGAATCATATTTGATCAATCAAAGTTCATATAAGTCAAACTGCTTGTTTTCTTTAAAAGTCAAAATTTCCATTAAAAGTACAAACAGCTTCCATTTCTAGATTTTTAATTCACTTGTTTTTAATCCTTTTAGGCTGAAATTTTGGATTTAGAAACTCTGGTTGGTGATCTTTAACAGGGTATTTTTATTTTATTTTTGTGATTTTTTCTAGCTAGCTTAATCAGTGCTTAAAGTAGGTGATTAAGGGCCTTTTGGCAAAGTAGCTTAAAACTTGAATTTGTGCTTAGTTGCTTTCTGCTTGTGCTTATTGGACTCGAATCAGTTGCTGTAGGTTTATTTCAGTTAGTTTAAGTTAGTTTTAGGTTTAGGTAGCTTGTGGTAGCTTTTGGAGAACTTCTTAGCTAATTCCATGTGCTTATTCCAACTGATTTGTGCCCATTTCATATCTCCTGTGTTCCAAAGTTGTTTCTGTTAATTTTCCCTAGTTCTCGGTCTTATTTTATAATATTCTGGAAGTTTTCATATTTTTCCAAGTTCATTTGCTATTTTTCTACATTTAAATTCAGTTTATAGCATTTATAATTAGCTTTTAATCCAAATAATTCATAAAATGTTCTGAAAAATACAATTTCAATTTTCATAGTTTTAGAAAAATCAAAAAGCGATAAAAAATATTTTTCCAAAATTTTCTTAGCTTAATTAGTATTTTCTAGCATTTTAAGTAGTTTTTAATAGTATTAAATTCATAATAAATTGGGAAACAGTCAAAAAAATGTGATTCCAGTTTCTAAAATTCTTTTTAGTTAAATTTGATTTTTGAAATATAGTTTTGCAATTTTCTAGCTTATTTTCCTAATTTTTAGTATTTCAAGTCTATTTTAAATGTCTTAAATTAGTTTTTAATTCAAAATAAATCAAGAAAAATCCAAAAAAAATAGTTTTAATTCACAAATAAATTTCAAATATCATTCTTAGTTGTAGAAAAGTAGAAGTTCATTCTTACGGATTTAATGTAGCATAGTTGCATTTATTGCGCGTTTCATTAATTACGTTAATTCGCGTTTTTGTTTAATCTTGCATAATTAGTTGCATTTCCTTTATTGCATCATAGATTTAGTTTATTTTATTGTTTCCCTTTACTTTTCCTTGCACCGTAGTTTAGAAAACCCAAAATTCCCTTTTTACCCATTCGAATCCCGAATCACGCGACGTGAGTTGTTAAACTCCATTCATCCCTCGTTGGGAAAACGACCCGGGGAAAATACATACTTTTGTATTTCTTCGGAAAATATCTTGTACGAAAATGACAAATCAAAAAATGGCGCCGCTGCCGGGGAGGGCATGTAGTGAGTTTTCGATTCCGTCTCGATTCGCGTGTTTTTGAAGATCCTTCCCCGAGAAGTTATCGTTGTTTTTTGTAAATATATCTTTTATAAAAACCCAAAAATATTTTTATTTTCAAAATTTGTTTTTCTTTTGTATTTTCTATCTTTAAAAACCCAAAAATAATCTTCGTTTTCCTCTGAAATGTTTAATTCTTTTCTCTTTACCCTCTAAATTGTTTAATTCTCCACAATGCTTGATTTCGCACCCTTTGATCCCCATGATCCTCGGACCATGGAGGATTTCTATCGTCCATCGCTTATCGGTCGAGGAGGACCGATCGTTCCAGGACCCAAGTTTAGATTGAAAAATCGTATGGTTCGTCTTCTTCGACAACATTGCCAATTTCATGGATTTAACGACGAAGATGCTAATGAGCACTTGAACAAGTTTTTATCTATCACTCAATCCATGAAGCAACGTAACGTTTCTCAAGATGATATCCGATTGAATCTCTTCCCATTCTCTTTAACCCACGAAGCTGAAGTTTGGTTTTACACTCTTAGAAAACATTCAATTCATACTTGGGAAGAGATGTTTCGCAAGTTTCTTTCAAAATACTTTCCATATTCGAAAATGATGCAGCTGAGGAAAGAAATTCTTAATTTCCAGCAATTACCCAAGGAATCCGTATTTGAAGCTTGGGAAAGATTCAAATCATTATTACAGAAATGTCCCGATCATCGAATTTTGCTTCTTGATCAAATCTTAACCTTTTATCATGGTATCACTACGATTGATCGAGACAAAATCATGTTGGCAGCTGGTGGAAATCTCATGCAGAAGACACCTCAAGAAGCTTATGATTTGATCGAGAATATGACACAACATCATTATCAGTGGGATACTGACGTTTCTTACGATTCTACCACTATGTTGATTGATCATTATTCCGAGAAAATTTCCGTTATGAGTGCACATATTGACGTCTTTGGCAAGCAAGAAAGCTATATCAGTCACCATTATCAACAAAGACCGAGTCATCCACCCGCCTTTTACTATTCCGATTCTGACGAGAGTGATGATGATGAACCGATTAAAGAAGAGAACGTAAAGATCGATCCGCTTATTAACGAATCTTTGGATACCTTGTCAATGGAGGACGAGGAAGTCGAATGCACTCCTCTTGAGAATATTGATGACCTTGTTCCAATCCCAAGGGTATCTGAGACACCTTTCGATTCGATTTTAGAAACTTTCAAAATGACCTTCACAAATCCTTTGTTTGAATTCGATTCTGAATATACTCTAAATTTTGACAATCAAATCTTTGACGAGGAAAGTGATGAGTCCGAAACGGAGACCATAATGGAAAAGGTGCAAATTCCTAGCTCACAAAGTACCGCACAAATTCCACCTCCGTTTATCTCGACTGAAGAAATTAAAGAAGTAGAGCCGTCTACTGAAAATCCTCCGGAGCCCGAGCTCAAAGATTCGTCTCTTGATTTACTTCTCGAGGAGTTCGCCGATGAACTCGCTCACAAAAATCCTCTTCCACCGGGAAGTGAGGACGTTGACTTTGATTTTGAAGCCGATTTAAGAGAGATTGAAAGTTTGTTGAATGAAGATCCGATAATTGATCCGTCACGAAAGATAAATGATGATTATCTCGAGGAGTTCTCCGATGAAAACTCTTATTTCGTATCTCCTCCGGAATATGATTGTGTCTATTTTGATCTTGTGGAAGATTTTAATTTGGGGGAAGAGCAACTCTCTCAAAAGAGTTCCCTTATTGATGATATCACCCCGCCTCTTCCTCCTGATGTTTTTGTTGAAAATCACCCAATGAACTTAAATGATCAGATTCAAATTAAAGATTATATGAAATTTGCTTTTGAAGATGAAGAATGGATCTTTATTGTTATAAAAATCTTTATTCCATTTCTTCAATATAATGTGATTTCTCCTCTTCTTCACTCTTGCGGGAGTGAGGATACAATCTTTGACCCCGGTATCACAGCTTTTCCTTTTTAAGAACAGTGGGTATCTCATCGGAGTGGAACTTTCTTATGTTTCATTGTTTATCCAAACTTCTTGAACGAAAGTCCGATGGAGATTATCTCTTCCACTTGCTTCCCCAAGAACAAATGAATTCGGGGCGGGTCAAGCTAACGACTCGATAACAAAACAAGCGTTTCTATCTTCTTTCTATTTTCTCTAATAAGTGACGTGAAGGGGTTAGCCTCTTCGATTTCTCGTGTTTGGTTGTTTGTGATGTTTGTGTTTAGGATGTTCCCGATATGAAGACTCTCGTGCTGAAAGTTTGTTTTTTCTCCACTCTAGTTTCATGATCGATGCTGATGGAAATCCGATATCCTAATCTTATCGACTAACGTTTATCTTTTAGCATGCTTAATAAACGGCTTTTATATTTTCGTTATTACCCTTTCCTTTAAACATTGAGGACAATGTTTCGTTTTAGTCTGGGGTGGGTAATCTTCGATTTGATTTGACCGCACTTGCTTGTTTTTTGTCGTGTACTCTCGCAACCCCGTTTTTCCTTAGAAAATGAAAAAAATTGTGCAAAAATGAGAAAATTTAAAAATTTTTGTAAGCTTTTGTTAGTTTTATGATCGAAAAGTTCTTGCTAGTCTCTTAGAAGTTTCTTTAAATATGCATTTTCTTGAAATAGCCTTTGCTAATTGCTTAGACAAGAGGCTATAAAATGCGTTTCTAGCTCACAAGGCCAAGAATTTGCAAGTCTCCCTAAGTGATTTAAAATATGCGAAGCTTAAACAAGAATTTGCTAGTTTCTAATAAGTGACTTTGAAAATGGGAGACTTGAGATTATTTGACGAAGCATTTGCTAAGTTAATATATGTTTTGACACCTTGTTGACTTTCCGCTGGTGAGAGTAGGAATAGAATTCTGACTTGACCGGGCGTGTTGAGCCCTAGCTTGTTCCCTTAACCATAGGTAATCTAAAAAATTATCGGCTAAGCATTTGCGAATCTCATTATTTGGGATTTTAAATTTGTGGAGATCGAGAAATGATAGAGTTACTTATGAGTTTAGATGCTAAACGTGGAGTAGTTGGTTCTCTTTAGAGCCCATCGAAGGTACTTATGGCTTTTTGTTCCCAAAAAATTGTTTCACCCCATATCTGTTAAACAATAATTAGAGATGTTGAGTTTTTGGCGATAGTTAGTTCTTTATCTTCTTAAAAGAATCTTTGTTTTAAAAATTGGGTACACATCAAGGATCCGTAATAAATAAGTAATAAGTAATAAGTAAAGTTATGAGCTGCGGTTCGAGATCAGACCCTTGGATCTTTAGCCAGGATTGGGTGAGGTTCTTGGTCTAACCAATTGGGATCCTCATTTCATGAAGCCTATAGTCTTGGAATTACCCCGTGAAGCTCCGTAGTTCATAGCTCATATAAGTAAAAAGTATAAGTGCAAAAAAAAAAAAAAAAAAAAAAAAAAAAAAAAAAAAAAAAGTGTGAAAAAAAATGAATGAAGTGAAAAATGAAAAAAAAGTCAAAAATATAAGTGAATAAAAAATTCCTTGATGTGGACCTCATTTTTGAGACAATGGTTCTTGAGAGATGATGGATAACTAATTAGCGACTTAGCTTTATATCTTTATCGGATTAATAATTATCGAAACGAGAAACTTGAAGAAATTCATTTCTCACAAAAAATAAAAAAAATCTAGAGGAAAATAGGAAAATGGGAGCAAAAGGTAATTACACAAGTAACTTCCATGGGTAGTGTTAGCATCTAAAGTCATATTTAACAATGATTTCGATTTTACGCTTAGTTTGGGAACTTGTGAAAAATCAGGGATGATGTATTCTATCCGTATGGTCACTTCATGCTGTGTTGTGTTTCCTACTCCGTGATCCAAACGTGTCGTTTGAAAAATGTTGGAGTTATTGATCGACATGAAAGTTCAATAAACCGTCACTCATAATCGGAATGTGCTTAATCGTAATATCTATACATGTGAAATAAAAGGTAAACGGGGCGTTTTTAGAATTAAGGGTTCTTAATCTCTTTTGAGGAATCTTTGCTACTTCTTCATAGGTTTAGTAGAAAGAGATTGAAATCCTTGGTTTTAGAAGCGTGAGTTGAGTGCATTGCGTGAGGAAACGACAATCATCTCGTCTGGGGTATTTTGATATGTGCAAAAACACATATCATTTCTTTATCAATTCAGACCCAAAATAACCAAGAAAGAGCCGTTTATTACTAATATTTGATGGTTTCTTGAGTTTATGCATGTGCAGGTACGGATATGACAAAACAGACAAACGAAAGCCAAAACCGAAGAAAACCGAGCACGAGAGAAAGAAGAGTGCAAAAGCTGAGGCTAGGAAAGGAATTTGCAAGTTTGGACAATCACTTCTTAAAATGACAACTTTAGTCCCTGAAGTTTCAGTTTGTACAAGTTTGGTCCTTAAAATATCAAATGGGTCATATCCTTAGTCCAAATTCCTTTTATTACACCTTGAAGCCCAAAACTACTTGAAGCCCAAAAATCTGTCCTGGTCAACTCTCCTAAGCCCGGTCAATATAATCAAAATAAATTAAACAAAACCAAACGCGCCTAAAATCCATCCCCAATATTTCCCAGGTAAGAACCCTAGATTACCCCTATGATCAACTGAACCAAATTACTTAAATTAAGGGCAAACTTGTACTTCTACCTGACACATGCTGACACACGGATGCCAGGTTGGCAATCCGTGTGTCACATACCCTCATTCTAGCCTCTGATTGGTGGGAGAAACGTGGCTGTGTTAATCCAAGGGTTCTGATTTGTTGAGTGATATGGAAGCATGATCTAAAGGTGGAGAAACGCCAAGAGAAAGCACATCCTGATTGATTCTAGACTCTTCTCAAAGTTCAAGCTCAACTATAAAAACCCCATTCTTTCACTGATTGTAGCAAGTAGAGTAGGAGTAGTGTAGAGTATAATTTCTGAGTAGTTTTAATGTTTTTAAACGTTTTTAGTTAAATTCCAGTATTCATAATTTCATTGTACTCAGATTTTATTAATACAAGTTTTCCTTTTCATCAAAATTCAATATTACTGTTTCATTGTCAATTTCAGATTATTAATACTTCAAATTGTTACTTGAGCTTAAATCAACTCTATTTTAGTTCATTTACTCAGAATTTCCTCTCATAATTCCACTCAGTCAATAATAGTAAAAATTGCATGTTCATTGGAGAATGGTTCTAAGCTGCTGTATGATGATTGATGTGGGTTGATGTTGATCTAAGTTGGGTTGTTAATCAGTTTTAGAAAGTAGTTCAGTGAATTTCTATAGCAAGCCACAATGGCTGGACAAATGTGAGTACCTAATTCTGTGTTAGATTTGATTCAGTAATTCATTATTAGTTGATTATTGTTTATTGTGTTTGAATTAGCTTGTTCTTAGTTATTAAGTTGGTTTTCATTCTATCTTAGTACCTGCTGTGATTCAGTTTTAGTATAGGTTTATCTTTCATATCTGCGCCAATAAGCATATTTGTTTATCTGATGGTTATAGTTATAAAACTTGCTTCAGATAGTTGTCATAACAATATTAGGATCTGATTTCATAAATAGCATGGTTTAGATTTGAGTTTTAGTGGTGGTAATTTGTAGATCAGAACTTAAACCTGTGTTTGGATCTGCTTCTTAATCTGAGTTTGAGGATTTGTTTGAGGTTAATTTCTGTTGCAGTAGTTTCTATTAGGAATATTAGAGTCATTTAGCTCATACATTTGCATCCTAGAACTGCATAAGTCAAAATCAATTTCAATTTTCATAATAGCTTGCTGTGGTGATTTGTAGTCTTTATAAGCTTTAATGTAAGTGCAAGGTGGTTTAATCTAGCTTAATTAGGTCTTATTTCATCTTAAAACACCATTTAGAATCATATTTGATCAATCAAAGTTCATATAAGTCAAACTGCTTGTTTTCTTTAAAAGTCAAAATTTCCATTAAAAGTACAAACAGCTTCCATTTCTAGATTTTTAATTCACTTGTTTTTAATCCTTTTAGGCTGAAATTTTGGATTTAGAAACTCTGGTTGGTGATCTTTAACAGGGTATTTTTATTTTATTTTTGTGATTTTTTCTAGCTAGCTTAATCAGTGCTTAAAGTAGGTGATTAAGGGCCTTTTGGCAAAGTAGCTTAAAACTTGAATTTGTGCTTAGTTGCTTTCTGCTTGTGCTTATTTGACTCGAATCAGTTGCTGTAGGTTTATTTCAGTTAGTTTAAGTTAGTTTTAGATTTAGGTAGCTTGTGGTAGCTTTTGGAGAACTTCTTAGCTAATTCCATGTGCTTATTCCAACTGATTTGTGCCCATTTTATATCTCCTGTGTTCCAAAGTTTTTTCTGTTAATTTTCCCTAGTTATCAGTCTTATTTTATAATATTCTGGAAGTTTTCATATTTTTCCAAGTTCATTTGCTATTTTTCTACATTTAAATTCAGTTTATAGCATTTTTAATTAGCTTTTAATCCAAATAATTCATAAAATGTTCTGAAAAATACAATTTCAATTTTCATAGTTTTAGAAAAATCAAAAAGTGATAAAAAAAATATTTTTCCAGAATTTTCTTAGCTTAATTAGTATTTTCTAGCATTTTAATTAGTTTTTAATAGTATTAAATTCATAATAAATTGGGAAAAAGTCAAAAAAATGTGATTCCAGTTTCTAAAATTCTTTTTAGTTAAATTTGATTTTTGAAATATAGTTTTGCAATTTTCTAGCTTATTTTCCTAATTTTTAGTATTTCAAGTCTATTTTAAATGTCTTAAATTAGTTTTTAATTCAAAATAAATCAAGAAAAATCCAAAAAAAATAGTTTTAATTCACAAATAAATTTCAAATATCATTCTTAGTTGTAGAAAAGTAGAAGTTCATTCTTACGGATTTAATTTAGCATAGTTGCATTTATTGCGCGTTTCATTAATTACGTTAATTCGCGTTTTTGTTTAATCTTGCATAATTAGTTGCATTTCCTTTATTTCATCATAGATTTAGTTTATTTTATTGTTTCCCTTTACTTTTCCTTGCACCGTAGTTTAGAAAACCCAAAATTCCCTTTTTACCCATTCGAATCCCGAATCACGCGACGTGAGTTGTTAAACTCCATTCATCCCTCGTTGGGAAAACGACCCGGGGAAAATACATACTTTTGTATTTCTTCGGAAAATATCTTGTACGAAAACGACAAATCAAAAAATGAATTTTTTGGATGAACTTAAGAATTGGGGGGTGTAGTGTCTAAGTTCCTAACGGTCGGGCACTCACTATTATGAATCTAGCATGTAGCGGTACTTAATGACTTGGCTTAGGGGACCAGGAACAACAGGACTTATGACGGTGCACCTGATTTCTCCTGTGGTGGCATCTTTGCTGATAGGTTAGGGCGAATTGACCAAATGTTGTCCTCTCGAATTTGACCCCACCTGAAGTAATTGGAAGTAAGTAGACGTAGACATAACTAGCTAGGAGGATTAACTAGGTTAGCACCACTCCCCTCTATTGATTTCCCTTTCACCATTTATCTGCTTTTATTTATTTTATTCTGCATTAGTAGTTTGATTAATTAAATCCCTATCGAAACCATTATTATTCTGTGACACTAGACTTAGTAATAATTCAACACACATAGCTCTTGGGACGACCTCGGCTTTACCTTTTACTACACTACACACGACCGGGTACACTGCCCGTTAGTGCACTAGGGTAGACCATAGGTATAGCGAGACACTATAAATATTAAGACCTGGTCAGTAAAACCTGCATCAAGTTTTTGGCGCCGCTGCCGGGGAGCTATTTTAGGATTTCATATTAAGTCTGTTTTAAATTTTCTTTCTGATAATGTTAGGATACAAGACTCGCAGCTCGAGGCCTTTTCTGGCCATCCCATTCGATGACCCGGAGAAGCAATTTCGAAGAAGGAAAGTCTACTCTTCGGTTCCTATTCACAACATCTTCTCATTACGAATCAGACCAGTCGGACGCAGAACCGGAGGTCATCAATGAAAATAATATCGATGACCTAACTATGGAGCAGTATTTAGAGCGACCGAATGAGAACTACCAACGAAGCTTCACTCAAGTTTCTCACACTGAAAAATACTCTATTCCAGATCATATTATTCAAGAGTTACATGAACTTGAGTTTTATGGAAACGAAGATGAGGACGCTCAGAATCACGTAGAAGAAGTTCTCCACTTGTCCTCTCTTTTCAACGTCAGAGGTACTCCGAGCTATTCAGTCAGTGCAAGGATTTTTCCTATGACTCTTTCTGGGACAGCGAAAAGATGGTATAACAAACTCCCTAATGATTGTAAAGGAGCATGGGATAAACTTAGAAAAGAATTCGTCCTACAATTTTGCCCTCCTTCAATAATGGCCAAGCTTCTTGGGAAAATCTATCAATTCGTTCAGGTTGGAGAAGAAATGCTTTACCAAGCATGGGAAAGATTTAATGAGCTTCTCTATCGATGCCCTACCCATGACTTAAACAAACATCAGATCGTATACGTCTTCTATCGTGGGATTAATGCGCGAACATGAGAACTTCTCGATTCACCAAGACCTATTCCTAGCATGAATCCTGATCAGGCCCTGGAATGTATTCAGCGGATTTCTGAACATTGCTACAAGTGGCACATGGATACAGGGTACGGACCGAGAGACAATTTCGATCATAAGGTAATGAAGACGATAACAAAGCAAGAATACAATTACGAGGAAATTTTCGAAAAACGAAGGTTAGAAAGAGAAGCTGAAGCATGCAGGGTTGAAAAGGTTAAGAGCGTGTTTGGGACCAAAACCGGGAGCGATCTTGAAAGAAAAATTCTTGACCACATCAGGGAATCAAGAGAACGAGATGATAGGATTGAAAAATTAATGAGGACATTTGTGGATAATACAATCTCTTCTCTCAAAATGCACGATGATAGGATTAAAAGATTGGAGAAGAGTGTTAGTTCATGTTCAGAAGCTATCTCTGATTATTTAGCAGCTAGGGAGGACGAAGTTGTCCACACTGTAGAAACTATCCTCGAAGAACCTTTGACCTTTTCGGAAAAAGTTAAGCGACAAATCAGCATGGGGAGACAGTCACTTCTGGACCAAACTTTGCCGGTAAACCCTCCTATCAATAATTCTGTTAATACTAATCATCATGATATTGTGCAAGAATTAAGTATTGATGAGACAATTCACCTCAACGAAAGATGCTCAGCGGTTTTGAGGAACGAGCTACCGCAAAAGGAAAAAGATCCAGGTTGCTTCACTCTCCCTTGCTATATCGGGAGTCTAAACATGTGTAATGCCCTAGCTGATCTTGGAGCAAGTATTAGCATAATGCCTTGTTCGATGTTTTTGCGTATGGGAATTGGTAACTTAAAGCCGGCCAAGATGAAAATTGAAATGGCTGATCGATATATACAATCGCCATTGGGAATTGTTGAAAATGTGTTGGTGAAGATTAAGAAATTCCTTTTCCCGGTAGATTTTGTGATTCTTGACATTCCGGAAGAGAACAGAATACCAGTCATTTTAGGAAGACCTATGCTTGCCATTGCTCATACTAAGGTGGATGTCTTTGCTGAAAAGTTGACTCTTGAAGCTAATGGAGAAATTGCTACTTTCGGACCTAATGAACATTTGTCTACCCCAGAGAAGGTATGTGCAATTGACCCCGTAGGCAATTTTGGTGAAGCTTTAGAAAAATTTCTTAGCGACCCCCCGGATCCTGGAGAGGTTGACTCAGGGAGACATTTTGATGTTTTCATCAATTTTGAGGAAGAGGATAACTTAGGATTGAGTGCTGAAGACCTCTCTAGTGACGTCGAGATGGCCCATTGGCAAGATAACTCTGGTAAGACTTTTTCGCAACCAGACCTACCTAAATTTCATGAGGTAGGAACACGCATACATCATAGAAACCCATATTATGTTAAGATCTCATGCAAAATCGGGTTCATCAACTTCCACCCATTTATTGACACTACTTCCCTAGTCAACATCATGTCAAAAGAATGCTACAACCAAGTTATGAAGAAAGAGTTAGAATATAAGGGGAATAATTTTCTTGGATTTGCAACTAACATCCATGTCTTCGTTGGAACTCATTCATTTTTGGTAGACTTTATGGTTCTTGACGACGTAAGTGAATTTGTGGAGGATGGTCTTACGGGAGTAATTTTAGGGAAGCCCTTTCAGGAAATGTCGGGTTTAGATAAAAATGAAAAAGAAGGATTAGTATGGTTGAAGATTAACAATGACAAGACTATTTTCAAAATGCCGAGAACGATCAAGAACTTTAGAAATTGGACCAAGAGGCAGTTGAGCCAAGCTCAACCTTTACTCGATATTAGTGAGGAAGACAAAGAAAAAGGCATTGATCACCCCCTCCAGAAAATCAAAAGTTTCTACTTAGGCTGTTTAGAATTAGGAAATGACTACAAAAGAAATGAGAATTTGGTAAGTTGGATCCAGCGTGGAGATTGCCATGTCCACGAAATGACCAACAAGCACTGGTAGCCCCGTGGCTCCGAGTCTAACTTAAAGACTCGTAAATAAAGAAAAGTACTCCTTCGGGAGACAACCCGAATTATCCCTTTTTTTATTTTATTTCCTTTACTGTTGGGTTTTGTGTTTTCTAACTATTTTTGCAGGAAACGAGGAAGTAATTGCTGTTGCAGTTTGCTGATATGTACAAAGATACGGCGTAACTCATCTTGGTGATTACGCCGTAACCAACCTTTTAGCAGCAGAATTCTTGACGCATCACCAATTACGGCGTAATACCATCTCAGTGGTTACGCCGTAACTACTCTCTTTGCAGCTCATTCCAGGTTTTACCAGTTACGGCGTAACTCCCTCAAAAGAGTTACGACGTAACCTTCCTCTGCTTTAATTCTTTCATTTTAAAACACAGTAACCTTGTATTAGTTTTTAAATGAATTTTGTGGGTGTGTTCCCTGTAAACCTTTACGAGACTTCACTCGTCCACTTGGGACACCAACTGGTTTAAAAGGCTTGTTGCATGCGCTAAATGCAACCGTGATTCCTACGAAAGTGAGTTAGGTTTGTTTTTCATTTTTCATTTTTTCTTTTTAGAATTATTCTTGTCGGTATTGTGATTTCAGGGATTGAAGTTTGTTCATGACGCTTATATGAAGGCACGTCTCTTGTTCATGAGCTTTACTTCTTTATGGAGCAAATTTCAGGGAAGTTCTCGCTCTAATTCTACCTTTCTCTTCACCTTTATTTTAATGCCTAGTACAAAAGGGACTTTGTACAATTCAAGTGGGGGGACGGGAGTAGAATTATCTCTTGAACTTTATTTCGCCCTTATTTTTCTAGTTTATTTTGAAAAATTATGCCATTTTTAAAATTTTGACATGTTTTTCTTAACCTAACTAGATTAGATCTTAGCCGAGCACATACAACCCTTGATATTATATGGTGAGATTAGCCTTATCTGTTTCCAATATTTTACCCCAAATCCACCAAATTATGAGTGTGCCGGTAGCTTGTAAAATTTAGAACTTGGCCTTTGCATCATTTCGAGACCATAGACGAGGTATGTTGAGTTAGCTCGATGTATTTGGACTTTTCAGTTTTAGAAGGCAATATTATAGGATTATCACCCAAACAGCCTACCATTGTGAGTCTATCGATTAGTCACCTCGACTTTTCGACCCCCATGTGAGACCCTTTTTGTTGCACTCATCCTTAGTGCAAGATACCCCTAGATACACCCTTCTGAGTCATTCCTTTCATTTTGTTCACCCAATATATTGTTTCGATACACCTATACACCTTAGCCTACCCTGTAGTCTTTATTTGTGATTGGAAAGTCATCATTTGCCTAAGTTCAAGGTTCGAGTGGAAAGGTTCGGAAATCACGCTTTCATCGACAACATTTCTGAAGATCATTGAAGACCCCCCTGAATTCCCATTGTTCATCTCAAGTGGGGGGATATTATGTTAGTATTGATTGTTATGTTGAAAAAAAAAGTTGTTATGATTATGTTATTGTAAAGTGCGATGTTATAAGCACTGTAGTATGAGCTTTATTGATTTAGTATCGAGGAGGCCACCTCGGTCACATTTGAAGATTGGAGTTGGTAGTTATGCCAACAGTTGGAGAAAAAGGTAGTGTGCCCATCACGACGTCCTCTACTGACACATCTACCTTGCATTTCATGATCCGGTTTCTTGACTTCTAAGCTTGAACTTTGGGCGGACGGTAAGTGGTGATGACTTGGTTGTAGATTTAGACTACCTGCTTGTTTTTTATTTTACACCCATTATATATCCCATGTCTTATCCTACCCTTTTAGTCATGAAGCGTGTCTAGGTGATGCAACGAGCAATCTTTGGTGTCTTGGCCATGGATTTGGTCATGTATCATTGATTTTGTCCACTTCGTCGTGACATGTTAGTAATGACGAGTCACCCCTTAACCTTTGTCGTGTCTACCCATATTGCCTTCAAGAATTGTTTAGCCCTTAACTCTAGTGGTGGAGATTTGTGTAACCTCCAAGCTTATGATAGAATACATGCTATGACTGTGCGATTGAGTGATCACCCCGAAATTGACACTTAGAATAGTTGAGATATTTGAGTGTTCGTTCCCCTTTCTTGAGGTGTTCGGCTTTATTTTATTCTAGCATAAGGGATTTGTAAACTCATATTTTCCAGGTTATGGGAAATATCTTTTTAGGAATCTATCTAATAAGGTCTACTTGAGGGCAAGTAGAGTTCAAGTGGGGGTATTTGATAACATCAAATAGTCCTGAATATTAAGTGTCAATTTCTCCCGATAATGCTCGTTATTTATATCATTTATATGGATTTACGCTTGTTTTTCATTGTTTTCCACTTTCAGGTAAATTACGAGCATTGGAGCTAAAGAGACGCGGAAATGGAAACATAACTAAAGATTTATCACAGTATGCTATTTTGAAGAAGTTACGGCGTAACTATTGCGTGACTCAGTATGCCAACTTATCAGAAGGTTACGACGTAACTCCTCCCAAAGGTTACGACGTAACTACATTAGGTCAAAAGAGGTTCCACGCCACTGATACTTACGCCGTAACTACTGCATCTCTTACGACGTAACCAAGTTTATTGAAGACTACGGCGTAACCACTAATAAGGTTACACCGTAACCAGCAGATCTAGTGCATTTTACGAAGAAATAGAAGGTTACGGCGTAACTCCTATATGGGTTACGCCGTAACCCAGATCTGGCCTATAAATACCCCACGAATTCCAACATTTCTAATCATCCCATTACACACACAACACTCTGAGAACGTGGAAAAAAGCTCAAGGCAGGTCCAGGGGAGCATACGGAGCTGTTTCCAAGGGAGAAGTTACTCCATTACGATAAGCATTAGCGTTTTATATTTCTTTTACTTTCAATTCATGTATTTCGTACCTTTGAATATTGAATTGATTTGCATGATTAATATGAGCGGCTAAGCACCTTTTGGTGCTAGCCTAGTTATGATTTCTTAATTGTTTTGTTTGCGTTTACCTTTACTTCCGTACAATTATTTCTAAGTGTATGCATGCATAGTTCATTGGTAGCCACCCTTGGTTCGGTAGTTTTGAATGGCGGTAGAGGCAAATTGCCTAGGAGATATGACCAACTGACCCTAGGTGAGCGGACTGATACGGGAAGGGTAAGATATGACCAACTGACGACCCTTTCTACTTGTGCGATTTGACCAACTGATCACCTATCGTTTGGATGAACTTAAGAATTGGGGGTGTAGTGTCTAAGTTCCTAACGGCCGGGCACTCACTATTATGAATCTAGCATGTAGCGGTACTTAATGACTTGGCTCAGGGGACCAAGAACAACAGAACTTATGACGATGCGCCTGATTTCTCCTGTGGTAGCATCTTTGCTGATAGGTTAGGGCGAATTGACCAAATGTTGTCCTCTCGAATTTGACCCCACCTGAAGTAATTGGAAGTAAGTAGACATAGACATAACTAGCTAGGATGATTAACTAGGTTAGCACCACTCCCCTCTATTGATTTCCCTTTCACCATTTATCTGCTTTTATTTATTTTATTCTGCATTAGTAGTTTAATTAATTAAATCCCCATCGAAACCATTATTATTCTGTGACACTAGACTTAGTAATAATCCAACACACATAGCTTTTGGGACGACCTCGGCTTTACCGTTTACTACACTACACACGACCGGGTACACTGCCCGTTAGTGCACTAGGGTAGACCATAGGTATAGCGAGACACTATAAATATTAAGACCTGGTCAGTAAAACCTGCATCATTCGGGTTTAGTCCTCTCTTTGATTTTATGTTTAAGCTCGTAGAGTGGACTAACGAGTTGATCACTCCAAGAGTGTGAGTTTATAAAAACCCGAAGCGATTCACAAAATATTTTAAAAAGCAAAAATAAAAAGATAAAAATAATGAAAACGAACATGAAGAAAAGTCTTTTTGTATTTTTTTTTTCATAAAAATGACTTGAAAGAAATAAACTAAATAACTCTAAGGCCTTTTTCTTTTTACTTTTATTTAAAAAGAAAACTAGTTATGACTTTTTTTTTTCATTTCCCAAGGGTTCTCGGTAGCTCCATTGAAACGCACAAAGAAGCGGAGAAGCAGGTCAGCGCTTAGTATATTAAAAACCCAACTTCTTTAGGGAATCAGGGAGACCCGTCTTATACCTCTCACACAGTTTGTTTCCAATGGGTGAGCCTTACTTTCGAGGGAATAAAAAAAATTATTAAATAATCTACCAAACAAACAAACAAGGAAAAACACATATAGGAACAAGACTAAACAAAGCTTGAACTAAAAGTTAAACAATAATTGAAAAGAAGAAAAAAAAAATGTTTTTTTTTTTTTTTGGACAGAATGGTTCAGCCGATCGGCTGGGCTTCCAGCCGGTCCGGTTGGATTTGGTTTCGAGGTCAAGTCGAATCGGTTACGGGGTCGTACCGATCGGCTGGACGAACTGATAAGAAAATGAATTTTTTTCGCAAGCAAAGACGGCACAACTAGGGAATGATTTGAACACAGATTCGAAGCACACAAAAACACAAACAAATCCCCGACAACGGCACCAAAAACTTGATGTGTCTCGCAACTACTAGTTTTAAATTTATAACAAGGATTACCGAATTAAGCTAAGAACACATGGACAAGTATGACCCTTTCGAATGTAGTTAGTTTTGGTTGGTAAGCCGAGGTCGTTCACTAGGATTTGGGTGTTTTCAATTGTGAAGAATCTATGTAATAACGAGTAACACGAAAGTGGTAAATGGTTGTCACGTCCCAAAATACCATATAAGCAACAAGTAACACGAAAAATGATTAAGGGGATTCAATAAGATTAAAACTACACTTGCTTAAACTAGTTTCTTATCCTTGATTAGTATGAATGTGTTAACCTCTTCTTAACATGTTGGTTATGATAATTAGTTGGTGTACTAATCTATTGTTCTTACAAGTTAAACCTTCGTCAAGATTTTAGTTTATAAAAACAAGCATTAAGTTTAACCAATCAATTCAAGTTTCATAAGTTTACTTTCATAAACTTAAACACAAAAACATCCGTTTGTCTTATCAAATTTGCTTAAGAAATGG
This sequence comes from Chrysanthemum seticuspe, assembly GCA_019973895.1. Classification (NCBI taxonomy): domain Eukaryota; kingdom Viridiplantae; phylum Streptophyta; class Magnoliopsida; order Asterales; family Asteraceae; genus Chrysanthemum; species Chrysanthemum seticuspe. The sequence goes on from BPTQ01000005.1 coordinate 215,537,906, forward strand.
TCAATACAAAAGGTAACCGATTATAGACAAAAGGTTACAACTGATTGTAAACAACTAATCTTACGACCTTTTAGATGTTTCCAATCAATCCAACTTGATAATCAAAAAGCGTTCTTATTACTACCACACTTTAGTTTCTTTGATTAACCAAGAATAATGGGTAAAAACAATCATCCATAGACAAAATGATTATAACTAGTTGAATAACAATAAGTTCTTTCGACCTATACGATTACTATCAACTAGTCAAACTTGATCATAAATGCCACTATGAAACTTAAGCACAATTGGATCTTACAATCAACTTGAAATTGAATTAAAACATGTTAACACAATCATAGACTAATCATACGAAAATCAACATCATTTAAGCAAGTGCATACATAAACTAGCCACTCATAGCAAACATAAACATAAACTCAGAACTTTGAACATTAGAAAACATGATTAAGAGTCTTACAATGATTGAAATGAGATTGCAAATGATGTAGTAATGATGCCTCAAGTATTGGTGATGACTTCTTAATGTTTTGACCTCCAAATGATGACTTCTTGGACCTCCAAAGTTTCCTAGAACTTTATGGACGAATTTTAGGCTTTGAGAGAGAGTAGTGGTGGTAGGAGAGGTGTGAGAGATGTTCTCTCAAGTTGGGATTTAGTTGGATGATGAAAACATACACAAATGAGTCCTATTTATACTACTCTCACGCCCTAGGGTGTTTAATGCTCAACTTGGCCTCCAAGGAGCTTGGAAGGACCTAGAATACATGTAGTAAGGACCTAGAATCATTTGGGACAAGTTTAGAGTCTTAGTGATGAAGAAATAGCTATACAGGGCTTCCCAACCGAATCGGTTAGGCTCCAACCGTTTCGGTTGGTCTACTTGACTGCTCTCTAACCGTTCCGGTTGCGGGGCACTACCGAACGGTGAGCAAGTTGACAAAAAATCATAAGCACCAAAGTTGTAGATCTTTCTCTTAGCTTTCCGTGGCAGCAAACCGGGGGTCAAACGGAGTCTGTATGCAAACGTTATGGCCAAAATGCTGAAGGTGTGTCGGGAACAACGAGTCTTCCAATATGTCTTCATTTTAGCTTCTTTTCTTCATTTCTTTCTCGTTTCCCTTCTTGAACTTTATTTTTGAGTCTTGAGACCACCATCTTGATGACTTTATCTTCTTGAGTACACTCCACAAGACTTTCTTTTGTCGAGAATTCTTCGTATATGGAGAAATCTTCGTGTTTTACTTCTTTTTCCGTCTTTTTCTCCACTTTCCTGTACTTGGCTACAAATGAACTTGCAAACACACTTTTATACGATTAAGCATCAAAAGCATATGATTATAGCCAAATAATACACATAAAAGCATGGATAACGCTACTAAAAACATGTACAATTTGAGCGTTATCGTTATTGTATGCTATGGTATATAGTATTGAATTTTTAATAGCTACGGATACGGGGCAAAAAATAGTTTATGGGTTAAAATGCCCCATTTTGACCTATTACAATATTGCATCACCTATGTTTCCTCTAAACATCCAGACTGATTAGTCGACCTATTTATAATGTCCTCTTTAAATTATTTATAATGTCCTCTTTAAATTTTTGTGGTTGTAAGCTTCGGTCTTTATATTTTTATCATGCAATCACAACAGATTTTTCAGTTTTGGTTATTTGATATCACATAATAACCAGAATATTACAAATGATGCAAGGAATAAACTTCCCAAGTTGTACCTCACGGTTATGGACGATTTGGGTGATAGACAATTGTGGTTTATTAAAAAACCTAAATTGTATCTCATGAAACTGTTGTAGCCAAGCATCTGTTAATTTGTGAGGAACAAAGACTTGGTTTAGGTAACTTTCTCTTACTTCTACACATGCAAGCAGTGGCGGAACCATTATTAACAAGTGGGGGGCAATTTTTTTTTCTTTTCTGAATAGCAACAAGTCAATCGGTCAAGTAATCGGGTCGAGTTCAATTTAACATAATATCAGGATATATGTTCAATGATAGAGGTTAAACCTTACAACTAACAAATACAAGTTATATCTACTCTATTTTATCTGCATCTATAAATTCATACGGAGTATTATACATTGATATCTCAACTTCATTGTAAACCAAAACACAACAAAAGCAAAGAAATAATGTAGTTGTTTTTCTTGAAAACTGATACAACAAAAAGCAAGATGAGATAAGCTAAAACCTATAAAAGTTAAAACCTATAAACTATCTTATTTCATTTTCTTTTTTCTCTTTCTTCTCCATAGTTTTCTTCTACATTATAACCATGGCATTCTCCACATCACAGCCATGGAATTACTTTCTACAAACAAGTTCATGTCTTCACCTCACCAACCCATTTCTTTCTTCTTTTTCTTCAACTAGCTTTGGGTGGATGGCACTTTCAGTTTGCAGTGGAGGGCACTTTCAGTTTGCAGTGGAGGGCACCGATATTAATAATAACAAATTAACATTACAAAATATGATTATTGAAGAAACCATGGGGGGCAGTTGCCTACCCTATCCACTACATGGATCCGCCCCTGCATGCAAGCCGCACAAAAAAATATAGTTTATACCAACAAAATGCGTTAAACATTGTTTAGTCAATTTCATTTAAAATTCAAAAGATGATATACAACATATTATATTAGTGTTCTTTGTCTAATTATATAATAATTTTTGGGTATATCTGGGTTTCCGACTCGACATTACGAGCCGACTAATCTCACAACGACTACCTTTTTGGATATTATAATAGATGAACTTATAAAAGTGACATATGGTAACACAACCATTATATTTCTGCATAAGATTAAAAAATAAATTGATCTAAATTATCGATACTCAAACACCGTATGAGGTAGTTAAAGTTTGTACATAAATATGATCAATGTCTATAAAAGTACTATATATAAACTTTTATCATGTACATCAAACATAATTATAAATCAAAATTTAAAATCATAAATAAAACAAAAAACAAAAATTAAGCTAATTGTTTTTTAATAAATAAAAAATAATAATTTATTGAAAATTTTAGAAAAAAACCCACGCGTGCGCGGGCGTTATAACTAGTACAAGATATTATGAAAGTAAATAAATACTCGAGGTTGTACGTATACAAACAACTCATATTATTCCTCTTTATTAGTTTAAGTAAAGATATATGAACTTTTTTTTACTATCGGCTTTAAATAAGGACTCATATTATTCTATTTTATAGGTTTACTCTATTTCGTACACGGGTTTGAAAATTAAATACGCCTAATCTATTCTTAATGGGTATAAAAATATCAAATGTAAGCCCGAGTTACTGTGATATGAAAATAAATATACAAGATTACACTTAGAACAACAACACATGTAATTTCTATTCAAAGTTCATTTAACTGTTTAGCCAAACAAAAATGTATTCCTACAATAAATTATACCCTGATTTATATTAAATTATAACCAAACACAATCATTATATTTACAATTTTTCTCATAAAGCATACCTAGTTGAGGTAATTCTTCTGAGAAAAAAAAGATCGGTGTTTAACAGTCAACTCACTCGTGCACTCGATAAAGTAATTTTCGCATGCACCTTTCCTGTTAATTACGAAGTTGTTCATAAACATGACATGTTCCAAAAATAAAATAACTAAATCACAAATGTAAATCTACATAGCATCCGAACCTTGCCCTTCCTAGTCACAAACATAGTGTTACTGAAAGCAGTGGGCCTCCTAAGAATCCATATTTCAAGAAACCATTCAGATAAATTGATGATGATACTGACGACGTTCATGAGCATGATGACTGTGATCTATAGAAAATACCTTCATAAAAAAACGTGTTTCAGACAAAATTATAACCTTAATGAAGACAACCCAATGTCTTTCGATTCAAAATGCACTTAACACTATCGTCACCACCACATGCCTCTTCTAATCTCTTACTCAAACCCATTTTATTTTTGACAAAGGTATTTTAATTATTATTAAACAACAATCACCGTAGCCGTTGCTTTCATCAGTAGCATCGTCATTGTTAGGAATATTTGTAATACTTAGTTAAAATTGTAATACTAGTAGGTATGTAGTTCCTACTGGTAGAGTAGTAGTTCCTACTGGCAGGTATATAGTTCCTGCTAGTAAGGTTATTGTAATAGTTAGTACTGTCGTTCCTACTGGTAGCATAGTTAGTCCTGGTAGCGTCAAAAAGTTATTCCAGGATAAGATTTAGTTTGTTAGAGTGAGGATATGCATGAGCTAAATTAGGAAGAGATATGCATATCATTCTCACACGTTTTAGTTAATGCCGATTAGGGTTTCATCAATATAAAGAGAACCCACGGCGTAGGGAATTTAACTAATTGAAACACAAAAATACAATTTTCATTGTTCATTAATAGAAATCCATAAAAGGATCTTTTAGTTTTATTAGCCATGTTCTTCTTGTTAGTTGTGTCTATATTCCGCATAGACATTAGGTTTTCAAAGCAAGAGTCTCTCTTGTGTTTAGCTTGTGATTACATAGGTTATTCACCACCCTTAACAGGCAGTAAAGATCTATCTAGAGTGGGATCCAACAAGTGGTATCAGAGCTTGTTGAGAGTCTCTCATAAGAATAATATTTTTAAGATCCTTATAAACTACACAACCAAACTCCTCTCCACACCTTTAAAATGGAAGGATCTGATGCTGAAAGTGATGACATAGTTGTTCAACCACAACAAAATATTCAACCACAGATCATCACCACTGTCACAAACTGTTAGGATTTAGAAAATCCGGTAGTTAAAGAGTCGGTCACCTCAAGTCTATGTATTCGTTAGAAAGCTTGTAGTCGTAGTCATTTAGTGATAGTTATTAGTTTGTTATGTAACATCGTGGAGGACGGATGGGTCTTTACCCACTGTATGCCTGATCCACAGCCCGTAGGAGGCGTCTCATGTAACTAACTATAAATACCCTTTGCCTAGCAAGGCAAAGGGTTTGAGCTTTCATAATACATTTTTCTTTGTCTCACTAAAGTTCCCAACTCTCTTCACTTTCTCTCTCTAAAACTCAAAACATTCGACCCATATATGTGTTAGATTGTATGTTTGTGAAAACCAATATGTAACAATTGGTATCAAGAGCCATGGTTTGATCATTTACCTTACATGTTCTTGGATTTTTAGTGGTTTTCATAGGTTTTTGGGTTTGGATGTGTTTTGAGTAGTTTTCATCATTTGGATCAATTTTGGTGTTAAAGTTTGAATTTTGATAGTACTTTTGTGTTTAGAATCATCATAAGTATTTAGGTTTTGGATTGGAAGGCCTCAATCATCTTGGTTTTTAGTGTTTTAGATTGAAAAAGTTTAGTTTTTGAAGCTTTCTAGGAAGCGGTTTGTCTCTCGGATATTATTTCTTTGAAGCAGTTTGATCGGATTTTTAAGCGGTTTGATACGTGTTTTATGCGGTTTGTCCTGTTTTGTGGAAGCGATTTGTCACCTAAGCGGTTTGTGTGTTGAGACAAAGAGACAAGAAAGGACAAAGTAGTGGAAGTAGTGGAAGTACTTTTGTTCCCTTGCGATTTGTCACTTAAGCTATTTGTAACTTAAGCGGTTTGTCACTTAAGTGGTTTGACACTTAAGTGGTTTGTCATTAAGCGTTATAACTGAAGCGGTTTGCATTGACAACAGTTTGACACTTAAGCGTTTTGACACTCAAGCGATTTGACAGTTAAGCGATTTTTGTTGAAAGCGATTTGACAGAAGCGATTTGTCAGTTGTGCGATTTGTCTTTTGAGACTTGTCATTTCTTCGTGACACGTTTTACGGTTTTTCTCTTGATTTAGTAAAATCCCGTGAAAGAATCTATTTCCCGGTTTAATCAAAGAGTAGTAAAATCCCGTAGAATTAGAAATCATGTCTACAATCACTTCTTCTATTGCTGATGACGTTCAAGATGCAGGATCCGATACTCGTCCTCCTATGCTTGATAGAACCGATTATGACTCTTGAGCTCAAAGAATCATATTGTATTGCTTAGGAAAAGAGAATGGGGTAAACATCCTTAAGTCTATTGATGAAGGACCATTTCAAATTGGAACTACTAGGGACATTATCGAAACTGAAACTGATGGAAATGTTACATTAGGGTTGGATAGACCAAGAATGTATGATGAGCTTGATTATAAGGAGAAGAAGAGATATGATGTTGACATTAGAGCCTCAAACATCATACTTCAAGGTTTACCAAAGGACATTTACAAGTTGATCAATCACAACACTGAAGCCAAGGCTGTCTAGGATAATGTCAAGATGCTTCTGTCTGGTTCGGAACTAACTAAGGAAGATAGAGAATCTCAGTTATATGATGACTTTGAGAATTTTAAAATGAATCCAGGGGAAAGTGTTACTGAATATTATGTCCACAAGCTTGTGAATGATATGAGGAATATCAAGATGACAATGCTGAATATCCAGCTCTATTCCAAGTTCGTGAACAACATGAATCCTGAATGGCACAAATTTCTAACGGCTGTCAAATTGAACAAAGGACTTAGGCACACCAATTATGAGAAATTGTATGCTTATTTGCTCCAACATGAGAAGCATGCTGCATTTGAACGAATGATCATGGAAAAGTTCAATACCAATGCTGGAGATGCAAGTTCTTCAAATGATTCAACTGCATTCTACACTAATGTGGGAATAAGTACCAAAGCATCACAAGTCATACCTACTGGGGATGGTAATCAAAAACTCATTCCGGATTCAGGGTGTAAGCCTTCAGACTCATTCATGTTATGCTTTGCAAATCAACTATCTCTAATGGTTAAGTAAAACTTGAATCTTCCTCCACACACCACCAATCATCTCAGAACTGCATCTAACCTACACAATCATGCTACTGTTAAAGATGGAAGGGTATTAGTGCAAAACATGCAAGGAAGGCAGAATTCTTATCTACCACATAATGAGCAAGGAAATGTTGGTGTTGGAACTGGTTACGGGAATACAGGAGACGGTGCAGGTTATGTGGGAAATCAGAATCAAGGAAGGATTGTGGCTCAGGGTCAAGGGAATCCAATCAAGTGTTACAACTGTGGAGGGGAAGGACACATTGCTAGGAACTGCACTCAAACAAAACGTCCACGGAATGTAGAGTACTTCAGGGATACGATGCTACTAGTGCAAGCTCAAGACAATGGAGCAGTGTTGGATGAGGAAGAGTTGTTATTTCTTACTGATGGGAATGCCAAAACTTATGATGCAAATGTGGATGAACAACCAGTGCATGGTGTGGCCCAGAACAATCCCAATGTCTTTCAAGTTGCAGATTGTGATGCATTTGACTCCGATGTTGATGATGAACCAACGGCACAAACCATCTTTATGGCTAACATCACACCAATGGTCTCTCCACCTCAGCAAGCCAGTCCCTCCAAGGAATCCATCATATTAGAGGTATTAAAACTATACGATGTGGTTGATGTGCAAAAGATTCACGACAAAGTACAATCAACAGAAACCATTGAATCAGATATTGAAAATATGGGTAATATCAATGTTGTCCCATATGATCAATATGTGAAGCAAGATGAAAGTATAATTGTACCAAATGATGCATCTTCTGCCATCAATGACGAATGTATATATGATGAATATACTGAATGTGCACCTGATGATTCCATGTCCTCTGAACTAAATGCCTATAAGGAACAAGTTGCCATATATGAACAGCGTGCTAAGTTTGAATTGACTACCCGTGAGCAGGAGATGGATAACCAAATGCATACACTTATCTGAAAAAGTAATTTTAGGGAAGAAATATTAAAACAAGAGTTAAATTCCTTACAAGAAAAGCTTATGAAACTGTTAAGCAAAAGCAAGAACTTCAAGAAAATTTAAAGGTGCTTAAGCAGGAATTCAATGTTAAGGAATCAAAACTTTTAAATGACTTTTCCAACCTAAAAACTTTGAAAAACAAACTTGAAAACAAGTTGTACGTACAAGGGAACACCATTCAGACTGCTCACATGATCAATAAACATAGAGTCTTAAGTGATAAACATAGTATTGACCTTGTAGAGAAACCCAATCCTGAATATGGCAAGATAGCAAAGGCTGCTCAAAAGGTAATTTATGATGATAATGAAATCCTTGAGCCTAGACAAAAGCCTACTTGTGTAGAAAGCACTGAAGAAGATAAAGAATTAGAAGATGCCTCTAGGGAGAAAATGCAAAAGAAACTAAAAGATCCTTGGTGTAAATAGTATAATTTTACATTTAAAACTCCAAATTATGCTAAGTAAAACTGGATTTCCTTCAATAAGTTTAGGCATCAGACACAATTGACCCCTGAACAAGTGTTTTGGAAGAAAGATATGGATAAGAAAAAAAACTGATGATCTTGTTGAAAAGAATCCTCCCCTTAGGAAATTGCCTCCAGCTACTGTGTATCCACCCAGTACACCAATGCATTTAATACCTAGAACTCTTCCCACTCAAAGCAAAACCTTAGTCAGTTTATATGTGGTTTACCAACTGTTTGTAGATTTTAAGAAAACATGTAAGAAGAGAATTACTCCAACGGGAATCACAGAAGGCGAAAGGGGTTTTGAGCAAACAAAAGAATGTTATTTAACTGAGGTCATGCCTTTCTTTAGACAAGAAAAAGAATAATTTGAGAGTCTTCAAAAGGCCATAGATACTGAGGTCAAAGATATGAAAAAAATGTTTAATGAAATGGAAAATGAGGTTAATAATTATGAATGTGAGCTCAAAACTAACGAGATTGAGAGAAAGAATCTTCATATCATAAATGATAATTTGATTTCTAGATATGAAAAGAATGTTTAATGAAATGGAAAATGAGGTTAATAATTATGAATGTGAGCTACCAATAAACTATGCATGCATACACATAGAAATAATTATACGGAAGTAATGTAAACACAAACAAAACAATTAAGGAATCATAACTAGGCCAACACCAAGAGGTGCTTAGCCGCTCATATTAACATACAAATCAATTCAATATTTAATGTTATGAAATACATGAATCGAAAGTAAAGAAAAGATAAAATGCTAATGCTTATCGTAGGGGAGTGATTTCTCCCTTGGAGATAGTTCCGTATGCTCCTCTAGACCTGCCTTTGGATTCTTCCCACATTCTTTGGTTGTGGTGTGTGAAATGGGATGCTTTGAAATGCTGGAAATCGTGGGGTATTTATAGGCCAGATCTTGGTTACGACGTAACTAATAAAATAGTTACGCCGTAATCATCTATTTGTTCATAAATTGCACTAGATCTGCTGGTTACGGCATAACCTTAGAAGTGGTACGCCGTATCTTCAATAATTCATGGTTACGCCGTAGTTTATGCACGATGTACGACATAATTATCAGCGGCGCGGAACCTCATTTGACCTAATATAGTTACGTCGTAATCTTTTGGGAGAGTTACGCCGTAATCTTCTGATGAGTTGGCTTTCTGAGTCACGCTTTAGTTACGGCGTAATGTGAGAGATGAGTTACGCCGTAACTTCTTCAAAGTGAGCATACTATGATAAATCTTTAATAATTCTCCAATTTCGCGTCTCTTTAGCTCCAATGCTCGTAATTTACCTGAAAGTAGAATGTAATGGAAAACAAGCGTAAATCCATATAAATTATATAAATTACAAGCATTATCGGGGGAAATTGAAACTTAATATTCAGGATAATTTGATGTTATCATCTTCTCGGGATTAACGAGAAAATTTGTCTACGGTTTGTTTTGGAATTCTCCCGTCAAGTTGAACTCGTTCGTAACGAGGATCGTTCTCTTTCACTATGATTTTGGATCAAAAACCAAAAATTTGTTTTGGCTCTTGAGCAATTCTTCTTCGAATTCCAAATTATGGACAATGTGCTTTCATTGAAGATTGGTCCATTGATTCTCTCCTTAACTATCATGAAGTAAACAGTCCATATTGTTTATACATACCCTCTCCTCAATAAATTACTCGATTTCTATGTACTCCTCAATCCAATTACTCAAATCCAAACATAATTTATACATGTGATCTCCGAGATGATCTCAAACCACTCGCAGTCATTCTACTTGAAAATGTTTGGAGTCTTACAGGAAATCGTGACATACTTCCCACATGTTGTGCTCACATGATTTACTGTCTCCTAACCCAACAACCATACAATCTTGCTTACTTCTTCGCAAGGCGAATTGTAAACCTCCAAGGCAACAAGAACAAACTAATTCCATATGGGATGTTTTTTACATGCCTATATCATCATGTCATGTACTATCACCCTCAATTTCAAAGCCCTCAATATATACTTGTGAAAAAAATGATGGAACCGTTGGACACTTCATTCATCACTTCATTCTTCACTCCTGAATCATCAACTGCTTACAACCCACTTGACGATCCATGCAATGAAAACGTATGAGCAAAATAGTTTTATTTAATAAAATCGATCCTTAGGCTTTGTCTTTAGTTTACTATTGTAACGTGATCATACCTATGAAATAAATCATTTATTGATCATCTTTCTTGAATTTTTGATTTTGTTTCATGCTACTCTTACCATATCTTTACTTGTATACATGTATGCTCGCTATGAAGATCATTAGTTTCAAAATTCAATACCTAGAGCAAAATATTGCACGCTCACTGTTAAGAAAACTGTCCCAGATGTCGGATCCCTAGTTTATAACTAGACGGATCCCTCCAATGAAGGATTTGTGGGATCCAGGCAAACAGAAGAAATGCTTCTTTTTTATTACATCAACCCAACCTTCTAGACCTTATTGAACTAGTTTAACATGTGTCATTAAGATCACTTTAACTATCCTTAGGCTCAGTTGATCTCACACTCACTCATGAACGACTTAAGATTACATTCAAAAGTACTTTTTGATTTGTCATTACCTCAAAACTCACCATCTTTCCACTCCAATGTTCACACATTGTCACTCTCATCCTAAAACACTTAGTTTAATATTTTTTTTCAATGTTAATAAATTGATTTTAGTCATCTTGATCTTAAAATGGTCTAAAAGCTAGTTTTTCATTTTTTTGTAATTTTTAAGGAATTCTCTAAATTTTCCTTAGATCATCATCTGATCTCTAGGATCATTTGACTCCACTTAACACCCTCAAAATTCTTAGTGTCATCCTTGATCACCTATTAGTGTTCATAAGAACTCCATTTCTTTCCATAAAGGAGATCATTAGCTACCCTCACTCATTACCCTTGATCATTTAAGTCTCATATCAGTTAAGACGCTTGAAGAGACTAAAAAAACTCAGGATACATAGGTACTAGACCTTACTAGAACCTCATTAATCCTTTTCTTGGCTCCTGAGAGACGGATCCCTAGATTTAACCTAGCTGGATCCCTCAAGTGAGGGATCCGTTGGAACCGTCTGCACAGACTAACAAATCCTACTTGATATAATCATTTCAAACCTTCTTTGTTAATCTAAACACTCCACATTGTCTTAAATGACTCTCTAGATCAGTACAACTCTGTAGTTGACTCTTGTGCATGCAAATCATTGCAATTTGAAGGATTTTAGTGGTTTAAGCTTTAATTCACTTACCAAATCTTTCTCTTTATAAACCATTTGTGCTAGAACTTCCAAATCACCATTCATACACTCATTCTCAGTAGCTAAAGCTTCCTTTTTACACCTATCTTTGTATCATTTCATCATGAGGAAAGCTCCTAGTGCTAACTCATCAACCAAAGGGCCTCCCAAGAAAATTGCTCGGGTTGTGCATGAAATCTCCTCAACGGAATCATCACCCATCAAAACCTTAAACACTAGGACTCCCACACAACCAACTCTACCAATCAAACCAACTCCCAAAAGGATTGTTCCCACAAGACAACCCTTGCCAAACACTACCATACCTCCTAGGCCAAACACCCCTACCTCCACTAAACCATCACCTCTAGTACCTAAAGCTATCTCTTTCACCACTCCACTCTCATCCCCACACCTTTACAACTTAAAGGACTTGCCACCTAGGCTATCTCATCCACCACCATTGCCAACATTTTCTTCAATTGAAAAAATGGTGCCACAACAACCTTCTCACAAAAACTTTGGTGTTGAAACCACACTAGCACCCATATCCTACTCTCCATCACCCTAAAATGGTCCATTTTAGATTATAAGGAATCACCAAAATCATAAACCGGACCATATGGAAGTAGATACTAATTTACCACCACCATCAACACATATTCCACCACCTTCACCCTTAGTTGAACCACCTCCAACTTCATTAAACTTACCTCCATAAATCCCTCCCTCCTTTGTGGAACCTCCACCTTCTTCATCAAACCTTCCACCTCAAACCACTCCATTCCTACCACCACCATTCCCTATTATTGCTTTCATTGTTAATATGTCGAAGGACTAGTTCATGAAGTACATGACGAATTACGATTCATGTTCTATCATCTTCTTGAACATTTTGATGAGGTCAACCAACCTAATCGTCCCTAGAACATAGGAATATAAGCACAAGTGGTGCTCTTCTTTAGTCTTAGGCACAACTTAGAATTGTTAGGAAATGTACTGCATGTTTGTATCAGTTTCTTAGTTTTAGAGATATGTGTATCATTTCTCTTGTTTTATTGAATGAAACTACAAGTTGTATGCTATATTGTTATGAGAATATGTTTAGTGCTACAATACATAACTCATTTGGACATTTACGTCACTTTTGTACATCTACTTTGCTACCAAAAGAATGCAGGTACACGGTTCCCACAGTTTAGCCTAGACGGATCCCTCACAGGAAGGATCCACCGGAACCGTCCAACAGACGAAAATTTTTAACTAATGTGAATCTCATTTGCAGGAAATAAAGCACCATATACTTGTTTTCTAACTTTTGTTTTGTAGATTTTCAAAATACACATGAAGACTTTGACACCCTCAACTAGGAGGAGCTTTTCGTCAAAGCAAAGCGTTGCAAAAACGCTTGCAATACATTCACTTAGGTTTTCTACATTACTTGACGTCCTCCCTAAAATGGAGCACTCGTCAAGGGGGAGCATTTCGTCAAACACGAAACCATTGCAAAAATAATTGCAATACACTCGTTTAGACTTTCTAATTACTTGACGCCCTCAACAAAGGGGAGCATCCGTCATGGGGGAGCTAAGACGAGAATCTTTCTCTCATCTTACTCTTTATTTCTCATCTTGTTACTTTTCACAAGTTTTTCTCAAAACAATGTGTTAGTTTCTTTTCGACGCTCTTTTTGTTTCGACAAAAAGGGGGAGAAGAGAGTAAAAACTCAAATTCAAATTTTTATGAATTTTATTTTCTTCTTAAAATAATCTTATGTTTCGTCATCAACAAAAAGGGGGAGACTGTTAATACAAATAAGCCATAAAAACGTTTATTTATATTTTACGATCTTCTAATGTTTTGTCGATAACAAACGTAAAATTATTTTAACGAAACAAATAAAATACGTAAAAGGTTTGAGCCAATAGTTTACTAACACACTTTTACTAAACATATTCAAACTATATCAAAACATGTTTAGTAAATAAGTTATATAAAACCAAAGACATTTTATAAAACACTAACAAGTAATATTGTTTACATCTTATAGAAATGCATATGTATAACAACTAGTGTTTACATTTTATAGAAATGTATATGTACTTTGTATATGTTTTAATGAGTATGTAATGGGTAAAAACGAAAGTCCATAACCCATGACCCATGATCCATGATCCATTGACTAGGTACAATGAATGTTGTTGAGTAAAAACCAAAGTCCATAACCCATACCCATGGAGCATGATCTATAACCCATGACCCATTGCATGACATCATGCTTGAAGTCATGTTGGGTATTATCCATTATCCATGACCCAAAGTCCATGACCCATGACCCAAGATCCATAACCCAATGACTAGGTACATTGCATCTTGGTGGGTATCCATAATCCATTACCCATAACCCATGGTCCATAACCCATAACCCGGTTTGCAACCCGAAATCCAGACTAAACTGACCCAGTAGCCGGATCCCTCTAGGGAGGGATCTGTGGGAATCGTGGGACAATAGACATAATTTGTCTATAAATAGTGAGTCATTTATCTCTTGCTCATTACCACTCTTAGATGCACTTTCTCTCAGTAAACATCTCTAACCACTGATCCAAAGGATCATTCTATGTAGTTTTATGTTTGTGTGATTCTCTAGGTTCCTCTTAAAGGCGAGATCACCACCTCTTGAAGACGTGCAAGCTCAAGTCATGAGTTGCTAAGCATCGTCATCATCAAGACTACGGAAGTGCATCTTGTTGATAGTTCTTTCCTGCTTCAATAGAACTGTTGTGTTGAAGGCATTAGTGAAAGGTGTTGAAGGCATTAGTGAAAAGTGCCAAATGTGTACATTCGATATGGTACATCGATGTACAAGTTAGATAGCTTAGGTTAAAGGATGTTGATATCCTTCTAGTGTTGTAACAAGGAGTGTGTCTTTTTTGGGGTAGTTGTGTAGTGATGTAGTGTTGGGTAGTAGTTCCTCCTTTGTAATGGAACTCGGTATCTAGCCTTGTACCGGATAAAGTGTAGGCGACGTTGTGATAGGTGTGATTCTACCTCGTGGAAGAACTCGGTGTCTAGCCTAGTACCGGATAAAAAGTAGGCGACGTTGTTAAGGCTTCTCCGCCACATTAAGGAGCTTGTGTTGTGTAGTGCTTACAAACTCTCGAGTGGGGTACTCCGGGAGTGGAGTAGGACAAGGAAGGTGTCCTTGTAGCCGAACCACTAAATAATCGTGTCGTGGTTTTGTGTTCCTTTACTCTTTATTTTTGCATTACTAATCTATATGCTTATCTATCAATATCTAACACACATACCAAATAGATTGACATAAGTTGATCTAAATACTTTAAAACGAAGTTTTAATCGGTAAAACTATTCAACCCCCCCTTCTAGTTTCCACGAAAACTATTGGCTTGAAAATTTACGTATTTTATTTATCTCGTTAACATGATTTTATGATTGTTAGCAATAAATATTGAAAGATCGTAAAATATAAATAAACATTTTAAGCTTATTTGTATTAATAAAATTGATAAAAGTCAATGGTGTCTTTTGTATAACAAAAATCGGCGATGGGGTTGCTTAACAACAAATATATCAGAGAGTATTAACAATGCACTAAGAGGAGCTAGACGACTACCAGTTAAGTCTTGTATTGATCTTACCTTTAACCCAACTGTTGCTCTTTTTAAAAAGCATTGTGCCATTGCAATGACCTGCAATACACTTTTACCACATCGCATGTGGCGTAAGTTCAATACCCGCGATATCCATGCATAAAGTCATCATTTATCTGAGTTTAGCTACAATGAAAGTGTCTACAAGATTGTCACGAGGTTACATATAAATGATACAGATGGAACTACACACACTGTCCATTATTTTCAACAAACATGCACATGTGGTAAGTGGCAAATGGAAAGGTTTTCGTGTTCGCATGCTCTTGCTGTTTGCCGCCATAGAGGAGACAACCCTCTTACCATTATTCATGCCATTAACACCACTGCAACGTTTAAACAAAAATATCTTTCAGATTTTACGCCATTTCCCCATGTTGATTATTGGTTGGATTCAGGATGGAAGATTAAGGCAAATCACTCAAAGATCAGTGTTAGCCGAGGAAGAAGAAGTCAAGTCGAATTTGTAATAAGATGGACATTCATCATTCGGAGGAACCGAAAAGATGTGGAGTATGTCGTCAAGCTGGTCACAATAGGTCCCGTTGCACGAACTCTCAACCAATATTTAATTCGACGTGATGCATGTTATGTTTAATTTCTTGTTTAATTTAGCGAATCATTTACATATTTGCATTGCTAAAATTTGGTTTGCTCATAGCATAATTATTGTCCATTTATATCGAAGACTGCATAAATCTATTTAAAATGAATTCCAGGTTGGTCCTACAAGAAAAAAAAAAGTAGAAAGTTTAATCTCAATATGAGAAGCTTTATTGAATAAAAAGAATTAACAATTGTTTAGTATGGTTGGTAGGTGAGATTAATATATAAGATTCACAAGTGTTTTATGAAAATATGTTAATATTTAAAGCTTTGCAAGACAATGTGTGTAAAGATTTAAATAGGTGAATGAATTTTAATATTGTTTTCTCCATTAATACAGCTTGTCGTGCTTTCATATTTGAAACCAGCTATCACATTTATTTGAACTTTAATACACTCTTCTTTTCTCTATTTATGAATCATGCTTCCATATTTAATAGAACCTGATATTGGTTTTAATATTTAAAAATTGCAATAAAAGTTAAAGATAAAAAGATGTAAAAAAAGGAAGTGTATGTAAAATCTTGAGCAAAGTTAAAGATTAAAAATGAAAAATAAAAATGGTGCAAAGAGATTTGGTGGTCCACAATTACCAATTAGACCCGTATTTGCAAAGAAAAAAAAAAGAGACCTATTTTTACAAGCAATAATAAAACTAGCACCATTTAAAAAAAATGCCTATCAACCAAACCCATTACTCACTTCACCACAAGTCATTTAACTAAATAACTGTGTAAAGTTTGGTCATACACACAACGTGATAACGATAGATACAACAATGTCGACCATTTACCAACCATTAAAGAAAATGACCGTTGTTATGTATTAAAATGAGCAAAATTTTAAAATGACCCATTTATATACCTTATTTAGGAAAGTGAACTTCGCCCGTCTATTTTACCAAAATGAACCTTTACGTATCATCCATTAGATTAAATTCCGAATACCATTTCAACCGTACATGTGTCTCTGAAAAATGTAGGCGATTTTGTACGCAACTGAAAAGTGTAGGCGATACTCCTGCCGATTTGTTGGGCGACTAATCAACTTTATTTTGTCGGGTGATTTACTGGCCGATTTTTTGGGTGAGTAAAGTATTTTGATATCACTGGGTGATTTGTTGGGCGACTAAAGTACTTTGACATGGATTTGTTTGTCAAAAGTTTGTAGAAAAAGTTTGTGATGGGATAGAGGTAAGTAACTATATAATGCGGAATGCATTGAATTTTGGTTTGATGGTATACATATACCTCGAATGATGATGCTATTTATTAGTAGGTAAAAAGTTAATTAAAAGCAAATAGGTATCTGCTACTATCTCTTAGTAACTGGCAAAGGAGTATGGAGCATCTGTGTAAAATGGTAAAATTTGGTTCATTCTCGTAAAACAAGTAAATTATTAGTTTAGTTAGGTAATTGGGTTTATTAAAATGGGTGAAAATCATCAAATAATAACAAAGTTTGATATTTGTTTCAATTTAGTTATTCTAACTTTATTTTAATTATTAAAACTATTCAAATCCATAATTGTGAAAATTTTATGTTAGAGTGATCTGAACATAACACTTTTCAAACTTGATTATTATTTCATGATTATTTTTTTGTTCATAATTTGATAAAGTGATTGTACATAAAGTTTGTTAAAGGTAGTTATATTTAAGAGGTGTGTTTATTCATTAAAGTACAACTTAAAAATGCATAAATTGATACCTTTCCTCATATCCGTTTAACATTTTCATAAAAATGAAACATTTTGGAATTTTTAATAGTTTTAACTTTTTATGGTTGACATAAAATTTAAATGATTTAGTTATAACACTCATAAAACTTGATTATTATTTGAAATATACATGTTAAAAACCACAAATTTCAATAAGTAAAACATCAGAGATAATCACCCAATAATTTTAATTTTTATTTGTAGAAAGATCATTTTCGAAAGGATGGGTTATTGGTACCCCTAAAGCACCAACAATACCTCCTATGTTTTTTTGGTTTTTTTATTTTTATAATTTTGTTTATATTAAAAAACTATAAAACTTAAAGTACGGAACATAAATTATAAAGTTTAATAAGATAAAAATATTAAACTGACAAAAAAATACGAAACATAAACTGATAAAAAAATTTGTGTTATACTGTAAAATACAGAGAGATCCATGTGGTATTGATTATAGAAAGTGGGCTAGGGGTTCTAATAACACAACCATTTCAAATACTATCTAACAACATACAAAGTATGCATCCCATTTCTTAAATCTTGAATTCCTTAAATTTAATGTTGACTTTATTGACTTTTGATGCGAATATCTATACTCTATACTACATATAAAGCATGCATCATATTTTTGAATCTTGAATTCCTTAATGTTAAACTTATTGACTTTTGAGGTGAATATTTCATATTAATGATGAGCCATGAAAATTTTCATATCTCAGTTAATAGTTTGCATTATTTGGCAAATGATTTTTGACTTTTGGTTTATTATATATGGTGAGATGAAAAGATTTTTTATATTTGAAACTTTTGAATTTATTGACTTATAGATGCATATTTTCAAACTTACCACTAAATACTTTGCCGTTAAAAATCTCGTTGTTATACACGAATATTCTTCTAGTTTTCTAATAACACTCGTAAGGGGGTGTTTGGGAAAAATCACGTTTGGACAAAATCAAGTTTGCAAAACCACGGTTGCAAAAAGTATGTCCCTACCTCCAGCTGCAAAACTACGTTTTCAGTAGCAAAATCAAGTTTTCATGAAATATTTACCATCCAGTCAAAAATAATTATTTACGTTTTTCAATTGCAATAATCAGATAATCCACCTCCAAACGCAATCCCAAACACAGCCTAAAACTTGATTATTATCTGAAATATTACCACAAATTTCAATAATGGCCCCATAATTTTTAGGTTTTACTCATAAAAATATCATTTTAGATTTTTTTTTTCTTTTTTGACTTTGACCAAACAAATATCTACCCTTCCAAATAAAAAAACTTATAAAAAACCTTCCTCTAATTCAGGCATCAATTCAAACAAACAAACAAACATGGCATCGTCATCATCATCATCATCCGCCTTAACCTCAGCAGCAACAGAAGAAGAAATAACACTAACAGTCAAATGGAGCGGAAAAGAATACACAGTCAGATTATGCTCCGATGATTCAGTTGGCGAATTAAAAAGACGTATTTGCGAAGTAACAAATGTTCTTCCTAAACGCCAGAAGCTTCTTTACCCTAAAATCGGAAACAAACTGGCTGATGACTCGAATTTGTTGTCGAGTTTGCCGCTTAAATCGTCTCTTAAAATGACTATGATTGGGTAATTATAATAATTCACCTAATTATTATTTACTGATATACTGTTAGTGTTGTTGATTTGATTAAGCTTATATGAGAGCTTATTAGCTTATTTGATTTCGGCTTATATTTCATAAGCCTCACTTTTCTGGCTTATTTTGATACTTATAGGCTTATATGACATATAAGTTTATCATATTATGATAGACTTATATAAGCCCATAAGTCTCAAAATAAGCCGGAAAAGTGAGGCTTATATGAAATATAAGTTTATCATATTATGATAGACTTATATAAGCCCATATGAAATATAAGCCGAAATCAAATAAGCGAATAAGCCTTCATATAAGCTTAAGCAAACACCCACTAGTTAATATAAAATGTCTTAGACTGAGATGTATGCCCGTGAGCGTTTCTGATCCTTTGCTTGGCCGCCCCCAAATGTGTACCTAGTGACGTTTGAACCGTAAACCCCTTGTGAGGAGGTTAGGTGTCCTACCAATAGGCCAGGTGTTTTTGTAAGTGCGTGTTAGGTCTAATTTAGTTGATTTGTTTAAGTTTTGCGATTGGTTACTTAAATTTTGAAGTTAGTTTGTGGTTAATGTATTTGCTAGTTTTTGTTACGTTTAATTTTGGTTGATTTAATTGAATTTTAGTTATTATATGATCGGTTATAATAAACTTAATGCTACTATGAGTGTTACTGCTAATGAGACTGTTATCGTTAGAGGTGGCCACTGGTAAAGGCTTGCGACTATCTTCATTTAAAATTGTGAGGCCTCTGACGTGGCCGCGCCAACCTTCACAAAAAGGGAGGGATTTACATGGTTTGCCTAGTGGATTAGTTGGCTAAAAGGTCAGAAACCATGGTTACTTCCCAAAAGAGAGTGTGTGTGTGTGTGTGTTAGGTCTAATTTTAATTGTTTATAGTAGATTTTTGTTGGTTATTTTGTGATTGGATATGAGTTAGGGGTGTTTGGGATTTTTATTCTTATAATAAGTCTTCAGGAAACAGTGTTCGGATTTGCTGATGATTCGATTCTGTTATCGAATTTTCCGCTTAAATGTCTCTTAAAATGACTATGATTGGGTAAATAATAATTGTAATTAACCTAGTTCTTCACTAGTTACTCTTACTGTTTTTTAGGTCTAATTTTAATTGATTATTTTAAATGCTGTGATTTGTTAGTTAATTTTGGAACGTATGCTTAACGTAGTAGTTGTAGATTAAATCATCTCTTTAGTGAAAATATTACTATTGCTATTAGCTTGTGTGTGTATCGGGTATTGATTTTATAATTTTGTGATTTGTTTGATTTGTTTCAATGGTGGGGGAAATGTAGCACTATGTGAAGCCGTGAAGGTTATGGATTCAAATCCCATCCCCATGTCCCTTTAATCATAGTCTTACGTGATTTAACTCTCACATGTTGACTGTTGGACCGGTTGATGTTGGAGTGGATCGGTTTCCCTTGTTAGTTAATATCTGCAATTAGTTTGTGCTTATACCGTTTTGTAATGTATTAGCTTAATAAAAGAATCTGTGCTTGGTGATAATATAGAATAGATGCATATCTCAAGGCATCCACGATTGTGAAATAATTTACTTTTCTTACGTAAACAAATTATGCAACACCTCCTGGCAAAGGCTTTGCTAAGTTGTCCTGTTGGAGTGCTCATATAAAGTATTAACCCTTCAATTTAAGTTTTAGGGTAAACATCTTTTGGTGTAGTGTGATATCCAGGTGAGTGAGTCAGACTACTCGTATCTTTGAGTTAGGAAAAGGGAATATAGATTACATGCAGATAATGCAGTAGAAGTTGGAATAGCGTCCCATTTCCAGTGTCTTAAATCACTTAAAGGTTGGAATTCAAAGGTAATAAACTTCATTTGCAGCTGTCTCTGGACTCACTGGAGAATGTAAGTATGGTCCACGTGTCAATATATATCTGCATGATATATTCACTGGTATCACGTAAACACTCATTGAGTATTTATTTGAGGTTAGTAGTAAAGGTTTGTTCCGTATTAGGCACATTCAGTATTTGGTGGTCTTCTGGGGACATCGAGGATGGTGGATTTTTGTGTTAGTTTAGGTTATCAGTTTCTCTGGTTAGACTTGTTTTGACGGTCAGCCAGTGTTCAATATTTGCGCTTGTGACAAATGTTTGTTCAAGTGTCAGAATCCTATTTTGGTGTTAGTTTGGTTGGTTAAGGTCATTTGGTTCAGTTAGCTACTATTCAATCAGGGTCTTTCATTATTTATAAGCTGGGGCATCACTGCGTAAGTTTAGCAATCCATCAGGAAATTATTATCAAGACCTAACAGTATGTCAATTGATGCTCTTATGTTCATACTTCTGGCTCAGAACCTAAATTTATAGTAAGCCAAGTGAAATCTATAGCCACAGTAAAAAGTGTTAGCCTTAAAATCGCCGAATGACTAAATGCATTAAAATCATGCTCGTGATATGATAGACATTCTCTCTCTTTATGATTGTACTCTCTTTCCTAAAAATATATAAATGGATATTTGGGATAATATATAGACTGAGTGGTGAATCTCTTTAGAAGTTGTGAAAATATAAGGTCTTCCTAATATGATTATGAGACTAATTTGAAAAGCAACTTGACTAACTTTTCATGCTCTTGCCTCTTGGTGCACTCTATGTGTCCTGGCGAACCTCAAAGTAACCTTCTTAGGCTCCACAAGTCTGTATGACTGCTGGCGAGACTATCTAACCTCCTTAAGCCTTGTGATTGGCATATGCTGACCTTCACGAGGCTTTATCAAATTCTCTTATAATGCCTTCCTGACTCCCAGCAGGACTACGAAACGGCCATGCATACTCAACCCTATTTTTGTGACTTTGTTAACATCTATCGGTGTCATTACATATGTCGGCACTGTTAAATACTTGTTTAGAACAACCTTGGGACACATCCTATTATTGTGCATTTGCCTGATGGAAGGGCTATAACTGTTGACACTTGTTGGTCAAGTTAAATATACTCCTTACTTGACACTTTCTAGTGTTTTCTATGTTCCTGATTTTCAACTCAATTTGTTACAGTTGGCAAGAACATACTGCTCTTGTCTAGTTTCTGTATGTTTTTCAGTAATCTGCCTCATCTGTTCTGAGTATGGTATTAGACTAACCGCTGTGCCGCTTCCTTAAAGACATAGATAAAATTTCTCGCCTCTGTCATGGTAAAATGAGCATATGACGATATCTTATTATTGGTGACTTGCTTTTCTTATGTTTTTATTCTAATTGATGACATTTATTTAAATTTCTAGAATGACCAAGGGCCATTATAGAAGCTTTTAAACTATTGTCATTGCTTTAAGTATTTCAAAACCTTCGTGGATCATATTTCTCACTTTTCTGCAATCTTCTATTCCATTTCTCATTGTTATGCAATTTATCAAAAAGCTCAAGGAATTTGTCGCAAATCCAAGAAGGCTTGGAGAATTTATTGCTAATTTAAAAAATCTCTGGGATTAAGTTACAAATCTAGTAGATTCAGACCTTTTCATCATTAAATCTTTGAATTGCAGTCTTTTTTCTAGGATACTCTCTACACCCAGTTGCACTATTCTCTCATGCCTAGCCAGGCAAATTATTTGTCATTCATGGATGTTGCGTGGCATATCTAGTATCTAGTGTAGGAAAGGAGTAATAATGTATGGATGGCATAATTTTGTGTTAGAGAGAAGAAAAAGTGTTTGGAGTCGTCAAAACTCTGCTTGTTTTATCCTTTACTAACAACTGTCTCTCAATGGAATTAGGATTTTTTTTTTGTCAAATTCTTGGGGACAATTAAATGAAATCAGAAATTATTGTGCTTAATTTTCTGAAACTGGAAAGGAAGACTTTTAAGAGGATAATAGCTTAATAGGAGCAGCTGGCCTGCTTGATTTTATTGAATTGCAGTCTGTCTTGAGAAGAGAAAGTTGCAACTTTGTATTAATTGCTATTTTCAAGTTTCAGATTTTTTAACTGTATCATTCTTGATGTCTTGGGACGAGTATAATTTTCATGGGATTTCGTGAAGTGTGTTTATGAGCCAGGACTAGGATGACGGGTACAAAGAACTATGCAAAAATATCAAGTTTGTTTACTGTGTATCATGATGGGTACAAACAACCGTGCAATTAATATCATGTTTGTTTATTACGTTAACATGCTATTATATGGACATGAGGGCTTGTTTGTTTAGTTTTTTTATTAAGTCCTGTAAAATTAAAGTGTCTGTCTAGATATATGTTGTCTGTTTGTAGATAACTAAATGGTTGTTTGTTTTGTGTGCTGAATAAAGTGTCTTAATCAGAGAAAATTACTGGTATACCCTTTTATAAGAAATAAGTGGGATTATAGGTTAAGAATGGGAGGGTAAATATGTAAAAGCATAATAAAGGTGTAGATAGCCTGGGAAGGCAGTTGTAACAGCTCATGTTGGAATAGAGTTAATTTGCTCTACAACTTATTTCCCTACATACCCCTCAAGTTTTCTCCATAATATGTTCCTATCATTCTTACTGATTGTTTGAGACAAATTTTTTTTCCAAGGTGATAGGGCAATTGATCACTAACAAACAGGCACCCACAATCATCTAATAATTTTTTACTACTTGCTGCTTGTTCTACTGATGAATAAGTGTTTCATGATAAACAATTTTTTATATTACAAAATGATCTGATCTTATTGTTTGACTGAGGAATGGCCTAATTACTTGATTAATGCAGTACTTGTGAAGACGATATAATCGTGGATCAAGTTGAATCTCCAGAGATTGTTGATGATTTTGAAATCGGGCAAGATGAAGTTGTAGACATCAAGGACAAAGACGTCAACAAGCAAAAACTGAGAAGACGTGTTGCTCAATACAAGGCATGTCTTTCTAATCTCCATCATTGTTATTTCTAGTGTCACTATCAGTACCATGTATGTTTATCATTGGCGTCTTTTTTCATTCTGTAACACTAATTGGGCCCATGTTTATAAGGACACTTTCTTATTGCTTTTTATGAATCTACTTCTATGATTTTTTGAAATAGTTCTAACGAACTCTAAGGTTGCATTTAGTTGAAGAGAAATATTCTCTAGGAAAGAGTTAAGAACTTGGAAAATCCGTTTAGATGGTGTTACATTTTTCATTTTCTAGTGAAGAGAAAAGTAGAGAAGGGTAAATTGGACTTATTAGATTTTTAATTGAAGTTTGAGAAATGAGATTTTCATTATTTTAGAAAATTTTCTCAAAAAATTGTAACTAAACGGGTTTTCTGTTTTTTCATTTTTCTATGAAAAATTTTCTGGAAAAATTGGGCATTTTTCTATTAATATCCTGTTGTGTAATAATCATCTGATGTTGTCCATGACAAACTGCTCAACTTTGGAAATGGGGTTAACTGTTAACCTTCACATATCTAAACAAAATCATAAAACCATTATATTAACGAAGGAGAAGTTTAGCAATAAAGCTGTTGGTTGATATAACTTGTGATTTCAAGACCTGGGACATTTATCTGTGCATAAGTATTTACTTATGATATATGTTAATGGATGTTTGATTGTAGATTGAACTCAAAAACCCATGCCGAAAAGGGAAAAAGCTTCTTGTATTGGATATAGACTATACTCTCTTTGACCATCGTTCAACAGCAGAAAACCCTCTTCAACTTATGCGACCTTGTAAGAAGCTTACATCTATTGATACTAAACAATTAATTAGTAGCATTAGCTAACTTTCTAACACTTGCAGATCTTCACGAGTTCCTGACAGCAGCTTATGCAGAGTATGACATCATTATATGGTCTGCCACGAGGTTAGGCTTTAAGTTCTCTTTCTTGTTACAATCAGTCAAACTAAAAATACATTGCTGATAATAAGTAATTCCTTACTGCAGCATGAAATGGGTTGAATTGAAGATGGGCCAGCTTGGGGTACTAAGTAATCCTAATTACAAAATTACTGCTCTTTTAGACCATTTAGCAATGATCACAGTTCAATCAGATAGTAGGGGAATCTTTGACTGCAAACCACTCGGTTTAATTTGGGCCCTTTTTCCTGAGGTTTGTGTACACTTAAGATTATTCATTAATTGCTAAAACTATGTTTCTATGGAATTAGTCTAACTAAGTTGGATTTCTGCAAAAAAGTAATTTGATAAATGACTTGTGTATCTTTTATGATGTGACTGCAGTACTACAGTGCAAAGAATACCATAATGTTCGATGATCTACGGAGAAATTTTGTAATGAATCCACAGAACGGGTTGACCATAAAACCGTTTAGAAAGGCACATGAAAACCGAGACAGTGACAGGGAGCTAGTAAAGCTCACGCAGTACCTGCTTGCCATAGCTGATCTTGATGACATCAGCATCCTTGATCACAAGAAATGGGAGTCTTATGATGAGGCAAATGTCAAGCGAAGGCGTCACACATGATGATGCATCTTTCCGGTAATTCTTGTTACTTTTGGGGATTCATTTGCTAAAAGTTTGTAGCTTTTGGAGATTATTTAGTGGGATATGCTGATGCAAGACTCTCTTTGTTTTCCTAAATTATATATTGTAAACATCAAATCTCGTCGAAGGTCATAATATCAATATATATGCAGATTCATAGTCATATTGCTGCTGCTCCTTTAATGCTGTTCTCTTTTATCTTCTGGGGAAATGAATGATTAGATGTACTGCAAGAAAGTTAGAACTTTGACCCAGTATTTTAGCGATCTATGCTTTGTGCATATAAGACTTGTACTTCTGCTCTAGGAGATCAATCCCTTTAGAAAGATACTTTTAGTGTGCAGGATAATGTAATGTAGCTGGTTTGATTGGTGCTTCGATTTTATTTCACCTTGGTAGTTATAGGTTTGTTGAAACACAAGGATGTGTTTGGTGATGATTGTGATTTGAGATATCAATCAAAGTTAGAATCAAGAAACATTATGGAAGAGACACTTATTTGGAAAATGGTCAATTGGGTTGGATAATATTAAACTGGTCTGAAGTGACACTTACATGTTACAACCTACTAAATCATCTTCCTTCTAGTTTTTACCTTCACGGCTTCACATGTAATGTAGTAGTTATTTATAGAACTTCAAAAAAGTGTATGATGGGTAAGATGAACTCAACATACTTGGGTATGTACTTATAAATGACTCATTTTGAAGAACATGTATACGCTCCGCCTCCATCCATTTTAAGAAACCAATCGGGCCAAAATGTTTCATTCAAAGGGAATAATTAGAAGCAAGAATTAGGTGGAATCGACGGAGGCATCGGTTATGCATGCAACCTGGCCTGGCCATATCTTTGTACTTTTGTAGTTACTGTATTTTTTAAGTACATCAATACTCATTCTAAGTTGACTACCTACATTGTTTTCATAGAAGTTGTTAGAGCATAGGGTATAGTGACTAAATGTTACAGCCACTTCCAAAGTGACACCAGCAATGCCATTTGTATGTTACCACACCTTTGGTTCAGTCATTTCATAGATAGCCACTTAAGTGTCATAAAAAAACTCTTTTATTTTTTTAATTGATTTTGTGCGTGAGTGTAGTGTTTTTGGGTATGGTTGGGCCCAAATGGCATGCCACTAGTGAAGGAGTGTTTTGGTTCATGAGTGTTAAAAGTGAAGATGCTGATACTCAAAAGTGAGAATTGGCATGTCATCGCACCTGATGCTCTTATAAGTAGGTGGTATATATGTGTGAAAGTGTCTTTCTAAAAAACATTTTTGATGAAATATAACAATTTAGTTTAACTTTTGTTCATGCATCTAAAGGCATGATATTTTTGATTATCAATTTGTTATGAAACACAAGTTAAATGCGAAACTTAGCTATAAGTTGGTATCTTGGGCACGTTGACTAAAATGAAAAAAAATTAAATGATGTCACCAGTTTGTAGATTTAATCATTTACACAAGTTTTATGTACTACAACTATAATTATATTTTTATATTATCTACAGTAGTACTTATTTATCCCCAATCTGGACTTTTTTTGGTATCTTTAGGAACAACACATGGTATATACTATATACGATATTAGTTGGATATATGTACTTACACTAAACTTTGGTGTTTGATTCAATCTCACACTATAAGACTTGAACATACAACAATTTGATTGGAAAACATTTTCACACACATTAAGTACCGCCGAGTTACAACCCCTTTTGATAATTGGGCGTACGTGCATAGGTAATAAACATAGTTTTTATTAAAAAACCCTTCTTCTAAGTGAAATATGTGTGATGAAGAGTTTAGATCTTTTGTAGATCAATACTTGAGTATTGAAAAAGAGGCAAAACTTAACATGACAGGTAGAAGTTATAGTGTCAAAAGGATATACAGTATGTTATAAAGTTTTAAAATAGAATACTCGTAATGGATGTCAATGGTCATGTACTCGACCACTCATGCCCACAACCATTTCCATGGAGACATGTAATTTTTTCAGATTTATACATTACATTGGTAAGCTTATGAAAGTTTATAGCGTGATGTGATGATGTTATGTCATGGAAATTCTAGGCATAATGTGTGAAACCGGCTTATTTTGATTGATCTCTTAGATAAAATAACAGCAAGATATGTATTACAATTTTACAATATTTCGTACTCAAGATCTTCTAACCTGTCTTACCCTTTTTTTCTCTTAAAAAATTTCTACTTTAACGACAATATGCAACAATAAATAATACTGTTGGTACTTATAGTTGTAATGATGATAAAACAAATAATAGTATTACATTGATGAACTGAGAAACTTAACTCAAACTATAAAAGGACGAAAATGTTGAAAACTAGAAGCCGAAGACGTTGAAATAAAACTTAAAGAAACCTTATTACCAAATACAAATAAATAAATAAATAAATAAAAAGAAAAAAACATGTAAGGTTCGTACTGTGGGTATCTCATGGGACATGAGAAGTGATTTACCATCATACTAACCTTACAATATGGTTATATAGTAGAAGTCAATATATTTAATCATTACCCTTACAAAGGGATAAATTGAACACTACTCATAGTGACATATTTTATGGTCAAATGTTTTTTTGTTAATACTTGTCGTGTTTAGTTTAGTGATTATGAAAGTCTATCATGAGGTGGAGGCAAGGTGGCATCCTAAACTATGGAGTCACTGCTTGTTGGATTACAAGAAACAAAATCAAACAATTATATGAATTTGGTAAAGTTCATAGTGTTGTAGATGATTTAAGTGAGATCTTTGGATGAGGTTGATAAAAGCATACGAGTGAGTTTATGATTTTTGATGAGAAAACTTGTAAAGTCCATAGTCTAGTAGTCTAGCAGTACAGATGCATGTACTGAGGGTCCTGTGACACCCATGAATTTTTGCGGCGTGAAAATAATGTCTCTATCCTTTTTTAATTTTTCTTTAATGCACATGATCACTCTGGAACAGATGCGTATGTGAAGCATACGTGACTAACAATTTCTTTCTTCAATTGTTATCGATTTTTTTCTTATCCAGAACAGAGGAGTGGAACATGTAATTGCAAGGGTATTTATTGAACATAAATAGGTGATTTATTTTACCGTGTGATAGTTAGAATTTTGTATCATGTTTAACTCTTAAATCTCAAATGGCAGTAACTTAAATAACGAGTTTAAAATCGCTCTTACAAACGCCCCCTTCAGAGGGGTGGATACGAATTTCTTCACAGCGAATATACATGAAATATGCCATTGAAATTGAAAGGCTACAATAAGTAATAATCACACACATGTTATTGAAGATAGCCCGAATATATATGATTCAGGACATGAAATCACCACCTCCGGTGAGCAGGTGCTGGAGCCCCCGGCTTCCAGCCAAACAATCACCAGGCGCAAGTAAGCTGCTGCTAAATTAGCATACCAACATACACAAACACAAATCCAAAAACCGGCAGAGAAAAGGGTAACACCTCGTGTAGAAGGGCTTCGCCTCATCCAGCATCTGTAAACCCCACAAATAATTTCATCTTTGTCATTGGTATGACAAAATATTGGTTGGGAGACATTGCGAAACCTGTGTTTCAGATGCGAAGAGGGCCAGAAACAAAATCACGGACTGCAGCAGATTCCTTGGTTTTCAGAGAAAGACCTGCAAACTGAGATTCCATGCTATCCTTGCTGTAAGTTCGCCGATGGCTAAGAAGTGGCTGGTCTTTAAGTAGTTGTTGCTGTTGTTTATACAAGGCTCGCAGTCTCCCAATTTCTCTTTCCAACACTTCATGTTCCACTGCAAAAACATTTGTTTCAATTTTCCAAGTACAAAAAGAACATATGCAAAACCAAAATAATATAAACAAGTACTATATTGGTGTCCCACCAAAGAAGATATCGAATCGCAAGTTTTTTTTTTCTTCTTTCTATTCGCTGATGTAAAGTTTCCACTTCTTAAGATCTCCAAGATTCAGTTTTGAGTGCAGTAATACATTACCTAATCTGTGATGTATTAGTTTATGATAGCGGAGAGCCTATGTTTTTATAGTGTGATTAGAGATTGAGAGGTGGCAGTTTCGACTCATGGGTCGATTTTGTTAGTGTAGTATTACGTTAGCTTATTATTATTATTTGTCCTAGGCCCGTTGTTATGAATTTGGGAGGCCTAGCCCACTTTGTCATTACATATACCGTACCATCTCATTATTCTTAATCTATCAAGTCATTAATCATAACAAAGGGCCTAGGATAAAACGGGTCAAATGGGTCAAAACTCAAAAGTCACATAACGTGTATTTAAATGCTTACAATCTTCCTAATTACTTTGAAAGAATAGCTTTTCTGATCATATTTAACAGATACCAAATCTAAATACAATTTAAAATGGACAACAAACTGTTAGCAGGTCAACAAGGCCCAACCTGGTAACTATCTTCCCCCCTCCTCCTCTATCTCTTAAACTCCAGATGTGATGCTTTAGGATTTAGAACCCTGATCCGTGATAGTGTTTCTGCCCTTTCTTTTAAAAGGGTGCGGTGTTAATGTGCATTAACTGGAAGATGACCAGTACATGTCACTAAGTCAACTGTTAAATATCCTCCTTCAAGGGGATCTAGCAAATAACACATCTAACTGTTGGCTGTGGCTTCTGAGATTTTGGCGCTGAAATAAAATTTTGGGCAATGTACCCCCAACACTGATCTTAGAATGGGAAAACCTGGCTTTACTAAGCCAACTGTTGGATATCATATTACCACCAGTTATATTAGCAGATTTGGACTAACAAAATTCAGAATCTGTATCATAATTTGTATGTTTTATGTTAACACAAGGAATGGAAAAGTCCAACTAAATTCAATGGTCAGTGTATATTGTCCAAATTCTTACTTCTATAGCTCCCCGCATTATAGCAAAGGTAGGAAGGGGAAACCAAAATTCAGTCTTATCTGATAACAACAAAATATCCGATGAGGGCTTTTTTCAAACATGCCTATGCAGTGGAAGTGGAACTGAGGAGATAGGGCTTCCTACTTCATTTTTTTGATCATACTAATTACCTTGTGTAAGTGAAAGGGAATGTAAGAATCTATATTTTGCTGTGAGCTAAAATTTATTTTCAAGGCAGCTCATCATGTATCTTGTTCAGAATCATTCATGACCAACAAATAACAACAACCGAACTAAGCAATAAAACAGTCAAAGAGATAACCCTCCCAGTAAAACCTACCACCAACTACTGGATGGTATAATAACCTAAGCCAGCTAGTGAAATTTTGGTTATGTAGGTGACTGGTCAATGTTCTGCACGGAAGTACATTACAATTACAGTACATGTACTTTAACCATTTACAATTAGTTGCTATGAAGAGCGAATTAATCCAAATCGAATAATCTCAAAAACTATATCATTATTAATCATTATCATGTTAGGTAAAGTCAATACAATTAGTCAACACTAGTAGGTCCATGTTATAACACGCAAACCAAACGACTAATTAGCATGTTTAGAAACTTACAGAACTTGATGAGTTGTTCCTGAGCCAAATTCTCTAACCGTTGTTTCAGTGCTTTGTTCTCCATGGTGAGAATAAGACTTCTCTGATTTAGAAACTTTAGCTCACCAGAAACCTCAGAACTTTCTGCCTGCAATCATAACTTATGTTACATCCCATTGAGTATGTATGACCGTAATCGATAACATGCA
Organism: Chrysanthemum seticuspe; assembly: GCA_019973895.1. NCBI lineage: Eukaryota > Viridiplantae > Streptophyta > Magnoliopsida > Asterales > Asteraceae > Chrysanthemum > Chrysanthemum seticuspe. The sequence continues at coordinate 215,569,269 of BPTQ01000005.1, forward strand.
GCGTGCAACATCTAAAATCTTAACTACCTCTAAAGCTTGTACATTTCTTTCCAACTCAGCTATGTATTGGAGCTTTCGGACCCTTGAACGTTGAGCAAATTGCCTGCATTAGATCACTCTAAGATTTGTTGATAAACAAATGATTATGACGCTAATTCAAAATTATAAAAATGTTCTTTTACGTGAATTAACATACACGATTTTTCATTAATATCTCAACAATGTTAAATTGGTTACAAACTTGGAGAAAGGTCTCAAATCAATTGACTATTCTACTGGCTAATCTATTCGACAGAGGATCTATCTCTCCATGAGTTTTATATATAATTTGTTCAGAAAAAACAATTTTTTTATGTTTGCGCATCACAAAAGCATTAATGGTTAAAATAGAGAAAGCAAAAAGTTTGCTTACTGCTTGGAGCGTTTTGTGTCTGTTTCAGATGCAGAAGCCTTGGCATTAGAAAAATCATGCAATTCAGTGGAAGCATCCGGTGTACAAGATTCAATTGCATCTTGCTTTTCAGTTGTCGTAGAATTAATTCTGTTGACCTCTTGTGAAGCATTAGAAGATGTAGAATTTTGAAGAGCAAAACCGTCCCTTGAAGCAATTGTGCTATTAGAACGTGCTAACGCTTTCGGTGGTGAATCCCAATTTCGATTCTTATTTTTCATAGTATTATTTTGCTCTACATAGAATGACATGTTTTGAGCATCTTTAGATCCCCATGAAGGAGGAGAATACATGTTTCTTAATCTGTATTCGACTTGCGCAGCACGTTCAATGTTGGCATTAGCCGCTTCCATATACGTAAAAGAGTCACTTGATGAACGTATGTGACCTCTTTTAACAGATGTTTCAGGTTCATCAAGAAGCTCATCAAGCCAAGAAGGTTGTTCTTCCATCACGAGGCTTTCGGAAGACGTACGTTGATGGAGTGAATTTCCATCTCGGTATTTTGGTATTGTCCCTTTTGATCCACTCGTGTTATTTGGAATATAATCCGTATAAAATGAAGCAATGCTTGGAAATGGACTTTTTGGGGGAAGTGAATAGTGTTTTCCACTGGAACTTTCCATACCTAAGTTCACAAATTCCTGCCAAATACATTAGGTAAAAGCATATCAAACAAATTATAGGTTCTTTAGGCAGAAAAAAACTTGTATTGGTAGCTGAACGCTGATTCAAAATAAGTGCATAGCGAAGTACATCAAGATGTAATTTGCCTCAAAAGAGTCTAAAATAGAAGATTCTATATATGATAGAATACCAATACATTTGCACAGACGTACATGTAATGCAAAAAGACGTACTGATCAAAGTTGATTTAAACCACAGATTTAGTATCAATATGTAACGCCCCCCAAAGCCGAAAGCAATAGACTACTCGGGTATATATCATTCCTGTTTCAACTAAAAACCATGGTGGGATGATACTAGCAGGCCACAACTCCAAGCTTATAAGTTATAAGTGGTTCAAAATTTCTTACCTCCTACCGATGTGGGACGGGTTGTTACACAATATATGACTTTCAACCGAGTTAAAAAGATAGCATTGCTATAACTAAAACGAATTCATGATCGACCCATATCTTATTTCAGTAAACACGTATGTGAATCAGAACAAAAAAACACCACAGTCAACCAACCAAATGATCATTTCTTAGAGATAAATTCAATAACTGTAGCAACAAACCAAATTTCAAGAAAATGTCAATAGCAAGTTAAAGTAATATTCTTACATTATACTTCACTACTAGAGTTTGCATCATTTTCCTCCTAATAGCTAACTAAGGCTAAATATACCTTAACTACATTTTCAAAAATTACAAATAATTTGAAGCTAGCTAATAATAAAAGCTAACTGATTATCACCTTACTTACACCCAGTGATGATTTTCAAAATGCAATGTGAAACAATAATCCTTGAACCAAATTATTTGACTTCAAATTCAAGTAAAGTTCAGCTTCTTCTTCTGTACCAAATTTTATGATGTTATTTTGGTTCTGTCTCTAGAATACTATATATGGAATGTGGTTATTTAAAAAGGAAATAATGTTGGATTGGGTTGTCTGTTGATGAATAAGGTTAGCTTTTGACACCCCAAAATGACAATATGTGTCTGTCTTTGTTAACTACTATTTTTCTTTTGGAAAATGATTATAGGATTTGGTTAAATGGTATGTCTAATTTTGTGCACAAAATATTTAAAGTATAATACTTGGTATGTATGTTTTCTCTTCTTGCTTCAAAAGTATTAAGTTAGCTAAGAAACTCTAGCTCGGTATATATGTGTGGGTGTGTAGTGAATGTTTACTTGTTTCTTGCAAATATGAGGGAATTAAGATCAAACCGATAACCTATTCTGTCAAAAATTTCCATTTTCTAGCCCACAAGAATCGCTAGAGAAATAGACGCCCGAACTGGGCCCTAAGGTTACTGCCTTGTGCGGTTTTGAACCTAAGACGTTCACCAGTAACCTCAAACCCCCGCCACTAGGCTACACATTCAGATTTCTTATCTTACTATAACTTTATTTTTAAACATGTGTGTGACTAAATATACTGTTGGAATTATATAACATGACAATCATAAATATAAACAATAAACATCAAAGTAAGTGCGGAAGCGTAAAGGATGTATTAACAAATAATTAATTAACATAAAAAAATATGCGTACCTTTTCTTGATTCTAGCCGAACAAGAATCAAATCCACAAAACTAGCAATTGAGATGAAACCTAATTAGGGTTTATAGGATTATGTGAATTACCCCTTACCGTTTTGTAATTCAATCCAAGATAATAACAAAAGTATGTTATTACTATGTTCTTGTACACACGTACTAAACCGAATTAAAGTAATGCTAGTTTTATCAAACAAAATAACTTGGTTTGCGGAAAAGTAATGGATCGACACCCAAAGGTGATGTACGATCGGTTTGGACAAGAAAAACACACAAAAAAATTTTTAGGGTTTAGCAATGAGCACAAGAGATAGAAAAATAAAACCCCTAGCCTTGTTTATATACCCAAGCAAACTTGGTGAACAAGTTGGTTTTACTTTCCTTGTTTATCTCCTTGGCCGATCGGTTTATGGCATCCCATAGGGATTCCGGAATCTTCCCAACTTTTGCAATTAAGTCCTTTTCCAAATACCTTTAACGCCCGTTAGTCCATTACATTAATTACTTAACGTCCGTTAGTTATTTCGTTTAATAAATAAATAAATACAACGTTTATATTTAATTATTTAACTTTAAATTCTCATACGTAAAGTGTGCAATCCCATAGTCTCGAGTTCGATCCTAACTCACAACTACTAATTTATATCCATAAAACTAACAGCTCCCACTTGGATATATCTTAATAGAGTGATCACATTCGGTTAGCGTCTAGCAACACTTCGATGCCTCTAGTACAACTCGAGCAAGGCTCCTGGAAAACCTTTTAATGATTTCTCATTATTATTATCCTTTTGTTTCTAATACCATGTTAAATAAAGATATGGAATTAAGTCATTCTTTATTCAACCATTCTGTTTCTCGTTATAAGTGATTGAGCAAGATTACCAAATCTTCTGAACATATTCAGGGGAGAACTTTGGGCGTGGCCACGCAAACATCTTGTCAACCCTACGAGGGGCCCAGCAGTATTAAACTCCAAATAAATTTGAAGGAACAAATTCTATCTTGACTACGAGAATAACCCATGAACTTTGCAACACTTCAGGAAACAACCCTTATGACTACCAGTTACGTATAGCGTTAAGTTGTTCCACAGAAGTGCACTACATTCATGACACTTATCTGGTATCTCAAGTCTGAGGATAACTATTCATAATTTACTTATAACAATATCCACAAAGTAAATTATGTAGTTGGATAAGTCCTATATTCAATTCATTGAATATCATCTGAAATTGGTATGCATTCTCATCAATATACTTTCAAGTATATTCTACCATATCTCTTAGATTTGTCTTAGTTTAATAATACTCCCATATCATTAATTGACAACGGACGATTTAGAATAAATAAATTTATTCACGGATTAAACATGTAAATATAGGATACAATATATTATAAAATCAATCATATCAAGTATTTGATTTATTATAACAATCGTTTAACATCCCTTATCCAAATACCAAATAGATCAATGCATGAAAATTCCAGTTGATGAATTATACCTCAAGTAATGACAATCATACTTGTTGACAAGGCATAAATCAACCAACTTGATCTATCGTAATTTTGAGAATACTTATTTTAAGAATTCAATTAATGTTCTTGTATGTGTGCATTCACCAATCCACATAATAATTCATAAAGTGTGTGACATCCTCTATCACCAATTTATGACAATTTAAACTTTCAAACATTTTAAAGTTTAAAGTATTCTTATTCTTTTAATGTATAATGCAACTGCGCTCTTAGTAGCACAACTAGTTCACATGGTCATTATCAAGAATGAAATCCTACCATGACTAGTATTGAGTGTCATCTCAATTAAACCAGCATCATTGTATACAAACAACAATATGCTCATTAAAACTCCGTAAACTTTAATATCTTATTGTGTAATGTTCGATGACTTCCAAACTTTCAAGCTTGTAGCTGATGACAATTTGCACAACAATTGACATATTGTTCATCCATAGAATCTAGGAGCAATTCCAGGCTGAGGATGTAATTCTTTTAGAATATTCATTACACAAGTTATCTAATAACTTTTAATTAGATATCAATGTTGTCAAATCATCTATCATTTAAGAATGATACAACAATTTGAATACACTACATGATGTACATGATGAATCTACAGGTCAAACTTAGACTTCATTCACATTCTATCTTGTCAAAAGATATTTATCCATTTCCCAAACGATATATCATGTTTTATTAGAATCATTTATTTTACTGCACATGTTTATTAACAATAAACATATATTCCAAGGTTGTATGTTTTAATTCTTAAATCTTACAAGTGAAGTTTCATTCCAATCTAAGACTTAACATTTAGCTTACAAGGAATGTTACTTACTATATGTTATACAACATATAAGATTTAAGAAACTTAACATAATACTCCCACTAGCTTTCAGGAATACTTAAAATTTATCTTATTTTAATTATAAATCGAAAATGGGATTTAATAATTAAACATAAGAATAATTTCATAGATGCATGCATTTATCCATTCATGAATTATTGCACTTTGTACACTTCCAAAGATTATATGAATTCAAAAAAACTTTTCAATTACTTACCGTCTTCGCTCAAGTAATTTCTCAAGAAAGAGTTTTGATATTCCATTGTCATATTTCATATTAATGAAAACAAGTATGACAATTATCATCTTTATATATTTAATGTGTCTAGAAAATAATATTCAATCATAATTAATTGCTTAAGTATGATTAATAATCTTGTCATAAAATATGCATTAAATATGTGTACAATATTGTCCATATGATTTTTACATAGAAATTCAAACCACTAGGGTTTTTCATCTCTTTGAAGAAACTCATTTCCATTCTCTAGTCTAACTATTAAGATAAACCAAATTTCCAAAATTGATTATCTTTATGGACAGCATCTTTAACATTCATAGTATGAGTTATTTACCCAATTCAATATTTGGTAATCTATCATAATGATTATCAGGTTTACTATAATCCTGTAACTCATATTTCTCAGCATATAAGTCAAATATCTGAGATGTCTTTGCAGATCTATGAATGAAAATTCCATCATCATGAGGTCTATCAATTACATGTCTAACCTCATCATGATATTTACTAGTGTGTTTTAGAAGATTATGTATCTTGTAATTTTATCTTTCAAGATAAAAAAAACTCCCACTTGCCTTTTGTAATATATAGACTATCTATATATACCTAGCAATTAGAGCAAAACTACATTGTTCTCTTTTTGGGACATTACAAATACACATTGATAATTCCTGACTTAAGTTTGTTAACAACCTATTCATAAGTAGTTTAACAAATTCAGAATCTTCAATTTTAAAACTTAATGTGATTCATCACATTCCATAATGAAATGGTGTTTTATTAATCTTCTAGGTTGGAGTCATATTGAGTATATTCAATCCATACTCAATTTTCTAACCTTGTTACTTTTTAAGAAAGAAGTTATGGTTATCATGAATCAAACAAATCAAATGGAGTTTGATTCTCCTAACTGAACATACCACCAACTTGTGGTATTCATTAGAATTAATATTGTAAGACAATCTAACAATATATAAGATAAACATATTCCTTTTGGCTTACCTATTTACCAACTAAGTCAACTTAATGGTATAATAGACTTTCCAAGCCAATTACATGCTTTATAACACAAGTACCTTTTAACCAAGTCACTTCATATCCATGTTTCAACAAGAAACATAAACTGTTATAATCCCATTATACGTTATAAATCATTGATCAACTCAATGACTTCTTGTATATGTCTTAATTAAAAAACATAACAAGTTAACGTCTTACTTTATTATAAGTCTTAAAAGACTTTATGTTTATGTCTTTACAATGAATCATAAACATGTTTAACTAAAGTAATTATGAACACAACTCTTGGTTTCAATAGTAATTTCAAGTTAATTTATTTTACTTCATAATAATGTAGGACTACATTATTTTTCATTTATGTCATTCCAAAATACATAAATAAACAAATTGAAGTAGGATTAGATTACTTCATTTAATTTTATGTCATTCTAATAATACACAAATATTTAATTTGAAGTAGTCTTATATATCATTTTGACACATGTTCTAAATACTTGTCTAATTTAGAAACTGCAAATATGTCCATGCAAGGTCTGACTTCACATAGAGATTTACTTTGTTGTTGCAATCTCGTCAAGTTCTCACATGACGTAAATTGCAACACCAAGTGTTTCTTGAATTAGATATGTTCAAGTTATATTAGAATGTTAATCTCTTACCTTGCAGTCAAGAGAATCCGTTAAATCATAAATTTATATGTTGTACCTTGCACACAATATAGATTTCTCCCACTTGTGCATGGAACAACATCATGTAGCAGATAAACAACACGACATATGTTTGTTTATGTGACTAATATGATTGTGTCATTGATATTAGCATAACTAGTAGATATAGAACTACTTTATTAATAAGGAAACGTACATGACTATCCTTGAAAACATAAGTGTCTATAAGTGGAAAGTAATTATCTTAAGACATTCTAGAGATAATATGGGTTACTACCAAGATGACAAAGCTTGTAACTCCCACTGAATTAGAGATCTTACATTAATTCCTTATTCAGTAATAAGAACACAACACTCCCACTGGATTTGACAACATTGTAAGTGTTGCATTAACCAGTGAAAGAAAATAGCGTTCTATTTACTTTCCTACACCTTTGAGAAAGTCCATACATAACAATTAATTATGTACTAAAAGAGTGTATTCTACTATGTAGATGCTGAATTTATCCATCAATGCTATTAACTTGAAAAATTGGGCATGCAATTTCTTTCTTAATAGTTCTACTATTCCAACAATTGTAAGTAGTACTTTTAAATGGTCAAAGCACAACAACTAGATAAAATATGCTAGTTTGTCTTTTACCAATTATATAGTAATTAGTCTAGCTTCTAATTTAATAACTCAGAAAACATGCAATTTTCTTAACTATTAAAATTTGCTTACGAGTTATGTATTTAGAATTTAGACAATTCTAATTTGTCCTGTCATACCTTTCTTCATTCATGAAAAGGAATAGGATTGAATCTCACTCTTTCTTATGAAAAGAGGACTAGGTTCATTCTTTTAGTAACGTTGACTCTACTAAAACCCTTACAGGTGTAGATCAATTTTACCAATACAGGAATAACCTACGTTTACGGTTTAATGTTGCATTAATACATTTTAAAGAATTAGCAAAATTCAATTTTAGTATTTCCGATAATTAAACTTTTCAAGAAAATAAAATATCCAAGGTAATATTCATATAACCATAGAATTTTCTCGAAAACTAGGATCCAAATTATCATAGGTTCATTACATCAGTTGATCTGCTAGCAACGAACGCATATAATAAGGTAATCTGTCGAACATTAATTGACAAACAATTTCCAACTCCTAGATCATTATGGGATTTATATTTTCCAACGCTATTGCAAATATAAACATGTTTCATCCCATCTTATGCCATTGAGTCCAGGTCTCACTTCCTACTCAACTTAAGTGTCTAACTTAAAGAACTGCAAATATGTCCATGTAAGGTCTGACTTTACATAGAGATTTACCTCTCCATTACAATCTCGCCAAGTACTGTCATGACGTAAATTGCAACTTCAAGTGTCCCTTTAATTAGATGGCATATAACTTAATTTTGAAAGGGTACTAGTTTTGATTTTATGTGGTCAAATCAAATATGTACAAAGATGTCATGCATTCATCTTGTAGCATAAATTTAATAAAAAAAACTTTTTATTACCAATTCATAAAGATCAAATTATCAAAGTTTTGATTGAGGTATTGGGTTCACCAATCAAGGAATTTAGTGTTAATTATCATCCATTATACCGTACTTTTGCATAAGTGTAAACACTTAGTGTTTCGGATAATTACCACCGAAGTGGCGCATGGAATTAAAACTAATTCGCCCTTAAGATGAGCTTGTACATTTTATGGCTTACTAAGTAGCTCCATTCGAACTTACAGAGGGCAGAGGACCAGGTAAGCGCAAACGCATAACCTTAGACATCCATTCAGTGTGACTGTGCGCACTTCTTAAATAACCCCTTTATAGTTCATTCGAATGGGTGAGCCGTTCAGTCATTGTACCAAAGTCACCAATCAATTAAACTATAGAAAACTTAACTCTTCCAAAACAAATCAAATTTCGCCATTGTTTAGTCCGTATTATTTTTCTATTCAAAATTACCTTTTGCTTAAAACTGTCTAACATAATAAACAAACAAGTAATAAATAAAAAATAAACTACTAAAAAAACAATGCGCACATAATAAACAATTTATACGTGTAAACAAGTAGCCACATGCAACTTATTCGATAAAACCCTATTAATAATCAATGTCTAGGTTAAATTAATGTATATATTAATTTAGGGTTTTCACTCCAACAATAGAAAGTGAGCCACATACATCGATGAATCGATTGCGTAAACCATTAATTAAATTATACCAAATTGCACATAATTGATTCATTAATATATATATATATATATATATATATATAATTGGAGTCTTCCCCAATTCAAGATTTATCGTAAATAAATATGTCATAACAATTAAACAATATCAAAGCAACTTATCCATGACTAACATGCATGTATAATCATGGATACATCATAACAAATTATACAAATAAGTCACAAGATCGCATAAAAAATTCCATGACACATAACAAATTTATTCATGAATTAATCACGTAATCAATATATTAATTCTAGGTTTTAATAAGGTTAGCAAACAATTTTCAAAACCCTAAAAATTTAATGTATGTGTCGACCAAAAAAAATAGAGGTACGCCCAATTAACTAAAAAATCGACCAAACAAAAAATTAAACATAAACCTTAGATAAACATATTAAACAACATACAATAATTTGTTTTATTACGCGTTTATGTAATTAATTACTCATTAAAACCAATGGCTCTTGATGCCACTGTTGGAATTATATAACATGACAATCATAAATATAAACAATAAACATCAAAGTAAGTGCGGAAGCGTAAAGGATGTATTAACAAATAATTAATTAACATAAAAAAATATGCGTACCTTTTCTTGATTCTAGCCGAACAAGAATCAAATCCACAAAACTAGCAATTGAGATGAAACCTAATTAGGGTTTATAGGATTATGTGAATTACCCCTTACCGTTTTGTAATTCAATCCAAGATAATAACAAAAGTATGTTATTACTATGTTCTTGTACACACGTACTAAACCGAATTAAAGTAATGCTAGTTTTATCAAACAAAATAACTTGGTTTGTGGAAACGTAATGGATCGACACCCAAAGGTGATGTACGATCGGTTTGGAGAAGAAAAACACACAAAAAAAATTTTAGGGTTTAGCAATGAGCACAAGAGATAGAAAAATAAAACCCCTAGCCTTGTTTATATACCCAAGCAAACTTGGTGAACAAGTTGGTTTTACTTTCCTTGTTTATCTCCTTGGCCGATCGGTTTATGGCATCCCATAGGGATTCCGGAATCTTCCCAACTTTTGCAATTAAGTCCTTTTCCAAATACCTTTAACGCCCGTTAGTCCATTACATTAATTACTTAACGTCCGTTAGTTATTTCGTTTAATAAATAAATAAATACAACGTTTATATTTAATTATTTAACTTTAAATTCTCATACGTAAAGTGTGCAATCTCATAGTCTCGAATTCGATCCTAACTCACAACTACTAATTTATATCCATAAAACTAACATATACTACTTCTTCATATTAAAAATCTTAAAATGACTTAAACTAAAATTAAATGCAATTTTATATCTTGAAACTTAAATTATAGATTTATCTTAACATTGTAGTGCATAGTTGTCAATTTGTTTTTACTTCCCCTATCTCACATGTTTATATTAATTATAATAAAAGCCTTTATGGCTAAGATAATATAAATGAGATAAAATGAGAAATGCAAATCCTTCTAATAAAAATCTTACTTATCATCCTATTCACAAAATATTTACACTTGTAAAGTATATTGGAGGATTTATGAGTAGGAGGATGAGTATTATGTTTTGATAGGAAGATTTATCATTTTTTAGATAAATCAATGATCTTGAAAAATAAAATAAAAAAAAACAATTGTAGTAACTTGATTTCCTTTACCCTTGTTCTTTTTTCCTTGATACGGTTATCCTGACTAAAATATAAGAAATGCTATAATCATATAATATTTTTTTCTACAAAATGAGATGTAAGAGCACTAGGTATCGTGTTGACGTTTAACATGTTATAGGTATGTCAACTCAGCGCCACGTCATCCCCTCCTCAATAACACACCAATCACTCAAACACCCTCCCTTATAACACACAACTAACATGTTATTGGGTCCCACAAAATACCCAACTAAAAATACCCACACACTCACAATACATGAAAAAATAATAATAATAACACAAAAGACTATTGGCTTGAGCCACTCTAGTAACTCAAAACCATTTGGCATGTAGATGGTATGTTAGATGATATGGTAATAGCATGCCATTGGTTTTTCTTTCTTTCTTTTGAAATGTTATTTTGCACCCATACATTTGCTCTAACTAAATTATTTATCATGAAACAAAGAGGTTGATAAAGAAATTCCAAGAAAGTTATAAATAGTCAATGGTCGTCCAATTATATGTGACCTATCAACTCTCCTCAAATATTGCAAATGGATCAATAATATGGACATGTCCTTGTCATTAAACCAATATAATAAGGCTTGATGTGCAAACCTTATTACCCTATAATAACAAAGATCCACCAAAGTGACCAAACACAAGTGTCAACAATTCAAGTTGCCCATTTTAAACTTTGACATTTCAGGGTGGGGAGGGTGGGGTGGGTGAGTTGGGTAACATAATAAAATGAGAGGTTATTTGCACACTCTATAAAATGATTGTAATATTCAAATTAATTGTGTTTAGACATTTATACTCTCACATGGGATGAAACTATAAGAGTAATTGTGAAGGTATAAATATCAAAACACAATTAATTGAAATGTCTCAATCATTTAATGAAGTGTGCAAATCATCTCCCTAACAAAATTGGTAAATAAATTTATTATTAGTAATGTGTTAGTTTATCGATTGTATAACGCAAGTCTTTATGAAGTTGTTGGTCAAATGGGTCCTTATTGGCACCTATGACGAAAATGCGTTAAGATGTTTTGTATGTTGACACTAATATAAATATTTAAACTGCATGACACAATGTTATGATTTTATAATTTTTTAAGAAATTTTCACAGTTGTATGAATTTTTATAGTTTTAATGTAAAATAGTTTACAAACGAGAAAGTAGTTTAAAAACCTTGTCTCTGATAAAACAAATACATGTAGGAACTACACAAGTGGAAAAAAGTACTTGTAGTTTTGCATCTTAAGGAACTTGAATTGTACAAGTGTTCCATGCGTAGCTAGATTATATACGCGAAAAGTAGGTGAACATTTTGTTGTCGTGAAAGGTGAAAGGTGAATGGTTGATACGAATTAAGCCTAAGACCAAGTGTTATCGTCATTAAAGGACCACCACCACCTTCATCTTTCACGCGGGGGTCCTCATAATCCCCTCCATCTTTCACGCGCAGTCCCTTATTTTTTATATGGGTTTGGTGGTTTGCACCGCCAAACGGTTGCACTTTTTTTCTTTTTGTTTGTGGGGTATATCGTGTGTTGTACGCTTGTATAAAAGTGGAGTATTTTTTTTTTGTATATGTTTGATTTGGTAGTGATCATTACACATGTTTGATAGTGTGTTGAATAATGATGTAACGCTGATGTGAAAGTGATGAGTTTGGTGACCATAACACTTAACACTTAGTCTAATGAATCTTTAAAAAACCACTTGGATTAAGTTGGTTGGCGACAAATTGTTTGCATTTTTAAGGAACAGCAATTATTATTAAACAACAACTAGCAAGGAGCTAGAGTTACAAGGATACAAGAAAAGGATTTTTGAGCCAATCGTTCCAACCAAACGAGGCTTTACAACAAAACCTACACCAGAAGAAAGACCTAGACACTATGTCGTCAAAAATCATCGCCTTCAATGGATTCTTAATGTACTCTTTACTCTTTAGATGGTTAGAACTTGCAAAAGAATTATTGACCCTCTCCATCTATATATTTAGGGCCATAAAGAAGCTAAACATGGCTTTCATTTCCGATTTTATCAACCCTTGGTGTAGCTTTGATAGTGTTTGTAGATACATCTACTGCAAGAATATCGCGTGAAATGCCCCATACAGAATGGAAAAAAATAAAATCATACAGAAGTAAAGTGACCCAGTCACTTATTTATGAGTTCAAATTTCAGTTGGAAAAACTCGAACCAAGTCAAATGATTCGACCTGATTGATTGTTTGTATACCATGATTGTCGACGTCTAGTGCAATTTCATATCGAAATGCAAATTGTCATAATAAAAGAGATGTACATGCTACCAAAACCATCTCTCATAAGGACACATGAAAAGAAAACGCAACTAAAGAGCATATATAAAACAGCACACGAACCAATTTTATGCCTAATACCCAACCCATGTAAAAACAACCAAAACAAAAAATCAGAGAAACATGGCAAAACAGCTGCCAGTTTGCCACAGCAGCACTTGAGCATCAGATTTGACCAGCCGAACAGCAGAATCTGATCTACAACCCACTATGAACATGAACCAAAACGCAAACAGAAGACAAAAGTCAATGCTTAGTTTTAAGCTGTTCCTTCTATCCGGTTAAAGCTTCATGATGCTTTAGTCACCAATCAGCACCCATTGATTATCGACCGCATAGAGCATTTGTCTACTATTTAATTATAGAGGGACCGATCATGAAAAAAGAGCACAGACACACACAACATACTGCAGCAGTCACATGGACAAAATACACACACTACATACACCGGCAATGCACCCTTCAAGTCTTTACATCTCATTATCTTAAAAGTTGCAAGGAGTTGCACCAGAAACCAAACTGGATTCTTTTAAAATCATCAGCTAACTAATTCTATATATGAATTGGGAGAGAAAAGCAGCATAAATTTACATTCATCTCAACGGAAAAACTTACCAACGGCTATTTACAAGAAAAATGCACCGTGCCAACATCCCAAAACCTAATAGTTTTCTGTCAAACTCATACCTGCTGAAGACAAGGTAAACTGTTAAAAGAATTTTAGGTCTGAAAGACAAAATGATGTTTTAATACACTTCTATCTATATCTATACTACTTTATAATGCATTTAGGCCTTCTAAAATTAGAAGGCTTAAAAATTCAGACTTTTTTACTTGCTTATTATGGAAAGAATTAAAAAAAATAAGATAAGGAGCTCCAATCATTGAGTGACATGTGTCACTTCTCTAACTAAAAAATAACAAAAAGTGAGGAGCTCTAACAAACTAAAATAAAGAGCTCCAATAATGGGGTGACACATGTCACTTCCTAACTAATTAATCACCTTTATTTTTAAATTTAAATATCTTTTAATCCGTTTAATTTTTTTATGATCTAATTCCACCATATTTTTTAAAATTTTGTGCTCTTTAATTCAACATCCATTTTGATATATTTTTATGAGTTTTCTTTAGTAGTCGGGAAGAAGCGGAGTTGAAAAGAGAGAAATTTACTTGAATTAGACGTAAAAATGAAAAACATTTGTTCGCTACAAAATAGTCATCGGGTACCCGCCGCCGCATTGCGCGGGTACCCTTCTAGTATGTATTAAATGTATTCGTTGACATGCATCCTAATCAGTGAATTTTCACAGAAACTCAGAAACTCAGATACTAAATATTATAGGGAGCATTTATAGAGCCAGCAAATATTAAAACCCCCAACAGCATATGAAATACTGAAGATGCACTCGGTAATGAATCAGATATAGAGATTTAAAAAAATTCCATCTTAACATGTGTCATCACCAGAGATGACTAACTTGCCTTCAATTCATTATGATAGCTATGATTTTAGTCATAAAACAGCTAACTGCCAATAATATATGAACTCCCTCTTCTGCACAAAGAGGAGATGCAGAAAGGAGTTAAACCTAGTACTAGAGGTTCAAATCTAAACCATTTAAAGGGTGTTTGGGAGTTTGGAATTTGGGACTGCTTATTTTTTCTGCTTATCTGCTTCTTTTTTAGCAGAAAATAAGTTTCTCCATCTAAACACTGCCTGCATATCTGTTTGCAGTTTCTCATATTGTTTATTTGATAATATTATTAAAATTACTATTTAGATACATATTTAACCTAAAATATTTAATAAACGAATTTGACTGAATTTTTTATCAAATTATTATTTTTACGAAAATAATTGCATTTATAATAAGCAAATCCAAACACTAGTTCCGGAAGTACTTATTTCTAAGCAGTTTATACGTACTTATTTTTAAGCAAAAGCAGAGGCAAAAGCAGAAAAAATAAGCAATCCCGAACACCCTCTTACAGTGATTTGGGTTGTGTTTAATATCAAGCCGATCAAAAAACAGTACTGCATATTGATACGAACTCATCCCATACTGGTCGCATCAAGCCACAAAGCTGGGTGTAGAACTCACTTCAAAAAGCTAGCTCAAAGGAGGAGGGGACACCTAGACTTTATAAACCACCACCAATCCCATACTTGGCCGATGTGGGATCGTAACAATACCCCACGCTTTGTATCACACATCTCTTCATCGATCCAGTTCTTATCACATATATAGGTATTGTGAAAGGAAAAGCACAATTCCATTAACCCTTGTACCCGAGTCCTATGCCCAGTCATTCTAGACAGCATCCCGCATACCACCTTAGTATATTACTAACTAAATTTCATGGAACTAAGGCTTGATATATAAGGAAGTCTTAGCATAGAAAGTAAGATTTATAACTTATCAAGTGGGATGGAACGCAGAAGCAGCATAAATACAAGTAAACAAGAAATTCAAATGGTGTTTCCAAATTTGTTGAAAGGTTCCCTGACTTTACTTTAAAATAATTTTCCAT
This sequence comes from Chrysanthemum seticuspe, assembly GCA_019973895.1. Classification (NCBI taxonomy): domain Eukaryota; kingdom Viridiplantae; phylum Streptophyta; class Magnoliopsida; order Asterales; family Asteraceae; genus Chrysanthemum; species Chrysanthemum seticuspe. The sequence continues at coordinate 215,585,011 of BPTQ01000005.1, forward strand.
GTTACATAACTGGCTCAGAAGTTCTATGCCAATATGGAAAAAGAAAGATCGACCATGTAATCAGTAAAAAAAACGGAACATTCAACTAACTCATATCAACCAGCAAACTGTACACAAAAGCTGAATTACATGTTAAAAAGCAGGACGACATTATAGAAACTGCACATAAATGATATTTCAATTTCAAATAACTTCTAGTTTTAGGTTATAGTTCTAGCCTTCCGAAATTTCAAAGTAAGATTTATAACTTATCAAGTGGGATGGAACGCAGAAGCAGCATAAATACAAGTAAACAAGAAATTCAAATGGTGTTTCCAAATTTGTTGAAAGGTTCCCTGACTTTACTTTAAAATAATTTTCCATGTTACATAACTGGCTCAGAAGTTCTATGCCAATATGGAAAAAGAAAGATCGACCATGTAATCAGTAAAAAAAACGGAACATTCAACTAACTCATATCAACCAGCAAACTGTACACAAAAGCTGAATTACATGTTAAAAAGCAGGACGACATTATAGAAACTGCACATAAATGATATTTCAATTTCAAATAACTTCTAGTTTTAGGTTATAGTTCTAGCCTTCCGAAATTTCAAAGTAAGATTTACAAGTAAACAAGAATTCAAATGGTGTTTCCAAATTTGTTGAAAGGTTCCCTGACTTTACTTTAAAATAATTTTCCATGTTACATAACTGGCTCAGAAGTTCTATGCCAATATGGAAAAAGAAAGATCGACCATGTAATCAGTAAAAAAAACGGAACATTCAACTAACTCATATCAACCAGCAAACTGTACACAAAAGCTGAATTACATGTTAAAAAGCAGGACGACATTATAGAAACTGCACATAAATGATATTTCAATTTCAAATAACTTCTAGTTTTAGGTTATAGTTCTAGCCTTCCGAAATGCACCTTCTAATGGTCCCAAATGGATACATCTTTAGAGCTCTTAGAAAGCTTCTCCGATTGTCAATGATCAGGCTGCTGAAAAAGTGAGAAAGGGACAATTGACTGATGATAACATGGTTTAACAAATTATCGCCTAATTCACGTAGATGCTTTTAATTTCAATACCAAAAGCAAACTTTCAAATTTATATGTTGTATACGTGAGACAATGTAGCCCTATGATGACATCATTCATTGTTAAAGACTACGGAATATAATTCCCGGGTAAACTGTGAATTTAAATCTTGAGTCATTACCAATGCTAAAAAACAACGTAAACTAGTAAAGACACATTTTCAGATTTACAAAACAAAAGCATTCATTATGATACCATGTAACTTGAGTACTTTCGCCAACTTCTACCTATAAACCATCAGTATCGCTATTATTCAGGAACTGAAAAAACCAAGTACCCATTATCCCAACGAACCCTAATCTCCTGTCCAACTTGCAGTCCTTTCCCTCTGATAATTTGACCCCACTTTCCAATTAAATTGTAATAGCTTCCACGACACTTCAACTTCATCAAAAATGAATCACTTGTGTCATAATCTCGAACATTCACATTTATCTGAAGATTATTTCTTAATTGCTCTCGTGCCTGTGATCCCCAATATAAAAGAATATGATCTTCAATCAATTTTCCAGGTAATGTAAGAAAAGGATGATTTGTATCCACATCGGATAAAGTTAATGCCTTTCTAATTGGCCATTGCTCTTGTTGACGTTGTATCGTCGGGATTGTTGAAGGTACAACTTCATGGTCATAAGGGACAGAAAAAAGCAAACAACCATTAGCCCATCGGATCTTTATCTCTTTCCCAACACCTAGTCCTTTACCCCTTATGATTTTTCCCCATTTACCTATCAAATTATAATAATTACCACGCCACCTCAGCTTCATCACATACAGATCATTTGTATCAACATCTCGTGCATTCAAGTTTACTTGTTCTTCGTTTCTTAGAAGCTCTCGTTGTTGTGGGGTCCAGTGAGCAAGAATATGATCTTCAACTGATTTTCGTGCCAAAGGTAGGAAAGGATGATTAGTGTCCACATCCGATAATGTTAAAACTTTCCTAATAGGCCATTGGTCATTATGCATAGAGGGTATAATCTGCAATGGTGGTACTGAAAGAACTTGACGTTGTGGGACCGAAAAATGCAAACATTCATCAAACCAGCGGATTTTAATTTCTTTTCCCACATCGAGTCCTTTGCTACGGACAATTTTTCCCCATTTCCCAATAAGATTGTAATAACTCCCACGCCATTTTAACTTCATGAGATAAAGATCGCCAGTGTCGTCATCTTGAACATTAATTGCCACTTGCTCTCTGTTCATTAAATGATCACGCTCAAGCTGCGTCAAATGACCAAGGATGTAATTCTCAACTGACTGGCGAGGAAGAGTAAGAAATGGGTGAGTAATGTCAACATCAGAAAGTGTGAGGGCTTTTCTGATAGGCCACTCGTCATGTGCATGCACTACATTATGGTGTCTAGAACGCTTCATGCCTGTCAGCAATGTATATAAAAAAGAATAATTTGTTACAAGACTTAGATTTTCACAGATAAAACGGAAGTGACTCAATTTAAATGACATAGAAGTGTATTACAGCAAACCCACTCACGTTCTCCTTTTATGGCTTATCTATTAATTAAAAAAGAACGACTACCAAATTTACACTCGTGCCCTATATACATAGCCTAAGCACGTCATTAAACGTAGTTTAACGGAAGTTATGAAAGATCGTATATGCATGAACATCTACTGCAATATCCAAAATGCCATTACAGACATCACCGTATAAAAATATATGTCTATTTTATGAAGTGAATAAGTTCTTCTAAACATGCACTCGCTATGCTTAAAAAATCAATGCCGTACTTTTTTCAAATGGATCTTTTATTACCATTTTGCTAATGATTCTTATATTTCCATTTGAACATTAATATGAACATATATATCACTATTCACAATAGCCTTCCATAAATTATGATATTAAAGCGTCATACCATTTTTTAAACATCCTTCTTAGCAGGTGTTTGTCTAAGCTTAATCCACTAAAATTGGCCTATTATTGCTAAAAACGTTAATAAGCCCACTAAATACACCAGGGAAAAAAAAACTTAGGGGGTGTTTGTTTAAGCTTGTTTTTGGGCTTATGAGCTTATTTGATTCAGGCTTATATTGAAACTTATGGCCTTATATAAGATTATTATGTCATGATAAGCTTATATAAACCCACAAAAGCCAGAAATTTTTAGCTTATGAAACATAAGCCGAAATCAAATAAGCTTGTAAACTAAAAAACAATGTTGCAAAAATCGACCTAGGCGGACTGGGTTTTAAAAAGCGCAAAGCGCTCTGTTGCGCTAAGGGTCAAAAAACCAAAGCGCGGGGCGATGAGGCGAAAGCGCACGCCTTTTGTAGTCGAGGCGAAAGCACTGTTTAAAGTACTGTAGATGCTACAGTAGTTAGTGTAGCACTGTTGAATGCCTTTTTAGACCCATAAACACATGAGGCGTTAAAAAGCGCTCCTCAAAGGCGCCAAAAAGCACGCCTCAGATCGCCTTTTGTAATCGCATCGCATCAAGGGTCCTGATGCGATGACCTCACTGCCTCGGCTCGCCTCACGCCTCAGGCACAAAAGGCGCGCTTTTTTAAACACAAGCGGCCGATTAATCGGTAATCGGACTTATACCTTGTTGATTTTTGAAAATCAGCGGAAAAAATCAGCCACTAATCAGTCAAAAATCGGCCGAATCAGTAAAAAATCGGACTAATCGGTCAAAAATCGGACTAATCGGCCAAATCGGACTAATCGGTCAACTTTAAAAAAAAAATAATTTAGGCCTTCTACTTAATTTGGGGATCGTTTATTTCAGTTATAACGCACAATGGGCCTCATGATCAGAATCGGAGCCTTTTATTAAGGTTTGGAAACATAATAGGCTTGGAATCAGTTAATACCCAAAACTTGCAGGAAATGCCAATCCGATTAATCACCAATTAATCCCGCCTTGACCGATTAATCGTTGCAGGGTGGTCGACCGCCGACTACCGATTCACGGTTTTTGCAACATTGCTAAAAAATAGGCGTTTGTTTTAGCTTATATAGCGGGCTTATGGATTGTGTAGTTTTCAGCATAAGCTCGCTTTTTGTGGCTTATTTTAAAACTTTTCTGCTTACATAAGCTCGTTATGACATGATAAGCCGAAAAGTTTCAAAATAATCCACAAAAAATGAGGTTATGAGAAATAGGCCCAAAACCAAATAAGCCATAAGACCACTATATAAGCTTATGTTTGAAAAACAAAACCTTTTTGCTAAGGAATCTTAACCAAAATCAGGTAAAAAGAAACCCAAACCCACCTACATTTGCTAACAAAGTTAACAAGCGTGATCATCGTAAACTATCGAAACTAAAGAAGAACCTAGTTGTTACTAAATTTCAAAACTTGAATACTAAAAAAAAAAAAAAAAAAAAAAAAATGATCATCAAGTGAAGGGGTTTAACAACAGTTAATTAAAATGGGTAAGTGTAATTAATAGAATGAAAGTAAGTAGAATTAATACCTGCTATGTTAGGGAGAATTAAGAAAAACCCTAATGTTAAAATTGGGATGTTGAAAATGATTGTTTGTGATGGTGTGAATTGTGTGAGGAAGTGGCACAAAGGCGTGAACAAGAATAATAAACATATCAACTCAATCCAAAGTCATGTCATCTAACTCAAAAGTAAACTACTTTTTTTTTTTTTTTTTTTTTTTTCTTATTTTTATTATTTTGTCAAAAACATTTAAAAATGAAAGTCAAAATAAGAATTTATAAAAATATATACTTTTTCAAAAAAGCGTTTCAATGTTTACTGTAAGAGTATACATGAGTTCGAATACAATAGCAAGTAAAATCGATATTTTTATCAGCAAACACGCACTGACGGCGGGAGTCAATTTGATGACTAAAGCATTGGTCGCTTCTGATTGTAGCCTTCTTGAACCCCGTGACACCTTATTATCAACTCACTTCCGTACATCGGTCTGCTTTGAAGAATTAAGTGGGCATATCATTGATTTTATGTTTTTTTGGAGTTCGTTTGGTTTGTGAGTTTAAATATGAGGAATGGGAATGAGAATGATTAGTGTGATGAAATTTATTGATATTTTGATTTCAAGTTTTTGAGTAGATACACTAATATACAGTTTGGCATTGTATTTTTCTTAGTGTAGTGAATTTTACAAAGTGCTTTTATTTGAATCCGAAAAACTTTAGATTACTTTATGTTTATACCAAAATGGCAACCACATCTTTCTTTCATGCTAATAGGTAAAACCAATTTGGTCTAAATGCTTTGCTTGGTGGAATATCTCGACACCGGTCTCGTTTGACTCAATCTCGGCAATAAGTTTGATTGTGTCCTACACGGAAGTAAGGAGGCCGTTAAAAAATTTCATGATGTTTGTCTTGCTACCTTATGGGCAATCTTGAGATGGTGCAAACGTGTGACCAATGCATTAGTTGAGTCACAACAGGGTATTAGTGACGAAGATATTTTCTCTCAAATTAAAGTTCTCTCGTTGTTATGGATCTCGACAAGTGTAAGCTCTTGGGTTTTAACCGGAGATTATGGGTCTCTAACAGTTGGGGCATTTGCGTTAGCATTAGCTGATTGGGAGGTTTTTTGTTTTGTGTGTTCATTTGTATCTACTTTTAGGTGTTGTACGCTTTGTTGGAATGCAATTCTAATCTGTCGTTGTCTTTAATAAAAAGTCTATACCAAACAATAGGTATGCGCACAAATAAAGACCCTTAGCACAATTGACCTCTAGCAGAAAAGTCAGTTATATATTTATATTCTTGATTCCACACTTTTTTATGAACAAAAGAACGTTAAGAAGAAAATTAGAACTTCTCTGTGAATCAGACCTAACTTTAAGTTAAAGTCAACATTTTGATATTGACCTTCAATTGCAGATTCTTTCAGGAAAAGATGAATGGATCAGAAAAATATTATATGAGACAGACTTTTACATATGTTGCTTTACCAAACCTAAACAGCATCATTTATTAGGGGGGAGGGAGTGGTAGTTTCTTACCCTAATACCCTGAGGGTGCCACGTCACCTCTATCCAATAAAAACCTTCCACCTCAAAACTACCCCAATACTACCCTAACACTACCCTAACTAGACGGAGTGGTACCCGATCCTACCCTAACCCAAAATTTCATAAAAAGACAAAAAAAAGAAAAGAAACAAAGCTTGCATTTGTTCGGGTTCTGAACTCGAATTATCCCAAGTTTTCAAGTACCCTAAGGGGAGGGAACGGTGCAGCCGTTAGGGTACTTGAACCCGATGGTGAAAGTTTCATCCACTCCGTCCTACCTTAGGGACCATATATGCAAAACATCAAATGGTAACCAAAGGCGTTTTGAAATGCACTTACGACACACTTGTTTTGACATGATAATCCAACCATTTGCATCCTCTAGTGGCTAATATTGCATTCAAACAAGATTCAGAGGGAAAAAGATCACAAAATACACTACAGAAAGTTTGACTATTTTATTAGTCCTCAGGTACAAAACAGCACAATGATGACCTGGAAAAGAAGACATAACTTTCCCCTTTAGCTGCTTCGGACACTACACTCCATTCTTCCACGGGATATTTACGGTTGTTGCTACTTCTTGATCTTGATCATCGGTCCTGCAAGTGCAAAAATATCAACACCATCATAGTCAATACATGAGAGACATAATAGAATTTTCAAACATTCCTTCACAAACATAGTAGGTGCTTTTGAGATATTTAGACTTGGAAAAGTAAAGCATACAAGGTTTTCCAATAAAGACTAAGAACTGTCCAGCACAAACAAAACAGCTAGTCATCTGAACAATAACACTCTAATATGTAACAGAACTACTAGAAATACGGTACAAACTACTTGTATTGATGATGGGTTTCATACAAAGAGTTGATGCTTTTAGGTTTATAAACCTAAACTAGCACTGTTTCCACAATTAAGATCAAATCTATAGCTAGCAGATGAGAAAGTAATCCCAGCAAAGTCTCTCGTCAAAAGCAAGGCAAGCCGGTACAAATTGGTACAATGAGCAGGTTGGCAAGCTTGTGTAAAATAGGTCAAGACACCTTTGTATAGAATAGGTTGCATTATGCTTACCCACAAAGCTTTTTCGTTACAATAAGACCACCGTGTCATAAAATTGCAATGTGCCTTTTGCAAGTGATCCACTTAAATAAATTAAGATCATTTTGCATCTATACGCTAATTAAAGTTTTTGGAATGAGATGATATGGTTATTATAGTGTAAACAAGCTTTACCAAACAGGGAACTAAACTTCTAATTACCATGTTGGTCCGTTTCAAAAACTTAGTTACCAGATGGGAGCGAGAATAAAGTACGACACAAAAGTGGACTGTTCGGTAATTTACGTTGCTATTTTACGACATTTTCCTTTAAAAGAATGATCTTAAGATTGTATGCACTCAAAATACACATTGAGCAATTTCGACCCATTTGACCAGCTTCTTTTTATTAAAAAAAATAAAATAAAATAAAATAAAACTGATTTGACCCATTTTAGATAAAGCTTAAAGAAAATTAACCAATCATTGTTAGAAGGGTCAAACCTGCCGTCTCTGTACATATATCTCACCATACAAAGAATCAATTCACTCAATAATTAATCAATTGCAGAACTGATATAACGGCATGACATAAGCAAATATACGCAACAATTTAGACGAGTAAACATTAGTAAGATAAGAAAGAGTAATTCATACTTTAATCGCCTCTACTCCTGCATTAAATTCATCCATTTGCTGCTGCTTACTAGTGTAGCTCCCCTGATTCACTTGTGAGAACTTTGGTGGTTCTCCATATTGTGATGGAGTTTGATTGTAGCCGGACCCCATTCCTTGCCCATAACTTCCACCACTTCCTTGTCCATATTGTCCACCAGCAGGTTGCCCGTAATTTCCACCGCTTACTTGTCCATATTGTCCACCTGTGCCTTGTCCGTATTGTCCACTGCCACCTTGCCCGTATTGCCCACCACCACCACCTTGTTGGTACTGTCCACGACCACCTTGTCCGAATTGTCCACCGCCACCTTGTCCATATTGCCCACCGCCCGTTTGACCATATTGTCCACCGGCACCTTGTCCATAACCTCCACCTCCACCTTGTCCATATTGTCCACCTCTACCTTGACCATATTGCCCTCCAGACCCTTGCCTGAAACTTCCAGCATCTCCTTGGCTGTAGTCTCCTCCTGGCGGGGGAGTAGAATTAATACCCTGGTTCCTTTGAGGAAAATCTGTTGGTCTAGCAGGATTAGTATTTCTCCCTTCACCTTGGTTGTAATTAGACTGATAAGAAGGCATAGGGCCTCTTCTATCTCCTTGATAATTACCCTGACCTCCAGGGGCATTATTCTGTTCAATTTGGCCTCTTGGAGGTCTGTTATACTCTCTATTTCGATCATTATACCTTCCACCTTGTCTACCGTATTGCACAGGAGGTGGTCTTGGTATGATAGTTCCGTTGATGTACTTGTCTCCTGAAATTTAAACCACAAAATAATACCAAAGTAAAAAAATGAAATGCTTGTAAATCATAGTTAATTCCTGATCCAACAATTTAGATTGTACCTCCGTATTCTTTGTTTACCGGATCAATATAGGAATCAGGCAATACAAATACAACCCCAGGTAAAGCTGTCCAAAATAGAGTGAGATCAGTAATATAAAATAGCATACACCATCATATAAGTCATCTACTGTCATATAAGTGGTTAACATACATTTAAACAGCTCTGAAATTTCCTCTGACACCTCGACCTGAAATCCGTTGTAAGTAGTTGTGCTACAAGCATAAATCTTTTTCTTCGCTTCTTCCACACTGAAATATTTACGTATCAGATAAACTAAAATAATCACAATACCATCTATGACACAACACTGGAGCACAGAACACACAATTAAAACCAATTAACGGGAAGGAAGTTCATCTTTAAACTCAAGACTATTAACTAAAAAATTGCACTTTATAGATGTTTAACAATAACATACACAGAAACATCAAAATAAATAATAAAAAGAAACTTATTCTTTTATACCATGTACTATTGTAAAAACTCAATATTAAAAAGCGTACATGACAGCTAAACACCAAATTAGCTTAATGAGCCTGAAAAATCCTTTCTACAAAACCAAACTGATGAACACACTGTTAGCCCTATAAAGCAGTCATACAGTATACACACCAATATAAAAATCATTAACCAGTAAGAGCCGTTTTATATTACTTATTAAGTGGGCGTTTGTCTAAGCTGTTTTAATGAGCTTATGAACTTATTGGGTAATGTAGAAGTCAATAAGCTCATTTTTATGGCTTATAAGCTTATCAACTTGGGCTTGGTGCTTATAAGCCATAAAAGAAGAGCCGATTGGCTTTCCAAATTTTCAGTAATCTCGTAGGTTCATCAACTAAGCTACAAAAGACACCCCTTTAAACCATTCATGTTTTTTAAAACAAACAACAGGAAAATAATCAGCAGTAACATAACACGTTAATATGTTCCACAATTCCACTTATTTACGGGACGAATAGGTAAAACAACCATAATCATATAATAAACATCAAACATAACCAAATTTAGACAAAAAAAAACCAATCTAAGACAACCTTCCAAGTATTTTAGCAGCAGTCTGAACATATGTCTCAACCATTTCCTCGGGTGTCGGCTTCGGGTCTTTCGGAAAATCCATAGTGATCAACCAATGATTATAATCACACCCTTCAAACAAAATAGTATCAGCACTAATCTGATCACCATCAAAATCGATGTTGTTGTTATTACTAAATCCAGCACGTGTGGAAAATGTTCTAGAGGAAAAACTCTTGGTGGGTTTGAAATGAAATAAGCTAGGGTTAGGGTTAGGGTTTTGGTGGGTGGTGTGGGGTGATGGTGGAACGGCGGCGCGTGGGGCGACGGTGGCGAGGTGGATTTGGTGGTTGATGATGGTGGAAGTGAGTGTAAGTGATCGCCGGAGACGGAGAGCGGTGGCTGCCATTGGTGAGGTGATTAGGGTTTAGTGTGAGAGTGTTTGTGTTTGGGGTTTAAGTGAATTTTGGGAGTGTGTTTGGTTTTGGTTTTTTAGTGCTTGTGTTGGGCTTATGGTCCTTGATGCTTAAGAGGTTTTCATTTTAATCCCTATAGTCTTCTTTGTTTCAAAACTTCTTGACTAGGGTCGGAATAAAAACCCAAACTTGACGGAGAAACTCAAAATTTGAAATTTCTAGAGTGGGTTAAGGCATGCTTATTAGGTTTTGGATCTTTAACAAAGATTTTTATCAGGTTCGGAGCAGGCTTTACTAGAAATAAAAATGTCATTTTATAGGATCCGTAACGGAGATAAAAATGCCATTGTAATTTTCACACGGCAGACTAATAAAATGTTATTTTTACTTTTTAAAAACTCTCATTTGCTTGAAATTTGGAAATAAACATTTAGCTTTCTCAGAGCAAAATGATTTTTTGGTATGAAACAAGTATATTGATAGAGATCATAAAAATTCAAAAAGTTCTCAATGAAGAAGCACTTAAACCACTAAATAAGTGAAAACTGATAACAAGTATGTTGATAGAGATCATAAGGAATGTGACACTTGATTCATTTGATATTTAGCTTGAAATTGAATTTGACTTATACAAGTACCATAATACACTTATGAGGTGTTTGTCTAAAGCTTTTGTTTATGCACTTAAGTTTATTTGTTTAGAAAAAAATAATAATAAAAAATAAAAAATAAAAAATCCTTTATTGATTACAACCTCATAAAGTGTTGCCACGTGTTGGATTAGCTTGTTATACTTATTATTAAAAAAATAAAAATAAAATAAAATAAAATAAAATAAAATAAATGAAATATATATATATATATATTTCCTTTAAGCCTACATTAGCCATACAAAAAGGAGCTTAATCAACAAGTGAAGCCATATGTTAGTTGTCTTAGGCTAATAAGCTCATCCAAACACTTCATGCCCTTCTTTTCTGTCTTAATAAGCTAATAAATCAACTTCATGCCCCTCTTTTCTATTTTAATAAGCTAATAAATCAATTAGATAAGGTAACACAAACCCCCTTAACATCTTGCTTAAAACTCGAAAGACAGATATAAGACTTAGGCCTTGTTTCTTTTTTCCCTTACAACCTCTTAATCACCACTTGCATATATAATATTATTTTTCTTTGATTTTGGCCCACAATTTTCCTTTAACTTGTCTAAACCCACAAGGAAGAAAAAAGATACTCATCCCCAAAAAGAGGCATTAAGGGAAGGAGGACCCACTACTCTTTATAAACCTCTTAATTCAAAACAAAAAACAAACACCCCCTTAGACTCTCATGATGGATTATCATAAAAAGCCAAGTTACGACTGTAGTTGCCATGCCTGTTGGTTGGTAGTCCGTTGCCTAAAGTTTTGCCTGTAGAGGCAAAGTAGTGGTCAATCATCTATGTCGTTATTTGAATTGTCACATTGGTGCAATCAGGAGATTGTGGAGAGAGTTCTTCAATATTGAGAAGATCTTTTTTATTATTATCAACGAATTCTGTTTTTACATATCAGAAGTTTGAACATGGTACAAATGAAATGTACTTCAGAGATTTTGGGTTAGTTGTATATTCACAAAAGTATAGGGTACTGATTGTAATCTAAAAAGAGTTTGATTTGTATTATTAAACGTTCATACTCACTGCTTTAGATGCAAAAAAATGTCGAAAAAAACCATTTGTTACTTCAACCAACATACAAGCACTCAAGCACCATCGTCAATCTATATCACAATCCAACCAACCGAATCTGCCATTGATATATGATCACAGTCCACATAAAGATGATAACAACTTACCATACTCGATCCATAAGATCATAGACTGAGCTATTGACATTTTTTTAAGTGAAAATAACCATTGAAGGTATGTTGTGTATAGTGTATCCTCACAAAAGATAAGATAAGATTACTGTACATCGTAGCAAGCAAGTGAAAAAAATCAGAAAATCGCAGAAGTGCAGAACAGATGATGATGAACAAAAGGATTCAAAATTTCATAGAGCACAAACATATAGAAATATACAAGCCTATATACAATCAAAAGTAGGTGTCATCGAAAAATCCTTAGTAACTGACTTGGGATTTTTTATATGCATTAACATAACAGATTATATCATATATAACCACATACTTAAAAAGTACTAGGAACACAAACATAAGCAATTAAGTCTAGAGACTAGGATAAAATTTCAACAATACCAAATCTTATAATATAACCCATTACATTAAATCTTTAACAATAAAAGACACATGAAACCAACAATCACCACATGGTCAAATTTCTTATTGAAAACAAGCTCTCTAAAGTATAAAAAATTATGCAGTAAGCTCTTCTTCCTTGTGGGTCTCAATAACAACATCACCTTTAGGGTAAGCAACACAAGTCAAGACCCAACCAGCATTAATCTGATCATCATCAAGAAAGCTTCCATCAGACTGGTCAACTTCGCCAGATATAACTTTACCAGCACATGAAGAGCAAGAACCAGCTCTGCATGAGTATGGTAACTCAACACCATTTTCCTCAGAATGGTCAAGAATGTACACATCATGAGGGTTCTCATACTCAATTTTGCCTTCAGGGGTGATAAGGGTCACTTTGTGAACGGCCATCATGGTGACACCACCTTTGTTGGGTGCTTTGGACTTAAGTCCAAAAAGGGTTGATGGCTTAAAGCTGGTGGTGTTGTTTTGGCGACGTAGGAAGGTGGTGCTGGCCATGGTGCCTGTGAGAGATGCTGTGGCTGCTGCCATTGTTGTGAATGATGTTGGTTGGAGAGTGAGTGAATGAGAGACTTCAAGTAGTGAGAATGAGGATAGGGGGTGAGGCTTGTGGAAATAGTGTGGTTTAAGGATAGGATATGTGCCACGTGGCAGGTTTTTGTGGTGACGTTATCCTGTCTACTATTGGTCTATTTTTCATGCATACGTGGTTGGATTTTATGTTTAATATAATATTGTTGTAACAGTGGATGTCATCTTGCTTTGGTTACACTTTTCTGTATATGATTGTGGCCTCTTATTTTGAGTTATGAAATAACGCATTTTCATATTAGAGCATTCTCATCAATAACATGAGTTATTCTTTAACACCGTCTATGTCAGCGTTACATCAGTTTTAACATTTCATTTTAACATCCTCAAAAAACACCCACATCAATAACATCCCAAGTTAAACTTTAACATTTCATATTTTCAATTTCAACCCCTAAACTAAAACAAACACTTCATTTATTAAAAAACATATCACATTCAACATTAAAACACAAAGTACATTAAACGATAAACACGAATTACATTAAAAATTAAAGATACAACGCATACTGATGAAAATAAAACTACTAAAACTTAAAAAAAACGAATCATCTGATACCCAACCCTCAGAACTTGAAGGGGAATCAAACTCCCCATTAAAGAGCCGACGCTCCATTATGTCGAAGTAGTTGTCTTGAAGATACCGAGCTTCACATGCTTCTTGCTCACGACGAGCAACTTCCTCACGTTTTCCATAATCTCCCTGCCGTTTTCAATATCTTGTCTAGTTGTCGAAGGGAAGCCTCACTTAACCCGCTGGGGTGGTTTTGAAGATCCACCTGTGGACTGTTCACAGGTGGAGTTGGAACAATTGGGAGGTATGAGATGTTTTCAAAACCCACCGGGAAGACATTTTTCGGTGGTGTTGAGTAAACTTCAAGTTCAGGTGGAAAGCTAGTTGGAGGAAACTGTGGTGAAGTTAAAAAGCTAGTTGGAGGAAACTGTGGTGAAGTTGAAAAGCTTGTTTCCGGCAGCTTTTCTGGACTTGGAAATTGCTGAGAAAAATCTTTGCGAGACATTTTTTGTGTGTCTGAGTTGTGTGTGTAACTTGTGTGTTCTAAACAACTCTGGTAGAGTTGTATATATAGGCAGAGTTGATTTTGAGTTTGAATAAATCCTGCTCATATTTGATTTTTAAATTTCAAATTTGAATTTGAATTTATCCCGCCCAGAATTGACCAGTATAATTTAAATTTGAATTTGAATAGGTTGAGGGGGTGTAAGTGAAAATTTATTTGAAATGGTTTAGGGGGGTGAAATGAATTTTTTTTTAACGTGCGTTGCTATACTAACGTGGAAGGACTAACGCCGAAATAACGTCATGGTTCCAACGGTATAACGCCCGTTAATGGCGTTATTAGCCATTTAACGGCGTTATGCCGTTATTGTTGTGATTGTTCTTAGCGTCACATCTATTTTAATATTTCAATATTAACATAAAAAAATAGCATCACATTTGGAAACCCATCTTTATTTAAAAACTTACAAATTACAAATTAACCCTTTTAACTAATTTTTCTTACATTACATCACCTTATAAATAATATTTCATTATTAAACCAAGTGACTCTTTTAACAATAATACTCTTATACTCCAAAAGAGAGTCAACTATCAAGTACAAATTTAAAGTTAGTAAAGTCCAGTGAAGTCCAATAACATCAGAAGCTCAATAACTTACCCTAGATATGACTTATAAAATCTTAATTCTTAGCAAATGTTACCTTAATTTTCCTATATATAAATCACGCAATCAGCAACACTACCCTCACCTACCCTTTCTCTATGTTGTGCTATTTCATCCTGCCTTTAAATTTATAAAACTAAGATATCAAAGGATCAACACATACTAACGGGCAGAGAACCCGGTCAGATGTAGTAAAGCCTAGGTAAATCCGAGTGTCGTCCCAAGAGAGCTGTTGCCTGAAAGAACTAAGGTACTGCTAGATAAATAAGATAAAATGGATAGTAATATGATAAAATAGATAAAAATATCCTAATTAAACAGGAGTAGAATTTAGGACAAATAAGTAAGAAGATAAAGCTTAACCAAGATTTTAGATATGTTTATTCTCATTTCTTAAGTTCAGTATAGTGGGTAAATATCACTAGACTTCTTTGGTCAATTCGTCTAGCATATAGTTCCTAGACTCCTCACCAAGTTGATTATAGGTCACCCGGGATCATTTGGCAATCTAATAGCAATCATTAAGTACCAAATCTAATAGACCTAATTCTATGAAAATCCGACCGTTAGGATCTTAGATCTCCTAGCTTCTTAAAAACCTCCACTTGATAGGTGATCCTTTGGTCAATTCACACACAAAGGATGGTTGTGCTATGGCCAATTCCTTCCATCTTCGCAATCTAGTGAGTTGGGGTCCTTTGGTCAATTATCCCATCCCACTAGATACTAACAAGCTTATAATATTACCAAAACTAGCGATCTACGAATAGGCTAAGAAGATGTCTATAAAGATTAGTAAAGAGAATAACATAACCAAATACTTAAATAGTTAAATTAATAAAATGAACTCATTGTTTGATCTCTAGAAAAACATAAAAGAATTCAAACTCGAATACAAAGATAATCATAGACGAGAACTCCGTTCTTCAGACTCCTAAGCCATAATTATTCTTCTGTGGTTGCTCTCCTCAAACCCTATATAGGTTTGGGAAAGGGGGATATCTGAAAATGCAGAAATCTCGATGTACTTATAGGCATAAAACCCTAATTCAAGTTACGGCGTAACTCTATGATATAGTTACGTCGTAATTCTTCTCAAACAGATAACCTTCGATGCTTATCCAAGTCTACGGCATAACCTTGGAAGGTGGTTACACCGTAGTCTTCACAACTAGATCGGAGTGGTAATTACGCCGTAACCTTAGCTGATGGTTACGACATAGTCTTCATAAATGGCATTACGGTGTAATTGCATCATTTAGTTACGCCATGATCTTTGTGATATAAGAGTGATCCATCTTGAACCCAATTTCATCCAAATACCACTTCACACTTGATAATTACTCCTGAAACAAAATAAGAAGAAATAAAGGCGAATCTAATAGAAATTTAAGCATAATAAGTCAATAAAGGGGGAAATTAACACTTAGAAAACCAAGATTATTTGATGTTATCAAATATCCCCCCACTTAAACTCTACTTGCCCTCAAGTAGACCATTAGAATTGTTGTAATAGATTCCTCTAATACTTCGAAGAACATGCGGTTAGGAGTTCCCATACTAGAATAATTTAGAGCCGAACACCTCACGAAATGGGGAACGAAACACTCTCACACTCATCATAATCTAAGTATTCAATTTCAGGATGATCACTCAATTGCACAGACATAGTAAGTATTCTATCATAGGCTTAGCGATTACACAAAACTCCACCACTAGAGCTAAGGTCAAGACAATCTTTAAAAGGAAATGCTGGGTTATAATGTTGCATATGTTTAGGGTGATGTGTCATTACTAACGTGCCACGACAAAGTGGACAAAACCAATGATACATGACCAAATCCATGGCCAAGAAACCAATGATTGTTCGCTTCATCACCTAGACACGCTTCATGACTAAAGGGTAAGGTAAGACATGGGATATTTTTATAGGTGAAAAATAAAAATAAACAAAACAAATAATCTTAGCTCATAACCAAGTCGTCACCATCGGCCGTCTATCCAAAACTCCATGCTTTAAAATATGACAAACGGATCAATAAGTGCATCATTTGATGGTTGATGCGCATTCTTCCTTGGTTTTCTAATGTTAGCCAACTTCCTTCTTCACTTCGAACAAGGTAACTTCCTCGTTATTCAAATAAGCTCGAGTATTAGTGCATTTTTGTGCACAATATATAAACATAATTTTTTATTATTATTGTTTTTTTAACATAATCAAATAACATAAATATCCACCCACTTGAATTGCATATGAGGATCCAGGGGCCTTCCAACGATCTTTGAATGCTTTTCTTCATTTAAGGCGTACTCCTTGAATCTTTCTACCTGAATTCTTAGATTTGAACAAATGGTGACTTCCCAATTATGAACTAAAATCACACGGTAGGCTAAGGCGAATAATTGTACGAAACAAAAGTGTGAATGGGTTAAGAAATGAAAAGGATATCTTGCACTAAAAGTGAGTGCAACAAAAAGGGTTTAACAAGGTGGTCGAAAAGTAGATGTGACTAATCGATAAACGCACACAAATGAACACACATAGGCTATTTGGGTTTATTCTTAAAACATTGCCTCTTCGAATTGTCTTTCCCAAATGTATCAAACTAGCTTAACACACTACTCGTCTATGGTCTCGAAATGATGTAAGGGCTAAGTTCTAAAGTCTACAATACTATCGACACACTTGATTTTTGGTAGATTTTTGGTAAAATAGGGGAAACGGAAGGGTTATTGTGTGCTCGGCTACATTCAATTCTAGTTCGGTTAAGAAAAACATATCAAATTTTTTCAAAACAGCTTTATTTTTCATAACAACTAGAAAATTAAGGGCAAGTAAGCTAAATATATAATAACTTCATTTCTATTCCTAACCCACACTTAAATTGTACAAAGTCCCTTTTGTTCAAAAATAAAAGAAAAAGAAAATAGAAATGAAAATTAACATAGAAAGAAATAAACTCCCCTCTCAATCACTCGTTAGGGAAGTCCTCACTAAGGTCTGTAGACAGGTTACAGCGTAACTCGTGATACGAGTTACGCCATAATTCAAATAGACACTCAACTGGCTTTTCAATGTATCAGTTACGGCGTAACTCCATCATATGATTACGCCGTAATTGGATCCCAGTACAAAATCTGCAGACTAAAAATATCAGGAAAATTGTACCCATTGGTACTAGATAATCATAATGTTAGTCATAGATTTTCAACTATTACAGACATAATTCAGAATAAATATTGTTCAGAAATAAAGATAGAGAAATTGTTTTTTGAAAAAAAGGAGTTATCATTCCTGATCATGATCATGTTCCATGGACTGGTACTGAGTGGGATCAAATGGGGTGCTTGTGGTGCTTTCAAGGGTTTGCTGAGGCTGCATGAATGCCACTCCTTGTTGAACTCCGAGATTAGGCACATCCGGATGATACACATAAGGAGCTTCATGCCAACGAGTGTGGCTCAGGTGTATTTCTTCAAGAATTTGGCTTGTACGGTCGGCATTCCATTGAAAGAAGTCCTGTTGAAGCACCTGCAATTGATTCAAATCATTAACCATCAAACTGGGTGCTCAACCCATACATCCCCGCGGCCAAATCATCTATATCCTCATTAAAACGACTCTCCATCCGGTCGAGTCGTCCATCAATCCCCCGAAGCCTAACTCCTATGCTCATGGTAGCCCTCATCCTAACTCTCAGGGCTTCTTCCTTAGCACTCGCCTGGCTACCACCAGCCTCACTACCTCCAGCTTGACTTCCAATAGCTCCTTCACCTCTAAGTGGAGCTTCCGGCATCAACTCATTTTCCCCAAGTCCACTAGCTTGATAATCCCAATCAAGATAGTGTCCATAGATCTAGTAGCCAATGACAAATCTTGATGAGTCAACAACCCAAGACTCCTAGCAAGATTCCCAATCAAGTGACCTCCCTGAATCATACTCTTCTTGCTAAACCCCTTTGCACCACTAGCCATGAACTTCACCAAGTACCAAGGGACATCAATCAAATTTCCTCCATCCATACCATGCAACATATACAAATCATCAATGGTCATCTTTTCCCTGGCCAAATGTCTTCCCTTAACAAGCAATGAGCCTATGCACCAAATGGCGAAGGGGGCTTCTGATCGAGGTGTAAGGCGATGGGTGCCTAGAATCATTCCTAGGAATGGCATAGATGTTGAAATAGTTGGTGGGATTGTAGTCAGCAGGCTTGGTTCTCCAACAATTATTGTAAAATTCAGTACACTACTGGACCCTAAATCCGCCTCAATGTACAAACCCATGTGAATCATAAATTCCATCAACGTCATCTCTCTCCTTACCACACCTAGCTGAAAATGAAGCGATGTTTGATGCTCAAAACTCCCTCATCAAACTCCACAGAAGCCAAGAATTCCCTTACATACTCTGGAATGACATGCTCCTTAATTTTGAATAGTCTCAACCATGCTGAGCACGTAAACGTACCGAGGGGTCTTGAGTACTTAACCTTGCAAAAATTCTTGAGTTGCCTTCCCGCTACACCATTGTTCACGGTTTCAAACTCGGAAAAGTCAAGGGCTTCATGCGTATCAATATTTAAAAAAAAAAACTTAATGTAGTCATCCCTGCATGCTTGCCTTCCTTGATCACCGTAGGCTAAGAACTGAATCCATGTAGCGAGGTTGTTGTTGTTATTTCCTGAAAAGAAACACATTAATATGTGAGCAGACTGTTAAGGAGTTACGGCGTAACATTACTATATGGTTACGCCGTAACTAGACCATTATCAATATTATGCCATAATCCTTATTATACGCTATGTCGCAATCAATCCACATATTAAAACATCCTATCCAAACACCAACTATGGCATAACCTAATCCCCAAATTACGCCGTAATTCCCAATTCGTTTGGTAAAAACCACAATGGTTACGACCGGTTAATGATTACGCCGTAACCACAAAAATTTACCCAATACCAATAAAATAACTAAATTTACTTATATAGTCATGACTAACGCATGCCTAGACCATTATATTTAAGTTTTTACTAAAACCCCCTAAAATAATCAATTCACAACTCATTAACCAATATGATCCTAATTAATTAATGAAAACATGAAAAATTAATCTAAGGCATCAAATAAAAAGGTCAATAACATGAAATAACTCGAGGGAAGCAAGATCCCCAAATTGATAAAATATAAACCCTAATTGAAAATTTGAAAATCAAAAGAGGTTAGAGGCAATTACCAGCCATTCTTGAATGTAAGAGATGATTAAGAACACACAAGCGAAATTATTTTTGGACATTTTTTTATTGTAGTGACGGCTGTGAAAAGTTGTGGTAAAAACTAAGAGTTTAAGCCGTAGAACATAAGGCAAAGTCTTCTAAGCATGGCGGAGGAGAAGCGGACAAGCGGTAGACTCAACTTTATTCAAGAGTCTCGTTGGAAGTTTGTGCTATTTGACATGTACAAGACCCGAAATTCTCTTTGCGATTGGATTGATTAGTCATTTCATGGAAGAGCCTAAAACAAAACATTTTGAGATGGCGAAGAGGATCCTCCGTTATATCAAAGAAACTGTAGACTATGGTATTTTTTATTCAAAAAATGAAGACTTCTGCTGGTTGGATATAGCGACTGTGACTGGGCTAGAAACAAAGACGATGGAAGAAGTACAACTGGATTCCTATTCTTCCTAGGTAACAGTGCTTTTACGTGGTCTTCAAATAAGCAACCTATCATTACCTTGTCCAATTATGAAGCGGTGTACGTAGCTGAAACATCGTTTGTATGTCACACAATTTTGCTTAGAAGTATGCTAAATGAGCTACAAATGGAGCAAGAAGATGCGATTGAGATCTATGCGGATAACAAGTCGGCAATCAACTTTGCGAAAAATCCGATCTACCACGATCGAAGTAAGCAAATCAACACTCGTTATCACTTTATTCGAGAATGCATTGCAAATAAGTATGTTCGAGTGATACATACGAGGTCTGAAGACCAAGTTGCAAATATCTTCACCAAGCCGCTCAACGAGAAAGATTTCTCAAGATAACGAATGATGCTTAGAGTCAGTAAATCAAGTTTAAAGGGAGGGGGTGTTGGATCGTAAACTTGATTTAGTCCAATAAATATTGAACTATCCATAAAAGCCTGAGCCCATATAGAAGAAGTTTCTAGAAAGTTGTAGAATGGTTATAGAAAATGTAACATCCCGTGAATGACACGACTTAAAATAATATAAAATTTAGACTTTTCACGCAAAAACGTGCTTCAAAAATGACCTTTTGTTACTCTTTTACGAGTTGACAAAAATGTTAATACAAATAAACCGTAAAAACGTTTGTTTATATTTAGCGATCTCGTTATGTTTTGTTGATAACAAATATAAAGTTATCATAAGAAAAATTATAAGAATACATGTTATTTTGCAAAGTATATACATTTGGTCATTTACATAAATGTTGTAATATAATATGTAATAGGTTGGGTAATATCCAAGACCCATGACCCATACCTATGGAGCTAATCCATAACCCATGACCCATTGCATGACATTATGCATGAAATCATGTTGGGTATTGATAACATCAAATAGTCCGGAATATTAAGTGTCAATTTCCCCCGATAATGCTCGTTATTTATATCATTTATATGGATTTACGCTTGTTTTCCATTGTTTTCCACTTTCAGGTAAATTACGAGCATTGGAGCTAAAGAGACGCGGAAATGGAAACATTACTATAGATTTATCACAGTATGATTATTTTAAAGAAGTTACGGCGTAACTCGTCTCTCACATTACACCGTAACTATTGCGTGACCCAGAAGCTCAACTTATCAAGAGGTTACGGCGTAACTCTTCCCAAAGGTTACGACGTAACTCCATTAGGTCAAAAGAGGTTCCACGCCGCTGATACTTACGCCGTAACTACTGCATCACTTACGACGTAACCGAGTTTATTGAAGACTATGGCGTAACCACTTATAAGGTTACGTCGTAACTAGCAGATCTAGTGCATTTACGAAGAAATAGAAGGTTACGGCGTAACTCCTCTATTGGTTATGCCGTAACCCAGACCTGGCCTATAAATACCCCACGAATTCCAGCATTTCAAAGCATCCCATTCCACACACAACACTCTGAGAACGTGGGAAAAATCTCAAGGCAGGTCTAGGGGAGCATACGGAGCTGTTTCCAAGGGAGAAGTCACACCATTACGATAAGCTTTAGCGTTTTATATTTCCTTTACTTTCAATTCATGTATTTCGTACATTTGAATATTGAATTGATTTTCATGGTTAATATGAGAGGCTAATCACCCTTTGGTGTTAGCCTAGTTATGATTCCTTAATTGTTTTGTTTACGTTTACCTTTACTTCCGTACAATTATTTCTAAGTGTATGCATGCATAGTTCTTTGGTAGTCACCCTTGGTTCGGCAGTTTTGAATGGCGATAGAGGCCAATTGCTTAGGAGATATGACCAACTGACCCTAGGTGAGCGGACTGAGACGGGAAGGGTAAGATATGACCAACTGACGACCCTTTCTACTTGTGCGATTTGACCAACTGATCACCTATCGTTTGGATGAACTTAAGAATTGGGGGGTGTAGTGTCTAAGTTCCTAACAGCCGGGCACTCACTATTTAGAATCTAGCATGTAGCGGTACTTAATGAGTCGGCTTAGGGGACCAGGAACAACATGACTTATGACGGTGCGCCTGATTTCTCCTGTGGTGGCATCTTTGCTGATAGGTTAGGGCAAATTGACCAAATGTTGTCCTCTCGAATTTGACCCCACCTGAAGTAATTGGAAGTAGGTAGACGTAGACATAACTAACTTGGAGGATTGACTAGGTTAGCACCACTATTCCTCTATTGATTTCCCTTTACCATTTATTTGCTTTTATTTTATATTCTGCATTAGTAGTTTAATTAAATCCCTATCAAAACATTTATTATTCTGTGACAATTAGACTTGGTAATAATTCAACACACATAGCTCTTGGGACGACCTCGGCTTTACCATTTACTACACTACACACGACCGGGTACACTGCTCGTTAGTGCATTAGGGTAGACCATAGGTATAGCGAGACACTATAAATATTAAGACCTGGTCAGTAAAACCTGCATCAAGTTTTTAAACGAACTTTGTGGGTATGTTCCCTGTAAACCTTCACGAGAATTCACTCGTCCACTTAGGACACCAAGTGGTTTAAAAGGCTTGTTGCATTCGCTAAATGCAACCGTGATTCCTACGAATAGTGAGTTAGGTTTGTTTTTCTCTTCGACTTCACTTTGTCTTTGTTTAGTCCAGTTCAAAGTTTAGTGCAGCCATATGACAATGGCATTTTCTGATCTACCTTTAGCTAAGAAAATGAAAACTTTTACAAAAGCCCATATTTCGTGACTGTAACAAATGCTTATCCGGTGCAAATCATTTATCCTACGCACGACATCAACAAAACGAGGCATGAGAACCAAAGCGCAGGCAGGGAGAGCCGGGGCAACTACTAATTATTAACCGTTCTTTCAGTTGGGACTTGTGATTTCAGGGATTGAAGTTTGTTCATGACGCTTAAACGAAGGCACGGTTCTTTCTCGTGGGCCTTCTTCTTTTTGGAGCAAATTTCAGGGAAGTTCTCGCTCTAACTCTACCTTTCTCTTCACCTTTATTTTAATGCCTAGTACAAAAGGGACTTTGTACAATTCAAGTGGGGGACGGGAGTAGAATTATCTCTTGAACTTTATTTCGCCCTCATTTTTCTAGTTTATTTTGAAAAATTATGCCATTTTTATAATTTTGACATGTTTTTCCGAACCTAACTAGATTAGACCTTAGCCGAGCACATACAACCCTTGACATTACATGGTCAGATTAGCCTTATCCGTTTCCAATATTTTACCCCAAATCCACCAAATTATGAGTGTGCCCGTAGCTTGTAAACTTTAGAACTTGGCCTTTGCATCATTTCGAGACCATAGACGAGGTATGTTGAGTTAGCTCGATGTATTTGGACTTTTCAGTTTTAGAAGGCAATATTATAGGATTATCACCCATACAGCCTACCATTGTGAGTCTATCGATTAGTCACCTCGACTTTTCGACCCCCATGTGAAACCCTTTTGTTGCACTCCCCTTTAGTGCAAGATACCCCTAGATACACCCTTCTGAGCCATTCCTTTCATTTTGTCAACCCTATATATTATTTCATTACACCTATACACCTTAGCCTACCCTGTAGTCTTTATTTGTGATTGGGAAGTCATCATTTGCCTAAGTTCAAGGTTCGAGTGGAAAGGTTTGGAAATCACGCTTTCATCGACGACATTTATGAAGATCATTGAAGACCCCCCGAATTCCCATTGTTCATCTCAAGTGGGGGGATATTATGTTATTATGTTATGTTGAAAAAATAATAATAATAAAAAAAAGAAAATAAAAAAATGATGATTCGAAAAGAAAAAAAAAATGATTGAGTTATGATATTGTAAAGTGCGATGTTATAAGCACTATAGTATGAAGCTTTATTGATTAGTATCGAGGAGGCCACCTCGGTCACATTTGAAGATTGGAGTTGGTAGTTTTGCCAACAGAAGAAGAAAAGGTAGTATGCCCATCACGACGTCCTCTAATGACGCATCTACCTCACATTTAATGATCCGGTCTCTAGACTTCTAAGCTTGAACTTTGGGCGGACGGTAAGTGGTGATGACTTGGTTACAGATTTAGACTACCTGCTTGTTTTTCATTTTACACCAATTATATATCCCATGTCTTATCCTACCCTTTAGTCATGAAGCATGTCTAGGTGATGCAGCGAGCAATCTTTGGTATCTTGGCCATGGATTTGGTCATGTATCATTGATTTTGTCCACTTCTCCGTGACATGTTAGTAATGACGAGTCACCCCTTAACCTTTGTCGTGTCTACCCATATTGCCTTCGAGAATTGTTTAGCCCTTAACTCTAGTGGTGGAGATTTGTGTAACCGCCAAGCTTATGATAGAATACATGCTATGACTGTGCGATTGAGTGATCACCCCGAAATTGACACTTAGAATAGTTGAGAGATTTGAGTGTTTGTTCCCCTTTCGTAAGGTGTTCGGCTTTGTTTTATTCTAGCATAAGGGATTTATAAACTCATATTTTCCAGGTTTTGGGAGATATCTTTTTAGGAATCTATCTAATAAGGTCTACTTGAGAGCAAGTAGAATTCAAGTGGGGGATATTTGATAACATCAAATAGTCCTGAATTTCAAGTGTCAATTTCCCCCGATAATGCTCGTTATTTATATCATTTATATGGATTTACGCTTGTTTTCCATTGTTTACCACTTTCAGGTAAATTACGAGCATTGGAGCTAAAGAGACGCGGAAATGGAAACATTACTATAAATTTATCACAGTATGCTTATTTTGAAGAAGTTACGGCGTAACTCGTCTCTCACATTACGCCGTAACTATTGCGTGACCGAGAAGTTCAACTTATCAAGAGGTTACGGCGTAACTCTTCCCAAAGGTTACGACGTAACTCCATTAGGTCAAAAGAGGTTCCACGCCGCTGATACTTACGCCGTAACTACTGCATCACTTACGACGTAACCGAGTTTATTGAAGACTACGGCGTAACCACTTATAAAGTTACGCCGTAACTAGCAGATCTAGTACATTTACAAAGAAATAGAAGGTTACGGCGTAACTCCTCTATTGGTTACGCCGTAACCCAGACCTGGATTATAAGTACCCCACGAATTCCAGCATTTCAAAGCATCCCATTCCACATACAACACTCTGAGAACGTGGGAAAAAGCTCAAGGCAGGTCTAGGGGAGCATACGGAGCTGTTTCCAAGGGAGAAGTCACACCATTACGATAAGCTTTAGCGTTTTATATTTCTTTTACTTTCAATTCATGTATTTCGTACATTTGAATATTGAATTGATTTGCATGATTAATATGAGTGGCTAAGCACCCTTTGGTGCTAGCCTAGTTATGATTCCTTAATTGTTTTGTTTACGTTTACCTTTACTTCCGTACAATTATTTCTAAGTGTATGCATGCATAGTTCTTTGGTAGTCACCCTTGGTTCGGTAGTTTTGAATGCCGATAGAGGCCAATTGCCCAGGAGATATGACCAACTGACCCTAGGTGAGCGGACTGAGACGGGAAGGGTAAGATATGACCAACTGACGACCCTTTCTACTTGTACGATTTGACCAACTGATCACCTATCGTTTGGATGAACTTAAGAATTGGGGGGTGTAGTGTCTAAGTTCCTAACGGCCGGGCACTTACTATTTAGAATCTAGCATGTAGCGGTACTTAATGACTCGGCTTAGGGGACCAGGAACAACAGGACTTATGATGGTCCGCCTGATTTCTCCTGTGGTGGCATCTTTGCTGATAGGTTAGGGCGAATTGACCAAATGATGTCCTCTCGAATTTGACCCCACCTGAAGTAATTGGAAGTAGGTAGACGTAGACATAACTAGCTAGGAGGATTGACTAGGTTAACACCACTATTCCTCTATTGATTTCCCTTTAAAATTTATTTGCTTTTATTTTATATTCTGCATTAGTAGTTTAATTAAATCCCTATCAAAACATTTATTATTCTGTGACAATTAGACTTAGTAATAATCCAACACACATAGCTTTTGGGACGACCTCGGCTTTACCATTTGCTACACTACACACGACCGGGTACACTGCCCGTTAGTGCATTAGGTTAGACCATAGGTATAGCGAGACACTATAAATATTAAGACCTGGTCAGTAAAACCTGCATCAGATATTATCCATAACCCATGACCCAATGTCCATGACCCATGACCCATTGTCTAGATACATTATATCTTGTTAGTTACCCATGACCCAAAGTCCATGACCCATGGCTCATAACCCATAACCCATAACCCGGTTTGCAACCCAAAATCTAGACTAAACTGACCCAGACAGCCGGATCCCTGGAAATGCACTGGTTGGATCCCTTGGGTGAGGGATTCGCCGGAACCGTAGGACAAAAGGCTTTTTTTCCTATAAATAGTGAGCCATTTCTTCATTGTTTCTCACCCTTCTTCTTACAACTATCTCATATATTATCTCACTCTCCTAACCTCTGATCATTTGATCATTCTAGTAGTTCTTCTATCTTTTGTTGTGATTCTCTTTTTGGTCCTTCACAAAGGCTAGATCACGCTATTCTAAAAGTCATCCAAGCAAAGGGTCCTTGATTGATTTGTCCATCCACAAGATTTCTGTAGCATATCTTGTAATTCATATTACACATAGTTGTTGTGTAATAGTTGTTGTTAATACAAATATCGTCATTAAACGTTATTTATATTTTTGATCTTTACTGAAGTTTTGTTAACGACAAAAGTAAATTTAATTTTTATAAAGCTTAAAGCTTGTCAAGTTTAATAGATATTAAAACAAGCTTTTTCAAATTATATCTTCATCACTCAAGCATTTACATTGTGATTAATCATATCTTGATATGACTCTAACCATAATGTATGATAGTAGTTTTAGAATGTTTTAGTTTCTTAAAAACTAAACATTACTTATGTATTTGCATATTTCTAAAAATAGAAAAACAACACATGACATCATGTGATGCATCATGGAAATCATTGAAAGATTTCATTAGATATTTTGTGTAGATTTGGACTCTTCATATCTTACACAATCTTGCCTAGACATGGTTGACTTTGGCAAGATCTTGATATCTTGCTGTCAGACCTCGGCGGCACCAAAACTTACAACGGGCAGAACCCTTTTAAGGGGTCCGCGGTCCGTGGTGCTTGCTGATGGTTTTGGCTATAAATAGCAAAGCCAAACCAAGTAGTTTTTCATCCTTTTCTATCATACTCTCATACATATCTTCTCTCTAACCTTTCTAACTCCGTTTCATATCATATTAGTGATCTCTTTTGTAGCAAAGAAGATCAAGTCACATTCAAGCTTCAACGAGAAGTTGGAAGTCTTGTTTGTTTGGTGTTGTATGATCTTGTGTTGGTTCATACTTCATTGTTGTACCAAACTATCATAATCTTGTGAGTGTGTGTGGTTAGTATTTTAGTCCTCAAAATACATTGTGTGTGGGAGTAGTTGTACCCTTGGAAAGAACTCGACATTTAGCTTAGTGTCAGAAATAGTGTAAGCGAAGTGTAAAGGTTTCTCCGCCGGTGAAAGGAGCTTGTTGACTAGTGAAGTTAAACTCTCGAGTGTGAGACTCGGGGAGTGGAGTAGGGCAAGGAAAAAGAGTCCTTGTAGACCGAACCACTATAAACAACTTGTTGTGGCTTGATCATTTCTTTCCTTATTTACTCTTTACATATTGCTTACATATTTCATTAACATATCTAAGATCAATAACAATTGATCTTTCAATAAGTTTCAAAACAAGATTTTTAATCGGTAAACTATTCAACCCCCTTATAGTTTTCTACAATTGGTACCAGAGCCTCGTTGCTCAAGAATTTCTAAAATAATTTGTATTTTATAAACTTGAAATGATCCATGGATTATGAAAACTTTAAAGAAGGGCAATCTATGCAAAGACCACCACTCTTTGAAACCAATGGATTTATCTATAGGAAAAACCGTTTTGAAACATATGTAAAATCAAAAGATATAGATCTTTGGTTTATTATTGTTAAAGGGGATTTTAGTTCTACAACAAAAGATATTTCCATTGATGAACAAAAGAAACTAATTGCTAAAAATAATGAAGCTAAAATGATGCTTTACAAAGCTTTGCCTAGAAAAGAATATGAAAGAATTTTTATGTGTGAAACGCCAAAGATATTTGGGAATCTTTGATTGTTACACATCAAGGAAATTCACAAGTCAAGGATAACAAAATTGATCTTCTTGTTCAACAATATGAACAATTTGTTATCCCTAAAGGTGAAACCATTGATTGTGGCTTTGCTCGCTTTAATACTATTATTACATCACTTAAATCACTTGATGAATCTTTTCGTAGTAAGAACTTTGGCAGGAAATTTCTTAGAGCACTCCATCCGAAATGGAGAGCTAAAGTGACGGCTATTGAAGAATCAAAAGATCTCTAAAAAATGTCACTAGACGAGCTAATCGGCAACCTCAAAGTACATGAAATGGTGATGGAGAAAGATTCGGAGATCATCAAAGGAAAAAGGGAGAAGATCAAATCCGTTGCTCTAAAAGCAAAGGCGGAATCAAGTGATGATGACGAATCTTGCTCCGGTAGTGAAGATGAGGAGTATGCCATGGCTGTTAGAGACTTTAAAAAGTTCTTTAGAAGAAGAGGAAAGTTTGTAAGACAATCTCGAGAAGAAAAGAAGCCATTCCGAAAAGATCGGGATGACAAAAAGGGTAAAGGTGAAAGAAAGTGTTTTAGATGTGGTGATGCAAGTCATCTCATAGGAGAATGTCCCAAGCCACCTAAAAGCAAAACTCAATGAGCTTTTGTAAGTGGTGCTTGGAGTGATAGTGAAGATGATGAAGAGTCAAGCAAGGAAGAGATCGCTCTAATGGCACATGAGTCAAACGAGGTATGGTTGAAACTTGGATTGGAACCTGATGAATGGATAAAAGATAGTGGATGCTCACGACACATGACGGGCAACAAAAAAGTCTCTTCTCATCATACCAAGAGTATGACGGAGGTAATGTCACTTTTGGTAGCAATCTCAAAAGCAAAATCATTGGCAAAGGTACGATCGCTCATAACTCCCTAACTATTGAAAATGTTGCTCATGTAGATAGGTTAGGATTTAATCTACTTAGTATTAGCCAATTATGTGATAAAAAGTATAAAGTTCTATTTGATGAAAATGGTAGTAAAATACTAAAATATGGTATCACCATAGCTAAAGGAGTTAGGAAAAATAACATATACGTCATGAAAATAGATAAAACATCTAATGACAAACTTTGTCTAACAATGTTAGGTGATAGCTCAACTCTTTGGCATAGACGCTTCGGTCACGCTAATATGAGACTTATACAAAACTTATCTTCAAAAGAGCTAGTTAGGAATTTACCAAAACTTAAATATGACCAATACTTTTGCAACGCTTGCAAAATTGGTAAACAAACCCATAGTAGTCATAAATATAAAAATATGGTGTCCACATCTAAGTGTCTAGAACTATTGCATATGGACTTGTTCGGTCCATCTACTATAAGAAGCTACGGAGGAAACTTATACACTTTGGTCATAGTAGATGATTACTCAAGGTTTACTTGGACGTTGTTTTTGAAAACAAAAAATGAAGCTTTTGATAAATTTGAAATTCTTAGCAAGAAAATTCAAAATCAACTAGGTGTTAAAATTGTGTCGATCCGAACGGATCATGGTCGTGAATTTGACAACGAAACTCAATTTGGAAACTTTTGTGATACAAATGGTATAACACATAACTTTTTGGCTCCTCGAACACCTCAATCAAATGGAGTAGTAGAACGTAAAAATAGAACAATTCAAGAGATGAGTAGAACAATGCTTAATGAACAAAACATTTCTCAAAAGTTTTGGTGTAACGCCGTTGACACTTCTACATATATTTTGAATAGAGTCTTAATACGTCCTTTCTTAAACAAAACACCATATGAGCTTTATAAAGGTAAAAAGCCAACTTTAGGATATTTTAGAGTTTTTGGATGTAAATGCTTCATTCTTAATACTAAAGATTATCTCACCAAGTTTGACCCAAAGTCTTATGAAGGTGTATTTCTTGGTTATTCTCAAACTAGTAAAGCTTACATTGTCTTAAACAAAGAAACAATGATAGTCGAGGAATCGTTGAACATAACATTCGACGAAAGTCCACCTCCCTCTAAGACATCACCTTTGGTAGATGATGACTTAGTTGAAAGTCAAATGGTAGAAAGTCAAGAAATAATTAAAAATGACAAGGAAGATGAACCATTAAATAATGAGATTATAAACATCAAAGAATCTAAAAGTCATCCTTTAGAAAAGGTCATAGGACAACTTAATCAAAGAACCTTAAGGTCACAAGCCCAAAATCAAAGTAATTATTTTTGTTTTGTATCCACCATTGAACCAAAAAACATAAATGAAACAATAAAAGATGAATCATGGGTAATTGCTATGCAAGAAGAGTTAAACCAATTCGTTAGAAATGATGTTTGGAAATTAGTTCCAAAACCTAAAGATCAAAACTATAATTGGAACGAAATGGGTTTTTCGAAATAAAATGGATGAAAATGGTGTAGTATCTAGAAACAAAGCTAGGCTTGTTGCAAAAGGTTATAATCAACAAGAGGGGATTGATTATGATGAAACTTATGCACCGGTAGCTAGACTTGAGTCTATTAGAATATTACTTGCTTATGCATTTGCCTATGACTTTAAATTATTTCAAATGGATGTTAAAAGTGCTTTTCTTAATGGGTTTATTAACGAAGAAGTATATGTTGCTCAACCTCTCGGTTTTACCGACTTTGAGAAACCACATCATGTCTTTAAACTCAAGAAAGCATTATACGATCTTAAGCAAGCACCCAAAGCTTGGTAAGATAGACTTAAGACTTTTCTTGTTGAAAACAAATACACTATGGGATTAGTAGATAATACTCTTTTTACCAAGAAAAAGGAGTCACATATTATCATTGTTCAAGTATACGTTGATAACATCATATTCGGATCAACTTGTCAAGAGCTATGTGATGATTTCTCTAAAATCATGCACGACGAGTTTGAAATGAGTATGATGGGTGAATTAAACTTCTTTCTAGGACTTCAAATTAAACAACTAGAAGATGGCATATTCTTTAACCAATCTAAATATATAAAAGACATGCTTAAGAAATTTGGTCTTGAAGATTCAAAATCAACTAAGACACCCATGTCCTCGGACACTAAATTCACCAAGGATGAGGAAGGTGAATCCGTAGATAACACTAAATATAGAGGAATGATTGGTAGCCTACTCTATCTTACGGCTAGTAGACCCAACATTATGTTTAGTGTTTGTCTATGTGCTTGCTTTCAAGAAAACCCAAAGGCATCACACTTAGAAGCCTTGAAAAGGATTTTTAGATACATTAAGGGAACAACGTGTTTAGGATTATGGTATCCCAAAGGAACGGGTGTAGAAACCATAGTGTATGCCGACTCGGATCATGCCGGTGACTATGTCGATAGAAAAAGTACAAGTGGTATTTGCACTTTTGTTGGACATTGTCTCACCTCATGGTTTGCAAAGAAGCAAATGGCTTTAGCCATCTCAACTACTGAAGCCGAGTACGTCTCAGCCGGAAAAGCATGTCAACAAGCTCTTTGGATGAAGCAAGTTATCGTAGATTACGGAATTCATCTCAACGATATTGTTATATTCTGCGACAGCAAAGGAGCTATCGATCTCAACAAAAATCCCGTCCAACATGCTCGTACGAAGCATATTGAAATCCGTCATCACTTTCTCCACAATAATGTTCAAAAAGGAAACATCTCAATTGAGAAAGTGTCCTCCGAAGACAACATTGCCGATATTCTAACTAAGCCTCTCAAATGAGAATCGTTCAATCTTCTTAGACTTGGTTTGGGGTTAATGGAACCAAACATGTAGGATAAACATAGCCTAAACCTTAAAATAAACAAAACAAAACTATTTTGTTTTGTATATGCTACTGTACCCACGACACCAAACGACAACAAGGACGGAACCAAAAATATGGTGCTGTCTGGTCCGTGGTGACATCAGTGGCAAAACTGCTACCTACAAAACATCTTCTTCCTCAAAACCCACTTTACCAAAACGTGTAAACAATAGACCCAACTCATTGTTGACACCTTCTCACCCACTAATCACTAGGGATAACATCATTGTAAGTATCCTAACTACATTTTATCTCTTAATTCTGAGTCCAGGATTCTAATTTGTGCTCAAAATCATTACATGGGGTTTATGTATACTTTTATACTAAACATGGATTCAATTGGCTAATTGCATAACTAGTCATTGAAATTAGGTACTACATTGTTATATTGCATAAACAAATCAGGTTTCCCACTAATCAATAGATAATAACTATAAGGCCTTATTCAAATAACCAATACTAGGATAAAAGTATGACCTCTTTAAGATCTGGGATAGATCTTTCCGATGATATCCATGGCCCACCCTCGAAATGGCCAAGGCTTTATAATCGGGTATAACTCGGAAGCCGGCTTGTGCTGGATTCCTGCATACCTCTGGCAGGCATCGCAGCTCTTAGCATGTGCTATGTAATCTGCAAGGACCGTAGGCCAGTAGTGGCCATGTCTCCGGATCTCTCGAATTTCCCTCAGCGCGCTCGATCTACCTATCTTTCTGAGATTGATTGGTTTTCGCTCCAGCTGACCTTTTCATTTAATCACTGACAAAACCTACCTTTCAATTCTTCTTACCCTATGAGCTTTCAGCAAAGGACAGATTTCTTGGTCCTGGATTGTGCCCTCCGAGCAGAAGGTTAGGTCGGTCAAACTGTCCATGTAGCAAACACCCCATGTCAAAATTTTTGGAAAGCTTCTCACATGTAGGAAAACAATTTTTCGTTGTTAATAGAAACGTTAAATTTTCATCACTTGCATGCTCTTGAATACTAAAGGTATTGCATAACTAATATGCATTCCCGGGTATATTCAAATGAAGCCACATTGAATTAGGAGCATTTGGGTTATCTCATGCCGTTTGCCAAACACCCCACTAAAACCATTTTTGTGCATAAAATGAGTCGAGATAACCGCAACTCCAAATCGTTTTCATATAGGCACACACTAGAACCAAAACGTTAAGTTTATTCTCATTTTTAACATGTTAATTCTTGCTCCTAGGGATAACCATGGTAGCCGCAAAATTATATGATCACAAGGATACCCTTAACTACATTCCCAAACATCACAAAACCAAGGGACTCACCAAGGAACAAGTCGAAATCTTTAAGAGTCTAGAAACTAGGTACTTCC
This sequence comes from Chrysanthemum seticuspe, assembly GCA_019973895.1. NCBI lineage: Eukaryota > Viridiplantae > Streptophyta > Magnoliopsida > Asterales > Asteraceae > Chrysanthemum > Chrysanthemum seticuspe. The sequence continues at coordinate 215,618,591 of BPTQ01000005.1, forward strand.
ATGAGGGTAGAACCATTCACTCCTCTTTTCTCGACAATACCAATCTCCGTCAAGAACTTGCCGCTATTCAATTCGATTGTCTCCTTGACATCGATGAACCTATTTGTCTTAGGTTTGTGTTAGAATTCTATGCTAGTGTCACCAGTTTCATTGATGAAGATGATGAATTTAGCCTTAGGTTTAAGATCAATCAAAACGACTACACCATCTCCTTAACCAACTTTGCTCAAGTGCTAGGAATTCCCAACCGAGGGACATGTGTCTACTCGGATAAGTGGTCACTCACCATACTTGATACAATCAATGACCGCTCTCTTCCCTACCAAACACCTTTATCAAATAAGGATGTCATCCGTGAGCGCCTATTTATCCCAAGGGGAGATACAATCCGAGTCACCCGAAAAGGAAAAGAAGTGAACCGAGATCCATATGGAATGGAGCTCAATGAACTTAAGCCCGAATTTAAGAAATGGGAAGAACTACTTAGAGCCAATGTCATTAACACCATAGGGAATATGGATCAAATCAATGCTTGCCTTTGCCACATGCTCTACAAATTGTCCACCCGTCAACCATTCAATTTAGCCTACTACATCGCTAAGAGAATGATTGATATCCCAACTCAATGATCGGTTGCTCTTCCGTACGGGATGCTTCTCACCCGTCTCTATAGAGCCTATGCACCAATTCCACCAAGCCCAAAAGGAACGCACCTTCACTATGAGCTCATCCCTCACATTTTTGTGCCCTCGAGTGATGAGTGAGTTGCTAAGACAAAAGGCAAGAGAGCAAAACCTCCAACTCCATCATCATCATCATCAAATAGCTCCGAGGATGGTTTTACAAACTCTCGCCTTCCACCTCATGAGTATTATGCATCTCTTCCCGAGATTGAGAATGAATCAGCAGAGTTCAAGCAAACCAAGGGGATGTTCAAGTGTCTTGGTAGGATGATGAACAAGATCTACAAGAAGTTGGACAAGTGAGAATCGGTTTAAGGAGTGTTTGGAACAATACATTATCTCTAATGTTTGATACAATTTGGTTGTTTTTATTTTGTAGGATGATAATATAACTCAAAAAAATGTTGTATGCTAACTATTTCATGCAAGGGGATATCACAAGTGTGTTGATCTGTGCCAAACCGTCAAGTGTTATCACGCAAGCTGACCACTTGTGAATGGTCAACTGTAATAAACTTCAAACAGCTCAGACACCAATTCAATGAAGATCAAGAGGAGTATAGTGTTTCCCCAGGTCGTTATGTCCCAACGAGCTGTGCGATGAATGATCAAACGAATAGTGATCGAGAGAATTTGAACGGGAAAAGGGTTGTGATCGATTATACCTAAAGAAAAAGTTTATAAATTACAGGGGCTTAAATGCAAATTAAAGAAAATTAAAAAGATAAATTATATTAAATAAACGCTATCACTATTTTTAAAATCTAATGTTTTTGATTTTTCTTTTATAAATTTAAATTAAAAACTACGTAACGTACAAAAGAAAATGTGAAACTGAAACAATATTAATCCTAAAAATATAAAAATGAACTTTTTACAATCCTAATGATAAGAGAAAATTTTTAGAAAAAGAAAATTATTTTTACGACTATTTATCTAATTATTATTAATTAAAAACTATTTTTACCTATTTAATAATACCCTAAAATACAAGAAAATATGAAATAAAGCTAGAAAAATGAAATTATGACTTAGAAAAATCTAAAATAACTAAAGAGAATTTTCAAAACTAATTTTGTATTTTTTTGATTATTTTTCTATTTTCTATGAATTAAAAACTATTTAAAACTAATTATATTGCTAAAAATTACAAATTAAACTATGAAAAATCTGGAAAAATTATTTTTTTGCTTTTTATGTTTATCTTAACCTGGGAAAAATGAAAACTTATTTTTTTTGAAGTTTTTCTGATTTAATTGTATTAAAATCTAATTAAAAATACCTAAAAACTGTTTTAAATGAAGAAAAATAGCAAATAGTGCTAGAAAAATATGAAAAATTCAGGAAAAGTCTAAATTAATATTCTGAATCTAAGAAAAATATAAAAACAGTAGCTTATGTGTAGGATTATGAAACTGCAGTGACAAGTGCTTATAAATAAGCACTTGAAATAAGCCAAGGGCTACAACAAAGAACCAAATGATCACAGAAGCTATAATAAGCTAAAACTACTAGAAATGAACCAAATTCAACTAATCTATACTACTGAATTGCAAAATACAAAGATTTGGCCTACTTGATTTTAAAAGTTGCAAATAGTTTTTTCTACCTACTTTGAGCTTATCAATCAGCTTATCAAATGAGCTAAACTGAAAACCAAGAGTGTAGAACTCAAGACCACAAGCCAGAGGGTTAAAATACCAAGTTTTAGAACCTAAATAGCAGGAATGAAACCTGTGCAAGGCCTGCAAGTTGCCTGTGCACAACTCAGTGTATGCTGAGTGTGCACAGGGCACTTGGCAGCTTATTAAGCATCTGATTTGAGGCTTATAAGAGCTTACAAAAAATTTCCAAAAATCACTTTTAAATTCTTGACCAGTTGAACTTATTGAATCCAAAAATTCACTGAACTTGAACCAGTAATGAGTCAATTAAAAATCACCCAAGTTGGGTGAAAACTGAAGTTTTCAATTTTTGACTTTTGAAAGTTTTGCAAAATTTGACTTAAATGAGATTTGATTCAATTTTATGAACTGAATATGATGTTTTATGGTGAAATGAAACTAATGCAAGCTATCTCTATGAATTCTAAACACAAATCAAGCTTATGATTTTCAAAAATTCCAACAGTTATGCAGTTAGGACAGTTTAAGAAAGATTTTGACTTTGAATGAGTCCTAGTGACAAGTAATGACCAAGTTGATTGTATTAAACCTAGTTTAGACTAATGTAATAATTTTCAACCAAGAACTATCCTTCTATCCTAGATTTACTGACAAATCCAAACACCCTTTATACTAATTGTCTAGCAACTTAAACTACTCTACCCACTGATTTGGCTTAAACTAACACTGAAGCTGAATCAATGTGGTCTATTAACATTTTACTGAACAGATAAAAGCTAATCTAAACACAGATTCAAACTCAACAGATTTTGCAAACTAAATAAGAAATGGAAATAAGATAAAACTCACAAGTGTCCAGCTTATTATGCAGCTTATACCAAACCAAACATTACTATTCTATACCAAACCCAATCCAAAACCAGCTCTGCAACAACCAATATCCATTTCCATCACTGCTTGAACCAAAATCTATGCACAGGTTGAATTTTGTTGACCAAATACCAAAGTTGCTTGAAACTGAATTATAAGCTCACCAAAAGCTATCAGTAGCTTAGATAAGCTTATTTTAATTATAAAAGAGCTAATTTAAGCTTGAATTCAAGAACATGTGAACTGAATCTTATGACAGGAACCTTAAAATCATGAAACTTGGATCAAACTTTGAATTGATACTTGAAAACAGATTATAATGATAAAACAACTTGAGTTTAATACATAGAAACAAAAGATTACAACTTTTAATTTAAACTAAAACATTGATATAAAAAACGACATAAAGGAAATTTGAAACTAAGAACTACTCTTTTCCTTGCTTCTCTTTTTTCTATTTATACTACCAAATGTCTTCCACTTGTCTTCTGATCAATTCCCACTCATAATCTCAGCCATTGGATCATTTGAGGACATTTTGGCCATAGATGAGGTTTTGGCGGGAAAAGGATATATTGCAACTGGGAAGGTTTGAGTGCAGAGGGGGGGGGGGGTGTATGTGAGCTAGTGGTGAGGTGATGGGAGAGTGGGTGTGATGATGATGGAGGAGGGTTGAAGGGATAAGGTGTTGCAGTGTTGCAGGCAAGTGGTGAAGATGAGACAGAGATGGAGGGAAAAGGAGATGGGGTTTGACTGGGTTTGACTTGGGGGTTTAATATTAAGGAGGGGTCCAAAACAGGGGGGGTCACAGGTTATATGGCAGGGGGTTCATGTAACACCCCCAAATTTGTTTAGCGGAAGCATACGTGTTATTCGGGAGCGTTACGGAGTTGGTGAATCATAACACAAGTAATGAAGAACGGAATACATACTCCGTTTGATTTCATAAAATAGTTTTAAAACGCTGTCTTACAACATAGTTTAAGTAAATGGGTACATCCCATTAATTTTAGTGGTCCCAAAGTAAAAACATCATTTTTGTGTAAAAACACTTCTTTAATACTACTACGACCATACTTCCGCTTCTTGCCTTGCCTTCATGAACAAATCTTAAACACCTGAGAAAATATGCTAAAAGGTCAGCTAAAAGCTGGTGAGTTCATAGGTTTAAATTAAAATAGTAAGCTTGGACCATAAGCAAAGGCATATAATCATTACAACGAATATAATGTTATATGTATGAATGTCTATTACGTTAGCTCTAAGTTCATGCAACCGATACTACGACAGTTTCTGTATGCTAAAACATGTCATACAATATTGGGGCCCATAGCAAGTGTTTTGTCCCTCAACACTTGATTCCGACATGGTATACGTTTCGCCTTGGCCTAAGCATGGCCAACCGAACGGATGAGTCACCCTCAATAGATCTATTTATAACATTCGCGTTTCCCAATGGGGAATTGACGGTTCATGAAAAAGGGCATTCTCTAGGGACATAAGGGCTTAGGCTAAACCACGTAATAGTAATCATGTAATAGTTTTGGTCCATGAAATGTTTTGCATATTTCTCACCCCAAAATGTATAAAACAATTTAATAAGTAAAAGTGGGGCTATGAAACTCACCTTAGCACAAGTGCAAATCCAAATGTGGGATTAGTGAATATTGCGAAGCGGCACCGACACGCGACCTAGATAAGGAGGGCAATGTTTAGTTCATCGTTCTTAAGTATTGCTTACTTAAAATGATGTAATTAATATTATTCTTATATAATGGTTTTAAATTCAACTTTTAGTTTGCAAAAGAAAATAATTTAATAGGTTTACTAGTAAGTATATAAATGTATATATACTCTTTTCATTTTGACGTTAGTATGGTTTTTAAAATCCAAGTTTGCTTTAAGATAAATAATTAAAATGTTCCATTAGTAAGTATATAAATGTATATATACTTATTTAAGTTGACACAAAATGATATTGTCAAAAGTAATTATTAGTTTGTCTATTTTCTAATTGAATTTAGAAAATACTTGAGTTAATTTTTGGAAACTCTCAAGTTTATAAGTTGACCAAAATGATATAGTAGTCCTTGTTTTATTTGTCAAAGTTTGTTTTTAATATATTTATATAGTCCTCGACTAAAGATCGTTACTTGACACGTATATATATATGTCTACCCATTGTCGTTAATCATGGTTATTGAATGTCAAGTTTTTAAACCTTTATTGTCTTATATAGTTATGTAAGAAAATTGTTTTTGCACTTGTTTACTTGGTAACTCGCGTACGCTTATAACTTATGTGATATATTGCGCGTATGTGTATAAAGACTTATTCGTCGTTGAGTAATAGTTTTACATTTAGATCTTTTCCTCGTGTGTTAGCTCATTTTACTCGACTGGACACTCGAAGTTTCGTGGGCTGTGGCCCGGCGTTGGTAGCAGTTGGGTACCCAGTTTGGGTTTTGGGCCCAAACTAGTTAATAGTCCCTTTTAATGAGACTAAGTTTGACTTGGGCTGTGGCCTCTTTCTGTGGCTTACACGAATGGGAAAAAAAAAGAAAACAAGGAGAAAACAAGGAGACTAACATGTAGCATTTGAATTAGATAGCTAATAGTTTTGAAGTGTTACACATTTTCAAGTTGTTGCCAAATGTATCCTCAAGTTAGATATAGGCGTATAACATAGGTTTCAAGACTTGAAGTGTACGTAGTTTGTTTATGCTCTATCTTATGTTGTCGAGACTCTCGACTAGTGAATATGATTCGCCACTTTGGTACTACCAAGAAGTAGTTGTCGACCCATTTTCATAGTCTCTAGCACATCTATTCGATGACCATTAAGTACTTATCAAAGATGAGCAAACAAGGGAAGATGACAAGTGAAAGACTCTCGAAATACCTTTTAACACAAGGACACTCTCGACTCGGGTTTCTCACTAGGCGTACAAGGAGGTTTTGACCCATGGTTCATCTTTGAGTTACAAGACAATTAAAGACTAGCATGTTTCTCGAGTACAAGCAAGGTTAAAAATCAAGTTTCCGACATACTTTTAAATGATGTGAATGTTGACGGAAAAATGTGAGTCTTGACATAGTTTTACTAGTAGTCTTGTAAACAAAAACTTGACTCATTTACTTTGTCCTTGTCCTTGTCTCGACAGAAAAACCAACGGACCCTTGTTCACAAATGACCACTTAAGACTAGTTTCCATTATTTGTTTATCAAAACGCAAGTATTACAACATCAAAGTACCTAGTTACATAGTCAAATTACTAAGTTCCTATAAGACCAAGCCCTCATTTTCTTGGCTTGCTTCTCGACAGGAAATAATCACAACCCAATGACAACATAAATCTCAACATGACTAGATCAAGTTCTAAAGTAACAAAACTATACTCATTTTGTAAAGTTGTACATCTTATACTTACAAACTTAAATGAAAACAAGACATCACAAAAACACTTCATTAAGAATGTTTACATAACAACGAAACAAAAGAAATCATGAGGAAGGAAAAGACTATGAACCTTATCAAGAATGAGATGTGGGTATGTTGATGAGAGCCAAGTCGAGGGACCTCCACACAAATCAACCCGTATACCGAATTTTTGAGCAAACCCAACAACTTCTTGGTCACTTTGAGAATATTACTCTCTTGTGGTGAGTTTGAGTTTTTGATTTGTGGGTGTCCTTGGTCTCTCAATGTTTCTTATGAAGAGGTTAAGAGGAAAGTCCTTGGTCATCTCTCTTCATCTTGGAGTTTTGTTTGAAGCAAAAAATGGCTTACTTCCAAGACATCCGAATCTTTGGATATAAAAGATATAGTGGTGCAAAGATCTTTACTTCTTCCTTGTGATTTGTTTTGATCTTCCTTGGATCCTTTCGAAGATAGAGGAGCATCTAGGGAGATTTGAAAAGCAAGGTTTATCATGGATTAGGTATGAGAGAGGTGAGTGTGTTGGATGAAGATGTTGGCTTATCTTCAAATGGAAATATTCGGCCTAGGGAGGGAGTACAAGATAGAGGTTGAAGATGGATTTGATTCTTTTTTTCTTGGTTCTTGGTCTTGCCGTGAGTGGAGAGGTAAGACAAAAGGGTTGGTGTTTTAAATTTTATCAACTCTTTTCTTGTAAGGTATAGTAAGAGTTTTAATAAAATGTTAATGTAAGTAAAGTAGATGTATTGCATACTTGTTTATTTTGTGTAAGTATTTGTAAGTGAGATAATTTTTGTATAAAATGTGTGCATTTACAATATAGTTATGCATGTTTGCACTTGAGTCTTATCAAGCCTTTGTTTAAGTGATAATGTGTTTAAGTATTTTGTGTCCCGCGAAGTCATATTGTGACCAAGGTATTATTGTTTGACAATTTTTGTCCGTGCTATTTTATGGTTACGTGTTTGAATTATTTTAGCTTTGCAATATTCCAAGTCGCTGACATTTGTTAATTGTTTTAGCGAGTCCTTATCATAGTGTCGGTACGCGTGTAGTGTCGGTCACTGGGAAGAACGAAATAACCTCTCGTCTTATAATTTAAATCATAAGACAGAATAAAATATTCATAAAATGATATGAATGCAAAAGTGGTGCAGTTACCTACTGTATGCGAGTTAGCTACTCAAATGATCAGGCAAAGCTTATGCATGCTTAATAAATTTGGCTTAGTAAAATGAGTTACTAATTATCAGTTAAATTTTGGTGAAAATTTACCGTGTGTCACAGTTCATAATAAGAAGGGGTCCGTTTGGTTTGTTTAGTATACAAGGACCATTTGTGCAATTCCACCAAACTTGAGGGGTTGAACCTGCCCATTTTCCAAAGTTCACACAAGGACCAATCTTGACATTCTTTAATAATTCAAGGACCATTATGCATAAAATTCCATTTTTGATAAATCCAAGGACCATTTATGACAATATTCAAAGTTTAGGGACCTAAGTTGTAATTTTGCAATTTTAAATCTCAAGGACCAATTTTGACAACTCATGAATCCCTAGGGACTTGAAATGATATTTTTCTTTATTTTGATTTACCAGGGACTGTTTTTGACAACTTTTGAAACTTGGGGGACTAAAACTGCCAATTATGCAAACTTGATACGTTTTTCACCAGATTTTGATATTTTTGCATTTAAAACACATAAAACACTTATTTGTGATATTTTTATCATTTTGATTCATTTCTGAGTGTTTTCAGATGTTTTTACAGTTTAAATGGTACAACAATGATGAGTATTTAGACACTCATCAATCCCCCACACTAAGATATTGCTAGTCCCTAGCAATGTTTTGAGAAAAATTAATGGATTTCATATCTTTACCAAAAGCCATTACTTCTGGAGTAGCCAAATGTTTCAGTTCAAGTAAGAACCTTGGTACACCGATAACCAAATGATTTTGAGCAAATCACCAGCTTCCAACGGATTTGATTTGTCTTTACCAGAAGCCGTTTTCTTCTGGACTAACCAACTCTTAGATAATATATAATATCTTTGGTGAGCTGATTACCAATTATGGTTTTCCACTGCCTTTACCACAAGCCATAAACTTGCGGGCTAGCCAACTCTTCACTAATTAAAGATATGGTGAGCTGAACACCATACAATTTTGGGCAAATTGCAAGCCGTCAACGGACTTGAGATATCTTTACCAAGAGCCGTTTGCTCCTGGATTAGCCAATCCTTTTGTTTTTTAGACATGGCGGACTGATAACCATAAGCTGAGTAAGTGCAAAACACTTACTCCAAAAAAAAATTTGGCCAAAAATGGGGGAATTAGGTGGTATAATTACATGATAAAATTCGTGAGAATTCCCCCCCACACTAGAAATGAATATTGCCCTCAATATTCAAAGTACCGACGGTTATGCCGAAACATAGAACGTAAAAGGGAAATACTACGGCCATTATTTTGAAAGATTTTTTTTTTTTTTTTTTTTTTTTTTTTTTTTTTTTTTTTTTTTTTTTTCAACAGCGGGGGGCAACTCCCCCACACTAGGGTGGTAGAAAGTAGAAAGAAGTCAGAAATATGGGTGAAAACCCATATGGCATGCTACTGTTTTTGATTCCCGAGTCGCTAGCTTGACTCGATCCCCGCATTCATTGGTTCATGGGGAAAGTTTGTAGATCCGGGGACAACCACAGGAGGAATGTCCTCTCCAAAATAGTGTTTCAATCGATGACCATTCACTTTAAAATTTGGACCATCGGGTTGAGATAACTCAATGGTTCCATATGGAAATACTTTAGTGATGGTGAATGGTCCAGACCAGCGGGATTTTAGTTTTCCCGAGAAAATCTTCAATCTTGAATTGAAAAGAAGGACTCGATCACCGACGTTGAAAACGCGGTTTTTGATCTTTGAGTCATGAATCTTCTTTGTCTTTTCCTTGTAGATCAAAGAGTTCTCGTATGCTTGATCACGGAGTTCATTTAATTCATTCATTTGAACTTTTCGGTGATCACCAGCTGTCTGAATATCGAAGTTGGCATGTTTCAAGGCCCAGTATGCCTTGTGCTCAAGCTCAACCGGCAGATGACATGCCTTTCCGTACACAAGCTTGTATGGAGTACACCCGATGGGTGTTTTATAAGCTGTACGGAAGGCCCAGAGTGCGTCATCTAGCTTATCCGACCAAGAGGCACGGTTTTCGCCTACTGTCCTTTCAAGAATTCTTTTAATCTCTCGGTTGGAAACTTCCACTTGCCCACTTGTTTGAGGGTGATACGCAGTAGAGAGACGGTGAGTTACACCATAATTTTGCATGACTCTATCAAACTGGTCATTGCAGAAATGCGTACCACGATCACTGATTATAGCTCGTGGAGTTCTGTTAGGAATTAGAAATTCCAGGTATTAAAGAGTCGGTCACCTCAAGTATATGTAATCATTAGAAAGCTCGTAGTCGTAGTTCTTTTAAGTTAAGTAGTATTTAGTTAAGTAACACCGTGGAGGACGGACGGGTCTTTACCCACTGTATGCCTGATCCACAGCCCGATGTGTGGCGATTTATGTAAGACTATAAATACTCTCTACCTCCCAAGGTAGAGAGTTGGAGCTCATAATAAGAATTTTCTTTCTCTCACTAAAGTTCCCTAAACCTCTAACTTTCTCTCTCTAGAATTCCACTTATACGCACATTGTTGTTATGGTTTGATGTGTATGTAACTAATATCTTACAATTGGTATCAGAGCCATGGTTAGATCATATCTTGCACATCTTTGGATTTCTAGTGGTTTTTAGGTGGTTTTTGAGTTTGAAAAAGTTTAGTGGTTTTTGCATCATTTGGGTGATTTCTAGTGTTAAAGTTTGGATTTTGATAGTACTTTTATGTTTAGAATCATCACAAGTGTTTAGGTTTTGATTTGGTAAGCTTGAATCATCGTGGTTGGGTAGTTTTTGGATTGAAAAGTGATGTTTTTGTGGTTTTCTTGCTAGCGACTTGACATTCGGACTTCATTCTTCGTAGCGACTTGCTTTGCAATTTCGTGGCGAGTTACAGTTTTGGAGCTAGCGACTTAGATCTAGCGATTAACAGTACAAGTAGTGGACTCTCCACTACGGGTAGCGACTTGGTGGTAGCGACTTGGTCTGTAGCGAGTTGCTCTTTAGCGACTTGTATCTTTAGCGACTTGAGTAGCGAATTGCTGCCAAAATTTTGCTAGCGACTTGAGGCTTAGCGAGTTACTACTTAGCGACTTGCATTTGTCTAGCGACTTGGGACTCTAGCGACTTAGTGGTGTAGCGAATTAGGTGTTAGCGACTTGGTGCATTATCTTCTAGCGACTTGGGTGATTGTTTACGGTTTTCTCTTGATTTAGTAAAATCCCGTGAAAGAATCTATTTCCCGGTTTAATCATAGAGTTATAAAATCCCGTATAATCTGTTAACATGTCTACCAACGTTTCTACTATCATCTCCACTGTTGCCGAGGATGTTCAAGCAGCTGGCTCAGATACTCGTCCACCCATGCTTGACAGAACTGACTACGATTCTTGGGCTCAACGAATCAGATTGTACTGCCTTGGAAAGGAAAATGGTGTCAACATTCTCAAATTCATTGATGAAGGACCGTATCGAGTTGAGACGACCAGAGATATACTTGACACTAATGAAGATGGAACTCCTATTTACGGAATGGACAGACCTAAAATGTATGATGAGCTTGATGATAAGGAGAAAAAGAGATTCGATGCAGATATCAGGGCTTCTAACATTGTTCTTCAAGGTCTTCCTAAAGACATCTACAAGCTGATCAATCACAACACCGATGCAAAGGCAGTATGGGATAATGTCAAGATGCTTCTCTCAGGTTCAGAATTAACTATGGAAGACAGAGAATCACAACTCTATGACGAATTTGAACACTTCAAGATGAAACCAGATGAGAGTGTCTATGAGTACTATGTGAGATTTCATAAGTTGGTGAATGACATGAGGAACATCAGAATGACTATGCCTAACATTCAGCTGAACTCAAAATTTGTGAACAACATGAATCCCGAATGGCACAAGTTTGTCACCTCTGTGAAGCTCACTAAAGGATTGAAGAATACAAACTATAAGCAACTCTATGCCTTCCTCCTTCAGAATGAGAGACATGCTATGTTTGAAAAATTGGTTCTCAATCAGTTCAAAACCAACCAGGGAGAGACAAGCTCATCCAATGACTCAACTGCCTTCTACTCAAACATCGGAATCACAACCAAAGCTTCACAAGTCATACCCTTGGGTAATGGTAATCACAAACTCATTCCTGATCCTATGTTCAAACAAGCTGATGCTGATGCACACGTGAGAAACTTCATTAATCAACTAGCTCTTCTGATTAGTCAAAACATGAATTCTCTCCCACAAACCAACAACAACCTCAGAACAGCTTCTAACCCACACAATCAAGCTACTGTTAAAGATGGAAGGATCGTGGTGCAACCAGTTCAGGAAAGACAGTATGATCAGGGAAGAGGTGGAGCTGGTAGAGGTTATGTTGGTAACCAGAATCGAGGAAGGAATGGTAACCAAGGTCAAGCTAAGCCGATCAAATGTTATAACTGTGGTGGTGAGGGACACATTGCAAGAAACTGCACATCTCCAAAGCGTCCACAGAATGCTGATTACTTTAGAGATAAGATGTTGCTTGCACAAGCTCAGGACAATGGTGCTGCTTTGGATGAAGAGGAATTGTTGTTTCTTGCTGAAGGCAATGCCAAGACCTATGATGCAGATGTGGATGAGCAGCCTATTCAGGAGATAGGTCACAATCATCAGAATGCCTTTCAAGTCGCTGATTGTGATGCATACGACTCTGATGTGGATGATGGACCTACTGCACACACAATTTTTATGGCTAGCATTTCTCCAATGGTTTCTCCCAAGGTCTCTTCTTCACCACAAGCTGGCCCATCCAAGGTCAAACTCATTTCAGAGGTATTAAAACTATACGATGATGCTGATGTGCAACAGATGCATGACAAAGTACAATCAACTGAAACTATTGAATCAAATATTGAAAATATGGGTAATATCGATATTATCCCATATGATCAATATGTGAAACAAAGTGAAAGTGAAGTTGTACCAAGTGATGCATCTTCTGCAGTCAACAATGACTATGTTTTTGATGAATACACTGCAAGTGCTCCTGATGATTCTGTAATTTCTGAATTAAATGCCTATAAAGAACGTGTTGCTATTTATGAACAACGTGCAAAATTTGAGTTGACCACTCGTGAGCAGGAAATGGATGACCAAGTGCGTAAAGTCATTAGAAAAAGTAATTTTAGAGAAGAAGTATTGAAACAAGAATTAAATTCCTTGCAAGAAAAACTTTCTAAAACAGCTAAGCAAAAACAAGAACTTCAAGAAAATGTGAAAATGCTTAAGCAAGAATTTAATGCAAAGGAATCAAAACTCTTGAGAGACTTTTCTAATCTGAAAACCTTGAAAAACAAACTTGAAAACAAGTTGTACATACAAGGAAACACCATTCAGACTGCTCACATGGTCACTAAACATAGAGTTCTAAGCGATAAGCATAGTGTTCCCATTATAGATAAACCCAACCCTGAGTACGGAAAGATAGCAAAAGCAGCTCAAAGTGTAATCTATGATGGCAATGAGATTCTTAAACCTAGACAAAAACCTAGTTGCGTTGAGTGCACAGAGGATGATAAGAAACTAGATGAAATCACTAGGGAAAAGATGAATAAGAAACTAAATGATCCTAAATGCAAAGAGAAAAAAGTAATTATCACTCCTCATGACTACAAGAAGGAAAACTGGATTTCCTTGAACAAGTTTAAGCCTCAGACATTGTTGACTCCCGAACAAGTCTTCTGGAAAATGGATTTAGATAAGCAGAAAGCTGTAAATATTGTTGAAACAAACCCTCCCCTTTGGAAAATGCCTAGAGCGACTGTGTATCCTCCTAATACACCAATGCATCTTGTTCCTAGAACAATTGCCACTAAAAGCAAGACCTTAATTAGCCAATATGTTATATTTCAACTATTTGTTGATTTTGAGAAAACTTGCAAGAAAAGGATCACACCCACTGGTATAACTGAAGGAGAAAGGGGTTTTGAGCAAATGAAAGAATGTTATCTAACTGAGGTCATGCCTTTCTTTAAACTTCTAAAAGATCACTTTGAGAGTCTTAAAAAAGGGATAGAAACTGATATCAAGGGAATGGAAAAGGAATTTGATGCAATGATAGTTGAAGTTAGTGACTATGAGCGAGCACTAAAATATAATGAGATTGAGAGGAAGAACTTGCATACATTGAATGAGACTCTTATTACTGAATGTGTTGCTCAAGATATGTTTTTTACTGCTTCAAATTGCTCTATTAATGCTTCCAAATTTCATGAACTATCTGTTGCCCTGAAAGTCTCCCATGATTGTGTCATTGAGCTTGAAAAAACTAATTCTAAACTAAACGAGAAAATTGAACTGGATGATCACGACAATTTGGTTAAACATTTTTCTAAACTAGAAGTTGAGCATTTTAATTTACAACTAAAATATCAACATCTTAAAGAAAATGTCAAAACTTCAAATATCAAGACATCATCAGATGCTCCAGAGTTTGATGCAGTTTTTCAAATTAACAAACGTGATGAACAGATTCAAGCTCAGTGCAACACGATCAGAAAGTTGAAAGCCCAAATCTCTCAATTAAAGGGCCAAACGAACAATATGACAGGCTCCCAAATGCCTCCTCCTTTAGATTCTCAGAATTCTCAAACGTTTCATCTTCAAAACCTAGTAAATGCTTTACAAAAGGAAAACGAAAGTTTTCTAGAAGAAAATGAAAAGGTTAATTGTCATTTCAATGAGTTATTTGAATCAATTAAGGTCACTCGTAACAAAAATAACGAACAAATAGCTTCATTGCAAAAGGAAATTGAGAATCTGAAGAGTCAGGTAAAAGGGAAAATGCCAATGACCAATGGGGAGAATGGTGTATCAAAGGTTCACTCTTGTAATAAATATGCTTTATCTGTGACATATGTCCCTCCTCACCTAAGGAACAACAAACTTGCTATTCAAACATACTTCTCATCTCTTAAGGATTGCTTAGAATGTCTGCGTGAGATTGTTGAAGAGGATAAGCTAGAGAAACCTCATGATAATGCAATTGGACATGCATGCTCATATGCCAAACGATCTCAAGAAATCTTAGAATGCTTGATCACAATATGCCCAAAGTCATTAGGTGAGAGAGTTAATCCTTTAATTCCATGCTCGATGCCTAAGGCCAAGTATGATATACATTCGATTCCCAATGTTTTGAATGTGAACCGTAGTGTGCCTTTAAGTAGTTCAGATTCTAGATCTGTCAATGCTAAGAAAGAGAACTCAAGTGTGCCTTCTAGGAGTACAAATCTCAGTACCTCTAGTTTTAAAAAAGTGAACCTTAGTGTGCCTGCATGTAGTTCAGATCCCAGCACATCTAAACAGGTGATGCAAAGAGTAGTAAAACCAACTAATGTTCCCATTCCCTCTACAGGAGTAATCAGTGACATTAAAGGGAGCAGGTCAAAGTCTCAAGACAATACAAGGAATGATAGGACCTCGCAAGCTAAGAATGTGCACTGGAAAAGAGTAGAAGAACAATCTAGGAACTTTAAGTTTGAATCGAATAAAACGAATCATGTTGATTCTAGTATTAGCCATAGGCGTACTGTAATTAATTCGAATTCTGATACTATTTGCAAACCTTGTACTGATGTCTGCTTGAATTCTGTTTCTAATCATGAATGTGGTGTTAATGTTTTTCCTAATGATGATAATGGTCCAGTTAATGTTGCTTATGTTCATGCAAAAAAGGCAAAAAGGCAAAAACGAATGAGAGTTAGAAAAAAGTGGAAACCCACAGGAAGAACATTTAGTAAGATAGGCTTTTATTCGATACCTGTTGGTCATAAGAATAATCAGACAATGCCCACTAGAAAATGGATGCCTACTGGTAGAACTATTCCCATAAGAAGTGAGCACACTGTGAACATGGCTAATACGGACACTAGTACTGCATCTATTCACAATGAATCCAGTGCCTTAATTTCTAATATGAATGCTCCTTTCTCTGATGTGGGTGTTCCAACTGTTGCTACTAACCAAATGGAACCCATTCTTGCATGGGGATCCCAATTATCCAGTTATCCATTCTTGTCTGTGTTCAACTGCAGATCGTTCAAATCGTTCTGTGGTACCTGGACTCAGGCTGTTCCAAGCATATGACTGGAGACCGGTCGCGGCTCATGAACTTCGTGAGCAAATTCATCGGGACTGTTAGATTCGGTAATGATCATTTCGGTGCAATCATGGGTTATGGAGATTACGTTGTTGGTGATAGTGTCATCTCTAGAGTATACTATGTGGAAGGTCTGGGTCATAATCTGTTCTCTGTTGGTCAATTCTGTGATTCTGATCTAGAAGTAGCCTTCAGAAAACATACCTGCTTTGTTAGAGATCTTAATGGTAAGGAACTGTTAAAAGGAACTCGTGGCTCAAATCTTTACACCATCTCCATCGATGACATGATGAGGTCATCTCCAATCTGCTTGTTATCAAAGGCTTCTAAAACAAAGTCATGGTTATGGCATCGTCGTCTCAATCACCTGAACTTCGGCACCATCAATGATCTCACCAGAAAGGACTTAGTTGTAGGTTTACCTAAACTCAAGTACGAAAAGGATCATCTTTGTTCAGCATGTCAATTGGGAAAAAGCAAGAAGTATGCCCATAAACCCAAACCTACTAACTCTGTCACAGAAGTTCTTCATACCCTTCATATGGATTTGTGTGGACCAATGAGAGTGCAGAACATCTTTGGTAAGAAATATGTGTTGGTTGTGGTTGATGATTACTCTAGATTCACCTGGGTCAAGTTCTTAAGGACAAAGGATGAAACTCCTGATATCATCATCAAGCTCATCAAACAGCTGCAGTTTCGACTCAACAAAACAGTCAGAATTATCCGAACAGACAATGGAACTGAGTTTGTTAACAAACAACTTAGTGACTTCTATGAAAGCATTGGAATCAGCCATCAAAGAAGTGTTCCTCGAACTCCTCAACAGAACGGTGTATTTGAAAGATGAAATCGAACTCTTGTAGAAGCTGCTAGAACATTGCTGATTTACTCAAAGTTTCCAATGTTTCTCTGGGCTGAAGCTATTGCCACTGCATGCTACACACAAAATCGTTCTCTGATTCACACTGTTCATGGAAAAACTCCATATGAACTTGTCCACAATAGAAAACCTAATCTCTCTTTCCTTCGTGTGTTTGGTGCATTGTGTTATCCAACTAATGAGGGACAAGACTTAGGCAAACTTAGAGCTAAAGCAGACATTGGAGTATTTGTAGGGTATGCTTCAAACAAAAAGGGATACCGAATCTACAACAAAAGAACCCGAAATATCATGGAAACAATTCACGTTACGTTTGATGAGCTGACCGGTCAAATGGCTCCTGGACACTCCAGCTCAGGACTCGCACTTCAAAACAGTCCCATTGGTTCATCCCTTGTTCCAAACTCTTCTCAAGAAACTCCATATGTACCTCCATCTGAAGATGATTTAAAGAAATTGTTTGATCCTATGTTTGATGAACTGTATGATTCAATTACTAATGAGGTGTTGATCCCTACAACAGAGGATGCTCATATTCCTGTGAATGAAGTCAATCCCTCAGTCTCAATATCTATAAGTCAAGAAGCACCTGCTGCTGATCCTTCAGTCTCATCAACAAATCATCATTCTTCAAATGTACATCATGGAAATGTTTCTGGCATCAATGATGAAGTTAATCCCTTTGCTACTCCTGAAGATGCTCCATTTGAAAACATATTTGCTCCTGAATCATCATCAGAACCATCTTCTTCAGGAGACATCGACTCAGCTACCTCAGTCCCTCAACTACTGCCACATGAACACCTCAGAAAATGGACTCACGATCATCCATTAGACAACATCATTGGAAATCCCTCTCGTCCTGTATCAACCCGGAAACAACTTGCAACCGATGCCTTATGGTGCTTCTTCAACTCCGTACTTTCTAAGATCGAACCAAAAGATGTTAAAACCGCCATGAATGAAGATAGCTGGTTCAATGCCATGCAAGATGAAATTCATGAGTTTGATCGACTTGATGTATGGGAGTTAGTACCTGCTCCAGACTGTGCTATGATTATTGCTCTTAAATGGATCTTCAAAGTGAAACTTGATGAGCATGGTGATGTGTTGAAGAACAAGGCTCGATTAGTTGCTAAAGGATACCGTCAAGAGGAGGGTATAGACTTTGAAGAATCTTTTGCTCCAGTTGCTCGAATCGAGGCAATCAGAATCTTTCAGGCTAATGCTGCTAGTAAGAACATGGTAGTCTATCAGATGGATGTGAAGACGGCATTTCTGAACGGAGATCTTAAAGAAGTCGTCTACGTCAGCCAACCTGAAGGATTTGTAAATCAAGAGCATCCTACTCACGTTTATCGTTTGAAGAAGGCTCTTTACGGTTTAAAGCAAGCTCCAAGGGCATGGTATGATACACTGTCAAAGTTTCTTCTATCAACCGGATTCAGCAAAGGAGCAGTTGATCCTACATTGTTCACCAGGAAGTCAGGCAAACATTTAATTCATGTTCAAATTTATGTTGATGATATTATTTTTGCCTCGACAGACCCAATGGAATGTGATCGTTTTTCGAATGAAATGAGTTCAAAATTTCAAATGTCAATGATGGGACAAATGTCATTTTTCTTGGGTTTACAAATTTCACAAAGTCCCGGAGGCATTTTCATAAATCAATCTAAATTTGCAACAGAGATCTTAAAGAAATTTGGATTTGATTCAAGTGACCCTGTTGACACCCCCATGATTGACCGAACCAAACTAGATGAGGACCACTCAGGGATCATGATTGACCAAACGAAATATCGTAGTATGATTGGATCCCTGATGTACCTCACTGCTAGTAGACCAGACATCTTGTTCGCTGTTTGCATGTGTGCTAGATACCAGGCTAAGCCTACTAAAAAGCACCTTGAAGCAGTTAAACGGGTCTTTCGGTATCTCCAAGGAACCATCAATATGGGTCTTTGGTACCCGAAGGACACCGGTATGTCACTAACGGCCTATGCAGATGCTGATCATGCAGGTTGTCAAGATACACGTCGAAGTACGTCTGGAGGTGCTCAGTTTTTGGGTGATAAGCTTGTGAGCTGGTCTTCAAAGAATCAAATGAGTACTTCTATTTCCTCTACAGAGGCTGAATACATAGCCATGTCATCCTGTTGTGCTCAAATCTTATGGATGAGATCTCAATTATCTGACTATGGCTTTGTATTCAACAAAATCCCTCTGTACTGTGATAATAAAAGTGCTATTGCTCTCTCATGCAATAATGTTCAACACTCAAGAGCAAAGCATATCGACATTCGACATCATTTCATCAGGGAACAAGTTGAAAAAGGTGTGGTGGAACTCTATTTTGTGAGGTTTGAATACCAGTTAGCTGACATCTTCACCAAAGCTCTTCCAAGAGAACGTTTTGAGTTTATTCTTCCACGTCTTGGCTTGAAAAGCCTTCAACCTGAAACACTCAAACGTCTTCAGGAGGAAGACGAAGAGTAAAGGTCTATCTTCATCTATCTCTTGTTTATATCTATTCAAAAATCAAATAGAAAAATATAAAACTTTCAAAATCCATAAAAATTTGAAAAATTCGAAAAATCTTCAAAAAATATTGTCATTTTGTCATGTTTCTCTCGATTTGATAATATTTACGGTCTTGATGTTGTCATTCAAAGAATGACACGGGAATTTAGACGTTGTTCGAATTTTTATATATATATATAAAAAAAAATCAAAAATTCAAAAAATCAAAAAATTATTTTTGGGAGAAAGAGAAACAATGGTTTATTGTCATTTTCAGTCAATAACCCGGTCTTAAAAGAAAGAACAGAGGCATGTTTTACCATGTTGTCAAATTCCATGCTCTGATTCTAAAACATTTATCTGCTGAAAACTAACTGCTTTGAAAAATAACTCGGTCTCTATTTTTGATAATCATCAGGACTTATCTGCAAAATCTCTATCTCTCAATCAACAACCTATGTCATTGATTGAGGGGGAGAATGATTTCAATTAAATTAAAAAGTTATTTGGCATTAAATTGTTTTCAAAAGATATACATGCATGTTTTATCAATGGAGTTTAAAGTCATAAAATCCGATCCTTATCAGTTAAAACGCTTTCATAATCAAGTCACAATTCCCCTTAAAAGCCTTCAAAATCAATTTAAATCTTCCATGCACATGTTGAGGGGGAGCATCTATCTTAAAACCTATGATTTGAAACGTGACCAACTAATCTCAATGTGCAGGTTCCCTCTAGAATGTGCATAACTCTTTTCAAATCTCGAGGCACATATTGAGGGGGAGCAAAATCATGAAAACCTCATCCTTCCCAGAAATGCTTTATCTTCTTGATTTGATCAGGGAAGTGATGTTAATATCTTTTAGAAAATGGTAATCAAAGAAGTAAATTCTTCCTCTTGCCTCCGTGTGCAAAACGATTTCAAACATTTGATGCACATGTTGAGGGGGAGCACTTGTTCTAAAAATATCAAAAACAATTCAGGTACAAAATGTTTTGATAATATATCACAAGTATCTGGATTGATTTTCAAATGGTTTTCAATTGGTTCCAATGGCAGATGAACAATACCAAATTGACCGACCAACTTTACTTTATGTACGGTGATATAAGGATGATAAGGTTAGGTATTGGTTCCCATGATCCGCCAGAACCGGAGGGATCTACCCAGGGACAATCCACTAGTTAGTGTAGAAGACCTTAGGTATGATGATAAAAGGAGAAAAATGAGATATGGGAAGAGTGCGGACTGAGTCAGAGCAAGTACTAGAACAAACCCAACAAGGTTCTTGCTATGAAGTCTCGGTAAGCACTGAAGGGTTGAAGAATTAAAAAGAATTGAATGAAAAAAGGGTGAAAACAAATAGCCCTCCATGTATTCAACCTTAGGGCAGAAACCGGGTTCAATTCATATACTACTGATGGTAACATCGGTATTGAAGACAAGACGTCATGGACCCAGTGACGCACTGCACTTCAACTTTCCAAACCACTCAAGTTCCTCTTAAAAGGACTTGTTTCATTCTCACGGGGAACCGACATTATCTATCGACTTTCTCTTAGAGATTGTTGATATTGAAGAAGGAGACCCTCTCCCTAGTCTCCGGCACAGGATCCAAATATGCACAAATTGAGTCTAGAGCCACGAGATCATCAATAAATCTCATTAGGACACTTTCAATGAAGACTCTCTGTTTCACACAATGTGGAAAGAGAGATTATAACTTGAGTCCTACGCATTATCCTTGTGGTATTGCCAGAACATCTTAGTGATGTGAATACATATTCACTATGAAGATGGAAAGCCTTCTGGAGCCAACATCAAACAAGCTCCTGGTAGGTGGCATGTGAGATCTATTATATAGATCAACCATGTGACAACTGAACAGAAACAATGGGGCGATTCAATCTCTTGAATCAATCCTGGTTCAGGTTATGGATTGACGGATACCTTTGAAAAACCGGTCTTTGTGCTTAAAACTCTTTTCTTTAGCACATCGACCGTGTACTCATTTTTCAAACCAAAAGGTGTTTTTATGATTGATAATTGATTTTCAATAAAACCTTCATTGTATTGCAAAAACAATTTCTATTGAGCAATACACGATTGTTTTTCAAATCTCTTTTCATCAATCAGTGGACTTAAAATTCGCTGGTTCACTCACTCCGTGTTGTCTTCTTTGAGATGTTCCGGTTTGAGAATAGCTAGAACAGCTGCGAAACCCTGTCAAGGAAATTCTTCGGAATTATACCTGATCACAGGCAGTACATGTACTGATCAACGGGGAACAGTGGGCCGTGTACCTCAATTCAACGAAAGTGATCAAAGACACTTTCGTGCGATTTATTGCTAACTGTTGTATGCAGGTACACCCGACGTTTGCAGCTGATCAGAATGAAGCGGTCAATCCATAGCCGCATGCTCACTTAACACATTCATCTAAAAGGAAATCATGATAAGTGCATCAATGACTCTGATATTTTCATTCCATGCTTCTGCTACGCTGCTGCCAATATCATGATTCAACAAAAGCTTCCGCTACTCTGATGAGAAGATATCATGATCCAAAATGTGAGCATGTCGGTCCTAAAGTCACAACATCACATAATACCAACACCACAAAGGATGTCTCAGAGATTTTTGATAGCTGATGATCTCAAAAGATGGTTCAAATTTGTTATCACGTGGATCAGTAAAAGACCTCCACTTGGAATAACCAAACATACAATGTGAAGAATCAATGACTACGAGCTTAGGAGCAAAGGACTACATCAAGGATGCAAGATCAATTGTTAATGTATTATCTAGTTGTATTCAATGTAATTTTGGTACATGATTGAGGTGACCTCCCTTAGGGGGAGATTGTTAGGAATTAGAAATTACAGGTATTAAAGAGTCGGTCACCTCAAGTATATGTAATCGTTAGAAAGCTCGTAGTCGTAGTTCTTTTAAGTTAAGTAGTATTTAGTTAAGTAACACCGTGGAGGACAGACGGGTCTTTACCCACTGTATGCCTGATCCACAGCCCGATGTGTGGCGATTTATGTAAGACTATAAATACTCTCTACCTCCCAAGGTAGAGAGTTGGAGCTCATAATAAGAATTTTCTTTCTCTCACTAAAGTTCCTTAAACCTCTAACTTTCTCTCTCTAGAATTCCACTTATACGCCACCTTGTTGTTATGGTTTGATGTGTATGTGAAAACTAATATCTTACAATTTCCAAACCTAACAAAAAGATATTTTAAGAATTTCACAACAACTCGGGCATCGTTGGTAGGTAAAGCTTTCGCTTCAACCCATTTTGACAAATAGTCAACGGCCACGAGTATGTATTTGTTTCCTCGAGATGATGGAAATGGCCCCATAAAGTCAATGCCCCAGATGTCAAAAATCTCACACACTTGAATGGCGTTTTGCGGCATTTCATTTCTTTGTGAGATATTTCCCTAACGTTGACAAGCGTCACAGGTTTTGACAAATTCATGGGCATCCTTGTAAATCGTGGGCCAATAAAATCCGGAATCAAACACCTTCTTGGCAGTGTAGTTGGGGCTATGATGTCCCCTAGTAGGTCCAGAATGGCAAGCCTTGAGAATGTCAATAGCTTCCTGACCATACACACATCGCCTGATGACTTGATCCGCGCAAATTTTGAATAAGTAGGGGTCGTCCCAGAAGTAATGTTTTACATCTTTAAAGAATTTGTTTTTCTGTTGGGACGACATCCCTTTCACCACAAAGTTACCTGCATGGTAATTTGCAAAGTCAGCAAACCATGGGGTAGAAGAGTCTCCACGAAAAGAAACCACATTGAGTGTTTCGAGAGGAAATGTTTCATTTATTTCCTTTTTCTCAAACACATCCTGGTGAGGGTTTTCTAGACGGGATAGATGATCAGCAGCCAGGTTCTCAGCTCCTTTTTTATCACGTATAATGATATCAAATTCTTGTAGGAGGAGAACCCAACGGAGCAATCTCGGCTTTGCATCTTGTTTTGCAAAGAGATATTTGAGAGCCGAGTGATCCGTATACACCACGCATTTGGTCAAGATAAGGTATGGCCGAAACTTTTCGAACTCATACACCAAAGCTAATAATTCTTTTTCTGTAGTGGTGTAATGGGTTTGAGCTTCAGTCATAGTCTTACTCGCGTAGTGGATAGGCTGAAAATGCTTGGTTTTTCATTGCCCCAAGACTGCACCGATAGCAAAATCACTTGCATCGCACATGAGCTCAAAGGGTAAATCCCAGTCGGGGGCAACTAGAATGGGTGCTTCCGTAAGCTTTTTCTTTAATGTTTCAAAAGCTTCGATGCACTCAGGTGAGAAGATAAAAGGAGCATCTTTTTCAAGAAGATGGGTCATAGGCCGAGCGATTTTAGAAAAATCTTGTATGAATCTACGATAAAACCCGGCATGACCTAGAAAACTCCTAATACCTTTGACGGTAGTAGGATGAGGCAATTTAGCAATAACATCAACTTTTGCTCTATCTACCTCAATCCCATTTTTGGAAATCTTATGGCCAAGGACTATGCCTTCTTTGACCATAAAGTGGCTCTTCTCCTAATTTAGACAAAGATTGGTGTCTTCACACCATTTTAGCATTTTATCTAAATGGGAGAGGCATGTGTGAAATGAGTCCCCAACGACCGATAAGTCATCCATAAACACCTCCATTGTTTCCTCGATCATGTCATGGAAAATTGCCATCATACATCGTTGGAACGTGCCATGAGCGTTACATAGGCCAAAAGGCATACGTCTGTAGGCAAAGGTTCCGTATGGGCAGGTGAATGTGGTCTTTTCTTGATCCAGCGGATCAATGGGGATCTGAAAATATCCCGAGAAACCATCAAGGAAACAATAGTATTCGTTCCCTGCTAATCTCTCAAGCATCTGATCCATGAAGGGTAGAGGAAAATGGTCTTTACGGGTGGCTTCGTTTAACTTGCGATAGTCAATACACACACGCCATCCCGTAACCAATCGAGTTGGAATTAACTCGTTTTCTTCATTTGTGACAACAATTATGCCACCCTTTTTTGGAACACAGTGGATGGGACTGACCCAAGGACTATCAGAGATCGGGTAAATTAAACCGACATCAAGAAGTTTGAGAACCTCTTGTTTGATAACCTCATGAATCTTAGGATTCACCCTTCTTTGATGTTGGACTGCTGGTTTGAAGTCATCCTCCATCAAGATTTTGTGAGTACAAAACTCAGGGTTGATACCCTTAATGTTGGAGAGTTTCCAAGCAATTGCTTGCTTGTGTGACTTCAAGACCTTTATGAGAGCAGTCTTCTCCTCCTCAGTTAAGTCCTTAGCAATTATGACGGGTAATTTTTCATTACCCTCCAAGAATGCATACTCGAAATGAGGAGGTAGGTCCTTAAGTTCAACCTCGGGAAATTCTTCAGTAGATGTTTGTACTGATTTGATTTCCTCAATCGTGATCTCTTTCGGAGGGAGTGAAGGTAATGGATATTCATTTAACAATTGCTCAAGATAAAGGATATCTCCCTCCGAATCATAAACACCATCAATTCCCGGCGAAATTGATTCATCAATAGCAAGAAACTCATCGATCTCTTCCAGAAAGAAGTCACCTCCCTCAAACGGAGTAAGAGAGGGGGAAGAGTCGGCAATGATTGGTTGAGAAGATGTGGTGGAATCCCCACTCACAGAATTATGAAAATAACCAAGAAACTCTTGAGAGTATTCCTCTGAAGCAATATCAATTACATCGAGTCGATTAACTGATTCAGCATCATAATTTGAGGAGTACCTCGAAGTTTGATCAGGGTTAAAGGTGACAGCTTCATTACCCACACGTAACGTGATTTCTTGCTCAAATACATCAATGAGAGCACGGCCCGTTCTCAGGAATCCTCGTCCAACAATGAGGGGAACCCGAGGATCGGCATCGAAATCAACAACCACAAAGTCAGCTGGAAAATGGAACTTTCCTACTTTCACGAATACATCCTCGGCGATGCCAAGAGGACGCAATATAGAACGATCTGCAAGCTCAAGAGTCATGCAGGTAGGAATAAGTTCTGGAAGACAAAGTTTCTTCCATACTGAATAAGGCATCAGATTGATGCTTGCACCAAGATCGGCGAGGGCAAAGCATTCAATCATTCCTGGAAAAACACAAGGAAGAAGAAATTTTCCAGGATCTCCAAGCTTCTCGGGAAGCTTCTTTAATAGAACTGCTGAGCAGTTCTCGTTCAAAGGAGCTTTAGCCATTTCAAACAGTTTTTCCTTATTGCTTAACATGTGTTTGAGAGTTGATGCAAACTTGGGCATCAGCATGATAGTATCCGCAAAGCTTATGTCAAAATGTAGTTCTTGGAAAATTTGA
>BPTQ01000005.1:215644404-215783031 GCA_019973895.1 Chrysanthemum seticuspe
ACATCAGCATCATCGTATAGTTTTAATACCTCTAAGATGAGTTTGTCATTGGATGGGCCAGCTTGTGGTGAAAAAGAGACCTTGGGAGAAACCATTGGAGAAATGCTAGCCATAAAAAATTGTGTGTGCAGTAGGTCCATCATCCACATCAGAGTCGTATGCATCACAATCAGCGACTTGAAAGGCATTCTGATGTATGTGACCTATCTACTGAATTGGCTGCTCATCCACATCTGCATCATAGGTCTTGGCATTGCCCTCAGCAAGAAACAACAACTCCTCTTCATCCAAAGCAGCACCATTATCCTGAGCTTGTACAAGCAGCATCTTATCTTTGAAGTAATCAGCATTCTGTGGACGTTTTGGAGATGTGCAGTTCCTTGCAATGTGTCCCTCACCACCACAGTTATAGCATTTGATCGGCTTAGCTTGACCTTGATTTCCATTCCTTCCTCGATTCTGATTACCAACATAACCTCTACCAGCTCCACCTCTTCCCTGATCATACTGTCTTTCCTGAACTGGTTACACCACGATCCTCCCATCTCTGACAGTAGCTTGATTGTGTGGGTTAGATGCTGTTCTGAGGTTGTTGTTGGTTTGTGGGAGAGAATTCATGTTTTGACTAATCAGAAGAGCTAGTTGATTAATGATGTTTCCTACGTGTGCATCAGCATCAGCTTGTTTGAACATAGGATCAGGAATGAGTTTGTGATTACCATTACCCATGGGTATGACTTGTGAGGCTTTGGTTGTGATTCCGATGTTTGAGTAGAAGGCAGTTGAGTCATTAGAAGAGCTTGTCTCTCCCTGGATGGTTTTGAACTGATTAAGAATCCTTTTTTCAAACATAGCATGTCTCTCATTCTGAAGGAGGAAGGCATAGAGTTGCTCATAGTTTGTATTCTTCAGTCCTTTAGTGAGCTTCACAGAAGTGACAAACTTGTGCCATTCGGGATTCATGTTGTTCACAAATTTAGAGTTCAGCTGAATGTTAGGCATAGTCATTCTAATGTTCCTCATATCATTAACAAGCTTGTGGAATCTCACATAGTACTCATAAACACTCTCATCTGGTTTCATCTTGAAGTGTTCAAATTCATCATAGAGTTGTGATTCTCTGTCTTCCATGGTTAATTCAGAACCTGAGAGAAGCATCTTGACATTATCCCATACTGCCTTTGCTTCGGTGTTGTGATTGATCAGCTTGTAGATATCTTTTGGAAGACCTTGAAGTACGATGTTAGAAGCCCTGATATCAGCATCGAATCTCTTTTTCTCCTTATCATCGAGCTCATCATATGTCTTTGGTCTGTCAATTCCATATATCATTGTTCCATCTTCAGCTGTATCAATTAAGTCTCTAGTCGTGTCAACCCGATATGGTCCTTCATCAATGGATTTGAGAATGTTGACTCCATTTTCTTTTCCAAGACAGTACAATCTGATTCGTTGAGCCCAAGAGTCATAGTCAGTTTTGTCAAGCATGGGTGGACGAGTATCTGAGCCAGCTGCTTGAACATCCTCGGCAATAGTGGAGATGATAGTAGGAACGTTTGTAGACATGTTTCAAGCTCTACGGGATTTTACTATTCTTTGATTAAACCGGGAAATTGATTCTTTCACGGGATTTTACTAAACCAAAAGAACAACCGTAAGAATGTATCACGAAGAAGTAACAAGCCTAAATGAATAAGTGTCTAACCACACAACTCGCTTAATTAACAACTCGCTTAAGTAATCAACTCGCTTAATAGCCAAGTCGCATCAGCATCAACTCGCAACACAGTCAACTCGCTTAATGAATCAAGTCGCTAAATAGCCAACTCGCTTTAGTATCAACTCGCAACACAATCAACTCGCTTGAACACTAAGTCGCTTAAATTAACTCGCTAGCGTTACAACTCGCTAAATAGCTAAGTCGCTTTAAATCTCAAGTCGCTTAAAGAAACAACTCGCTTAGAACCCAAGTCGCATAAATATCAACTCGCTAAACAGCTAAGTCGCATGTACCAACTCGCATCAAATAACAAAGCAACTCGCTTTGAAGAAACACAAGTCCGAGACTCAACTCGCTTAGTCCTTCTTTCACAAATAACCACTTTATCAATCCAAAACAACCAAACCACAATGATTTAAGCCTTCCAATTCAAAACATAAACACATATGATGATCCTAAACATAAAAGTACAAGAAAAATTCAAACTTTACCACTAGAATTTGTCCAAATGACTCAAACTCTACTAAACCCTTAATACACCAAAAACCTTATGAAATCCACCAAAACAAGAGCATGAAAGATGAGTGATCAAACCATGGCTCTTGATACCAATTGTAGGATATTGGATTTCACAAACACTCTAAACCATGATCTAAGTAGGCGTATAAGTATGTTAGAGAGAGAAAGTTCTAGTAAGAGAAAGGAAGAGAGTTGGGAACTATAGTGAGAGAAAGAAAATATTATTATGAGCTCCAACTCTCTACCTTGGGAGGTAGAGAGTATTTATAGTCTTACATAAAATGCCACACAACGGGCTGTGGATCAGGCATACAGTGGGTAAAGACCCGTCCGTCCTCCACGGTGTTACTTAACTAAATACTACTTAACTTGAAATAACTACGACTACGAGCTTTCTAACGATTACATATACTTGAGGTGACCGACTCTTTAATACCTGGAATTTCTAATTCCTAACAAGTTCCCTAGTGGATTGGCAATGTTCATAATGTAAATGATGTGGGTAATGTGTATGGATGGTTTCCGGGTTAGTTTGATTTGTAGGATGCGGAAGATGTGGTGGAAAGTGTGAAAAATATGGAACAAAGTCCGAAATGTTTGGAAGTGGTGGTGGAAAAGAACCTCGATGTTCTTGTAAGACAACGGGAGCTAAAGATGGTGAAGTTACAAGGTCTTTGTAAATTGTGTTTGGAGATGTGGGTGATGTTAAAAAGACTAGTTCTTTTGGGTATTTGTTGGAGTGTTTTTGGAGTCTTAAGGAGTTCCGATAGAGTGATCTTAGGTGGAGATTTGATAGGTGATGATGGTGGTGTGCTTGTTGGAGATGAGGGAGGTGCTACTATGGAATCATTTGGTGGTGAATAAGTAGTTGGTGATGAACTTTTTGACAATGGTTTGGCTAAACAACAAGGCCGGATGCTAATCCGTGCGGTTTTTCTAGATTTGGGTGGTGGTACTATGGAAGGTGGTAGGATAAAGTTTTGGATTTCTTGAAGAGGATTGTTTGCACTAGGTGATTCATCAATGTTGGAAGATCTTTTGGATAACATGGTGATGATTATTTGTGAGGTTGAGAGTGATGGACATGCAAGCATTTTGGAAACCTTATTTATAGAGAAAATAGTGCATTGTAATGAATGCTTGACCCAAAATGTGGACTAAAATCTAATGATTAGATATGAATTTAAGGCATGTGATCATGAGAACACAATCATTAAGTAACATACTCATTAGTGAAAAAGATAAAATGATGAAACTATGAAGGTTTTTAGCCAAAGTGGGAAAAAAAGAGAGAAATTCAGCTTATGTCCCACGGTTCCTTCCCTTGAGGGAACCGTCCAGCATTAATGCTGGGATCCGTGGTACTGGTGGCTCAGGCAGCTCAAATTTTTCCTTTTGGAAACATTTGTGCCTAGTGTGTGCCTATATGAAAACCATTTGGACTTGCGGTTATCTCGACTCCTAAAAAGAAAAGTAAAAATAGACTAGAAGTGAAAAAAGCATACTATTATGTGAGATAACCCGAGTGCTCCTAAATTCATTGTTGCTTAAATGAATGTACCCGAAAATACATATTAGTTATGTGTTCCCTTTAGTATTCAAAAGACATGAGATGCAATGAAAACGGGTTTTTACTTTGTATTAATAATGAAAAAGGTTTGTCCTATACGTGAGAAATAGCTTTTATGAAAATGATACGGGAAGAAGTACCTTTTAGAAAGCATTTTGAAAAAGTTTCTTGTTTGAAGGAAACATTTATCTTTTAGTTAAGAAAAATAAGTATGAATTTACATGTTGTAAATAAAGTTTACCTTGGGTTTTGAAAATTCCCGTATTGTTTGTGAGTTGTGTGTGAAATAGAGATTCTAGACTCAGAAAAGAAGAAGGCTAATGTTTACATACCTTGTAGAGTTTAGGAACTAATTACGACGATTGTTCCATGATACCAAGACCAAGACGAAGCAAGTTGAATTGTTCCCGCTTCAACGGTTTGGTGAGGATGTCGGCTATGTTGTCTTAGGATGCTACTTTCTCAATAGAAATGTTCCCCTTTTGAACAATATCTCTTAAGAAGTGATGACGGATCTCTATATGCTTGGTGCGAGAGTGCAACACCGGATTCTTGCTTAAGTCAATAGCACCTTTCTTGTCGCATAGAATGGCTATGTCACTTAGATGAATGTCGTAGTCAACTAACGCTTGTTTCATCCATAGTGCTTGTTGGCATGCTTTGCCCGCGGAGACATATTCGGCTTCGGTTGTTGATATGGCCAATGCCGTTTGCTTCTTTGAGAACCAAGATGTTAAACAACATCCCATAAAAGTACATACACCACTTGTACTCTTTCGGTCAACATAATCACCTGCATGGTCAGAATCTAAATATACAATAGTTTCTACCCCCATACCCTTAGGATACCATAATCCTAATTGAGTCATACCCTTAATGTATCTAAATATTCTTTTGACCACTTCTAGATGTGGTGTTTTAGGGTCTTCTTGAAACCTAGCACATAGACAAACACTAGACATGATATCCTGCCGAGTAGCCGTAAGATAGAGAAGACTACCAATCATGCCACGGTATTTTGTGTTATCAACGGATTCACCGTCTTCATCTTTTGTAAGTTTAGTGTCGGATGACATTGGTGTTCTTATAGGTTTTGACTCTTCTAAACCAAATTTCTTTAACATCTCTTTTATGTATTTAGATTGATTAAAGAAGATACCATCTTCTAGTTGTTTGATTTATATACCGAGAAAGAAACTTAGTTCTCCCATCATACTCATTTCAAACTCGTCATGCATGTTTTTTGAGAAATCATCGCACATGTCTTGACAAGTAGATCCGAATATATTATCATCCACGTATATTTGAACAATAATTATATGTAATTCCTTTTTCTTAGTGAAAAGTGTATTATCAACTAACCCCATGGTGTAGTTATTTTTGATTAAAAACTACTTGAGTCTATCATACCAAGCCTTTGGGGCTTGTTTAAGACGTAAAGAGCTTTCTTTAATTTGTATAGATGTTTAGGTTTTTCGAAATCGATAAAGCCCGGAGGTTGAGCTACATAAAATTTCTTCATTAATAAAGCCATTTAAAAAAGCACTTTTAACATCCATTTGAAAAAGCTTAAGATCATTAGCACAAGAATAATCAATAAGTATTCTTATAGACTCTAATCTAGCCACGGGAGCATAGGTCTCATCAAAGTCTATTCCTTCTTGTTGATTATACCCTTGGGTAACGAGTCTAGATTAGTTTCTAGACACTACACCGTTTGCATCTAAATTGTTTTTTTATAGCCATTTAGTTCCTATTATGGTTTGATTACTAAGTGGAGGGGCAAGTGTCCAAACATTGTTAGAAACAAAATGATTTAACTCTTCTTGCATAGCCATTACCCAACTTTCATCTTTTATGGCCTCTTGTGTATTTTTAGGTTCTATGGTTGTGACAAAACAAAATAAACTACTTTGGTTTTGGACTTGAGATCTTAAGGTTCTTTCATTTAACTTTTCTATTACCTTATCTACGTGGTGATCTTTAGACTCTTTAATATTGATGATTTCGTTGTTTAAAGATTCATCTTCTTTGTTTATATTTTCCTTGACTCTATGGCTTCACTTTCGATTATCTCGTCATCGACAAGAGGTTGGGTAGGTTTAGGTGGACTTTCATCAAATTTTACGTTTAATGACTCTTCAACCTTCATTGTTTCTTTATTTAATATAACATAAGCTTTACTATTAGGATAGTAACCTAAGAAGATACCTTCGGTTGATTTAGGATCAAATTTAGTTAGGTAATCTTTAGTATTAAGTAGAAAACATTTGCTACCAAAGACTCCAAAATGTTCTAACGTAGGCTTTTTGCCTCGAAGTAACTCATAAGGAGTTTTACCTAAGAATGGTCTAATTAAGACTCGGTTAAGAATGTACGTTGATGTATCAACGACATTGCACCAAATTTTTTGAGGAATAGATTGCTCATTTAACATGGTGCAGCTCATTTCTTGTAGGGTTCTATTTTTTCTTTCAACTACCCCATTCGATTGTGGAGTGCGAGGAGCCGAGAAATTGTGAGTAATACCATTAGCGTCACAAAAAGCTCCAAATTGCACTTCATTATCGAATTCCCTACCATGATCCGTTCTAATAGACACTATAGGACGTCCTAATTGTCTTTAGATTTTCTTACTTAATATTTCAAAGTAATCGAACGTTTCAGTTTTATTCTTTAAAATTTTAGTCCATGTGTACCTAGAGTAATTATCCATTATGACCAAAGTATAGTAGTTACCTCCATAACTTTGAATAGCGGATGGACCAAATAAATCCATGTGAAGTAGTTCTAGACACTTAGTAGTAGAGACCATATTTTTAGCTTTGTGACTAGCATGGACTTGCTTTCCTACGTTACAAGCATCACAAAAATGATGTTCGTATTTTAATTTTGGTAGATCTCTTACTAGTTCTTTAGATGATAGCAATTGAAGAAGTCGTATATTGGCGTGACCCAATCTTCGATGCCCTAAGGTCGAAGTATCATCCATAGAAGTAAGACAAATTTGTCGTTAGGTTCATTACCGATTTTAATGACATAGACTACATGTTTTCTAATGCCTCTTCCTATAATAATACCGTTTTTTAATATTTTACTACCGGTTTCACTAAAAAGTACGTTACACTTTTTATCACATATTTGTCCTATACTTAGAAGGTTGAAGTTTAGGTTTTCTACGTGACACACATCGTTAATGGTTAAAGGTTTGTGAGAAATTGTACCTTTACCAATGATTTTGCTCTTGCTATTACCAAATACCACATTCCCTCTATTGAAGGATTCGTATGTGGAAAATAAGTCTTTATTACCGGTCATGTGCCTCTTGCACCCGCTATCCTTGATCCATTCATCCGGATCTAGGTCGACCTTTAAGCACACCTCGTTTGAGTCATTTTCCATGAGACAAATTTCTTCGTCTCCTCCTCGCTCATTCCCCACGAACCACTCACGAACGATTTTTGTTCGTCACATTTGGGACACTCACTAATGAAGTGATTATGGTCCCTACATTTAAAACATGCGCGTTCATCCCTTGCTTTCTTGTCTTCTTTGCCTTTTCGGAACCCCTTTTTGTCGTTATATGGTTGCTTGACATATCTTCCCTTTCTTCTAAAGAACTTCTTGAAATCCCTTACCGCCATAGCATAATCTTCGTCATCACTATCCGAAGAAGAGTTTTCTTCATCGCTTGAGACCTTCTTGGATTTTAAGGCAAGAGATTTGTGATTCTCTTTCTTCTCTTTTAAGGCTTCGGAATCTTTAGCGATGACAAGCTCATAGACCTTTAGATTGCCTATGAGTTTGTCGAGGGTGAGGATTGACAAGTCTTTTGATTCTTTGATGGCCGTCACCTTTGATCTCCACTTGGATGGAAGTGCCCTTAGATATATCCTAACATGATTACGAGTAGAGAAAGACTCATCAAGTGCTTGTAATGATGTAATTATAGTATTAAAGTTAGCAAAAGAGTTATCTATAGTATCCTCATCCGATATTGAAAATTGTTCATATTGTTAAACAAACAAATCTATTTTATTGTTTTTAACTTGTTGATTTCCTTGATGAGTTACAACTAAAGAATTCCATAATTCTTTATAGGTTTTAAGCATAGAAATTCTTTCGAATTCCTTTTTGGGTAAAGCATTGTATAAAACCATTTTAGCTTCATAATTTTTGGAAAGCTTTTTCTTTTGATCATCGGTGAGTTGATCATGAGGTGTGTTTACTAAATTTCCGGTTTTATCATCTTTGGTAGTGGCTTCAAAGTCGCCTTCAACAATGATGTACCAAAGATCAATATCTTTTGACTTCACATACGTTTCGAATCTATTTTTCTAATAAATAAAACCATTAGTTTCAAGTAGTGGAGGTCGTTGCATAGATTGCTCTTCTTTATAATTTTCAGAACCCATTGTGATCGAAAAGTTTTTAAAATACTATTTACTTTAAAACTTTTGTAAACTTAGCTCCTGATGCCAATTGTGGAAAACTAGAATGGGGGGGGGGGTTGAATAGTTTTGCCAATTTTAA
This sequence comes from Chrysanthemum seticuspe, assembly GCA_019973895.1. Taxonomy (NCBI): domain Eukaryota; kingdom Viridiplantae; phylum Streptophyta; class Magnoliopsida; order Asterales; family Asteraceae; genus Chrysanthemum; species Chrysanthemum seticuspe. The sequence continues at coordinate 215,652,747 of BPTQ01000005.1, forward strand.
CTTAGTTTCATAAAATTTAGATTCGATGTTATGTGAGATCATATGGATGGATAGAAAATATAGATCTATAAGTAATGCAAGTAAAGAAAGCAAGTAAAGTAAAGAATAGAAATGACACAACCGAGTTATAGTGCTTCAGCTACAAGGACACCTTCCTTGCCCTACTCCACTCCCCGAGTCACCTACTCGAGAGTTCAATCACTATGTCAACAAACTCCTTCAACTCGGCGGAGAAGCCTTCACAACGTAGCTTACACTTTTTCCGGTACAAAGCTAAATACCGAGTCCTTAACACGGAGGACCAAACCAACACAACTATAATACAACAAATATGTGAAATATGAAATACAAGATCTTTGCTACAGAAATCTTGTGGAGGAACAAATCAATCAAGGACCCTTGCTTGGATGACTTATAGAAGCTCGTGATCTCGCCTTAGAGAAGGACCTATATGAGAATCACAACAAAAGAAAGAAGAACTACTATCTAGATCAAGAGATATGCGATTAGAAGAATGAAAGAATATATGAGAGAGTTTGTAAGAAGAGGGGTGAGTTACAATGAGGAAATGACTCTCTATTTATAGGCAAAAACTTGCTACAGTCGCACGGATCCCATGGATCCCTTGCATGAGGGATCCGTCCAGTGTAAACTGAGGGATCCGTAGGACGCTCCTCCTAAATGGGTTATGGGTCATGGGTCATAGAATTTGGACCATGGGTATCTAAATAGACACAATGTATCTAGAAGATGCAATGCATCTAGTCAATGGGTCATGGGTTAGCTCCATGGGTTATGGATATGCTCCATGGGTATGATCATGGGTTATGGTTTTTACCCATCATAATAAACTATTACAATAAGTGAATCATTACAACAATTAATGTTAAGTGATTATATATATAAATGCTTTACAAAAATAACATGTATCCTTATAATTTTACTTATGATAACATTATATTTGTTATCAACAAAACAAAAAGAGATCGCTAAATATGAATAAACGTCTTTATGATTTATTTGTATTAAAAAGATTATTAATCCAATCTTTTTTAATTTTTATGTAAAACTTTTATATTTATTTGAATTATTATGTAATGTTCTTTTTTATTATAAATCAAGTTTTAAGTTTATTGTTAAAAAAAATAAAAATGAAAAAATAAAATAAAATTGGAGATATAGGTCGTCTTATTACATCAAATAAATCGCTAAATGAATACAGAAGAGAGAAAACTGAGATGCTAAAAAACAAAGGTATTCTGAGGTCCTTATTACACTCGGTCTTAGTTTCTAAACGTGTATATACAAGGCTAGTCACAGTCGAACGTAAATTATCGGTCGGTCGAGCTAGACGACCGACTTGGAAGTCGGTCGTGGCCACTGTGGAGCGAGGGTCGGAAATCGGTCGAGCAAAAAAAACTCACTATCGGTCTAAAATCCAACCGATTTTAAGTACACACTTGTTTAAAAACTGTTACCGTTTGACATTTAATAATTTTTTTTAAACTTTACCACTTTACATTCTATAAATACCAACATCAAACACACTTCTAAACTCACAATTTCAAACACAATTCAACCTCAAACTACTTCTCGTCCATATTCACTTCCAACCTCAAACTACTTCTCATCCATACTCACCATGTCAAAGAAAAATACCCCACAATCAAAAAACCGTCGATCCCGACTACCCTAATATGCATCGGATTTGAATTTCTCGCCGAAAAACAACTTTGAATTAACCGGCATAACACCACCACAAAATCGGGGTATTCGCTTACGTCCACCAACTTTTGAATATCAATCACGACTACCACAACCGAATCAAAATCGGTTTTTTATAGTTGTGTCGTGTCTAGAGGTGCAACTTAGAACCGGTTTTTTAAAACCGAAACCGGTTTTCTAAAACTGAACCGGTTTTACCGGTTTTCTGTTTTAACATCCGACCGGTTTTTTGCCGGTTCTGAACCCGGTTTAAACCGGTTTTTCTAAAAAACCGATTAAAACCAGTTTTTTTTGTCGAAAACCGGTAAAAACCGATTTAACCGGTTTTGAAAACCGGGCAGCGCAAGTCAAATATAGCCGTTGGAATTCAATATCGGTTAAAACCGGTCAAAACCAGTTTTGAAAACCGGTCAGCGCAAGTCAACATGTAGCCGTTGGAATTCAAAACCGGTTTTAAGCGGATTTCTGGAAAAATTCAGTAGCCGTTGGGAGTGGTTTGTTACCGTTTTTTTTTTTTGTTTTTTTTTGAATTTTTGAGTATTTTGCAGCTAGAACTTGTAGTATAAATATGTGTATTGGGTTGAGGTTTAAAACACATCAAATCTCTCTTTAATCTCTCTAATTTCTTTATAATGGAAAACTCACAATCACAATCACAAGCTTCCACTAATCCCTCCGTTGGGTCTTCCAGGTCACGAAAATATTACACACAAGATGATGTTGCGGTTTTTAAAACAACTACACGAAAATGCGATGTTTGGCCTCATATGGATTTGTGTATTATGAAGGATGGGACGGAAAAGGCGCGTTGCAAAAAATGTGGGAACTTTTATGCTTCCGGGGCCAACACTACACTAAGGGGTCATATAACAAAATGTACCGCGGTACCTCAAAATACCGACGGTACTATTGGTGTGGATGGTCAAATTTGTGTAAATGATAATGATGCGCTTCAAAGAGATTTTGCGGGGTGGGTCATTCAACATACTTATCCATTCAACCTCTTCGACAACGCCAAGCTTACGGCCATCATCAAAAAGAGGCTACACTGGCGGTATAAACAAGTAAGTCGTACTAAACTTAGAAGTGATGCTTTTAAATTATGGGAAACGGCTAAAAAAGATATTATTGATGGTTTTCGTGATTATAAATATGGTGTTTCTATAACTACGGATGTTTGGACCGCACCACATGGTTCGGCAAATTCTTATCTCGCCGTTACGGCTCATTGGTTTAATCCCGAATCTTGGTTATTAATGAAACGGACAATTGCTTTTAAACTATTTGGTTATCCTCATACGGGATCTAATTTAAGAAAAAATTTACATGACACTTTAATTGAATATAATTTAGATGATAAAGTTTTTACGATTTCACTAGATGATCAAGTTTTTATTCCGTCCGTGGAAGTATGTGTATGTTTGAAAGATTATATGGACGGAGTAGATAGCGTACAACATGAAAGATCGTTGGAAGGTTCGATTGAAGAAGTTGAAGAAACTATAGCACAAGAAGAAGATGAAATAGGGATATCACCTCCGACTACCGAATTAGATGAAGGTGAATTTGAACCATTTGATGTTGAAGAGTTAGATGTAGAAGAAGTTTGGGAGGATTTAATTTCTTGAGTATACACGGGTGATGGCAATGTCGAAGCTCGATATACTTGAGTACACTAATATGTTTTTGGGTGATGGCCTTGCCGAAGCTCGAAATGTATTAGTTTTTGTTTATTTTTAGTTCTATAATTGTATTGTTTAAATAAAAGTTATGATTGTATTCGAAATGTATTAGTATTTTATAGTTTTAGTTGTATAATTGTATTGTTTAAATAAAAGTTATGATTGTATTCGAAATGTATTAGTATTAAATGTTTTAAATTCCGAAAAAAACCGAACCGGTAAAATACCGATAAAAAAACGGATCCGAACATTTAAAACCGAAAAAAACCGAACCGGTAAAACGCTGATAAAAAACCGATTCGGAACATTTAAAACCGAAAAAAACTGATTCCGAACTTTTAAAACCGAAAAAAACCGATTCCGGAAAAACCGAAACTGATTTTTGGAAAAACCGGTTTTCCAAAAACCGAAAACCGGTTTTTGTGCACCTCTAGTCGTGTCTATTTAATTTTTTTCACTTTTGGTTCGCTTAATTATTATTTATTTTTTTGCTAGCCTGTAGTGTTTGTCTTTTTAATATATTTGCGCGTATATGGACGACACCTGAGAGGTCTTTCTAAGTTAGCGCGACATGGGAGTGTTGCGTATTCGGTTGGGTCTATCTCGAGTATTAATGCTGGGCCTTATTTTAGTTTGTATTTAGTGGGTTTGGATCATTAATATTTATTGGGACTTACTTAATTGTTGCTTCACTGTGTTAAACTTACGTTTTATTTTGAGACAATTAGTGTAATTCTTTTTTACTATGTCAGTTTTAGGATATGTTAAGACAAGTTATTAGATTGGTTTATTATTATGTTGAATTTATCATAAAAATGTTTTGATTCATTATTTTACAATTTATTTGTTTATCGTATTGTTATGGTTTATATATACTTAAAAAAATGGATAATTAAAACAATACAAACAATTACAAGAAAACAGAAAACATTATGTCATTTAGATTCATACTTTACAATCATATTTTATCAGTAAAATATAGTAGTTAGATTCAACTCAAAACATTTTAAAAATAAACCCATTATTACATCTTTAATAATAAACGACGCACGAAATGACCAACAATCACCGCATCAAATTTCTTATTCATTAAATCAAGTTCTATAAAGTTTAAAAAATTATGCAGTATGCTCTTCTTCCTTGTGGGTCACAATAGCAACATCACTTCTAGGGTAAGAGCAATTGCAATCATGCTCTAAGTTAAAGTTTAACCTCCTGCCACGTCAGCGTCACATCAGCTTTAACATTTCACCTTAACTCACTCAAAAAACACCCACTATCATAACATCCCAAGATTAAAGTTTAACTCACATATTTTCAAATTCAACCCCTAAACTAAAACAAACACTTCATTTATTAAAAAAACATATCACATTAAACATTAAAACACAAAGTACATTAAACATTAAACATGAATTACATTAAATATTAAAACTACAACGAGATTGATGAAAATAAAACTACTAAAACTTAAGAATACGAATCATCTGAGTTCCAACCCTCGTCACTTGAAGAGGAATAAAACTCGCCATTAAAGAGCTTTGTATCCATGATGTCAAAGTAGTTATCTCTAAGATATTGAGCTTCCCTGGCTTCTTGTTCACGACGAGCAGCTTCCTCGCGTGCCTCCTGTTCCATAATCTCTCTATAATTTTCTTCGTCCTGTTCAAGTTGACGAAGGGAAGCCTCTCTTAACCCAAATGGATTGTTTTCAAGATCCGCCTGCGGACTGTTAGCAGCTGGATTGTTAACAGGTGGAGTGTTAACAATTGGATTGTTAACAGGTGGAGTGTTTAAAAATACATTTTCCGGTTGGAAAACCGGAAAGACATCTTCAGGTGGTGTTGAGTAAAATTTAAATTCTTCTGGAGTTGGAAAGCTAGTTTTCGGCAACTGTGTTGGAGTTGGAAAACTAGTTTCTGGCAACTGTTGTGGACTTGGGAATTGCTGAGAAAAATCTTTGCGAGACATTTTTGTGTGTATGAGTTGTGTGTGTAACTTGTGTGTGTAAGTTGTGGGTTCTAAACAACTCTGGTAGAGTTGTATATATAGGCAGAGTTGATTTTGAATTTGAATAAATCCCGCTCATATTTGATTTTTTAATTTCAAATTTGAATTTGAATTTATCCCGCTCAGAATTAACCAGTATAATTTAAATTTTAATTTGAATAGGTTGAGGGGGTGTAAGTGAAAATTTATTTGAAATGGTTTAGGGGGGTGAAATGATTTTTTTTTACTCTAGCTTAACGCCCCTTTATTGGGGTAACTTGAACCCTTTAACGCCCAAAAACTTGGGGCTTGGTGTGGGTAACGAGGCTTAACGCCTCATAACGTGTGAATAACGCCCCCCACCCCCACGTTATGATTGAAACTGCTCTAAGAAACACAAGTCAAGACATAACCCATTTCAATCTGGTCATCATTAAGAAAGGTTTGATCAGACTCGTCAACAGTGCCAGACACAAGTTTACCAACACATGAAGAGCAACCACCGTATCTGCATGAGTATGGTAACTCAACACCATTGTCCTCAGCAATGTCAAGAATGTACTCATCATCAGGGCATTGAATCTCAGTTTTGCCTTTAGGGGTGATAAAGGTCACTTTGTATGTGGCCATCATGGTGACACCACCTTTGTTGGGTGTGTCAGATTGAAGTCCAAAAAGGGTTGATTGCTTGAAGGTGGTGGTGGTGTTTTGGCGACGTAGGAAAGTGGTGGTGGCCATGGTGTCGGCAAGAGATGTTGTGGTTGCTGCCATTGTTGTGAATGATGTTGGTTGGAGAGTGAGAGACTTCAAGTAGTGAGAATGAAGATATAGGCTATAGGGGGTGAGGGCTTGTGGAAATATATAGTGAATGCATAGTATATTTCAACATTAGCATTGAATACCTCTATTATACACAACCTTCACAACTAGTGTATACAATGCATAGTATATTTCAAGTACAATACAACACCACATTAGCATTGAAGACTTCTATACACAACCTTCACAAATAGTGTGTGGTTTTAGTGCATCCACAATGCATAGTATATTTTAGGTGCAATACAACATCACGTTAGCATTGAAGACTTTTATACACAACTTATTAAACTTAATAAAGAGTATTGAAGACTTCTATACACAACTCATTAAACTTGATAAACTTTAACCACTTGTCACATCATCATACCTTTTAGTTACACATATTATTAACTATCAGTTTTAACTACAACTAAAATAGTAGTTTACGTTAACGATTTAAACAACGTATATGCATATCTATGTAGCTTTTGAGAATTTCAAAAATACTTGCGATGTAGAAAAATTTGCAAGCTAAAACACGCTTACATTATTCAAACTATCTTTGACCAAAACATGTTCAAACTTTTATTTATATAAAAGTAAAATAAGAAAGGCCTTAAAATCTAGGAGTCTACGATATAAAATAAAGATTTGATATAAAAATCTTTTGGATGATCTTGTGATTGTCTTACAGAGGTCTATCCTCTAAATGCAAGCCACATGATATATGTACATGTATTATTTTTACAGTCATATCTTGTCTCTTAGATAAAATATACCGAAACCTATATAAAATACAAGTGTGATTGTTATTGTTGGAGACAAAAAATCCGTCAAAACTTTAGAAAAATGACATCTGAAAAGATCACTACTAATAGCAAGTTTTAGAAAAAAATTTAAATCAAACCGGTTCAGAAAAATTCAAAACAAAATCCCATGAAATATGGAAAGCTTAGGCTGCCTCCAATAGAAGGAAGTGATCGACTTACTCGATCGATTTGTAATCGATCCTCCTTATATGGCCATTCGATCGAGCATGCTTCTAGGAGGGAAGTGATCGCTCAGAGGATCGAGTGGTTTCATTTTTTTGTGTGTATATTAATAAATATAGAAAGAATATTTGTGGGGTATGTTTTTTTTAGTGTAGGTCGCCTTATTGGGGCACCCAATCGTCTGAAGGTCGCTGGAGAGAGAAAGCTGACGTGTCAGTGAAAATAAAGGGGATTGAATCCCCTTACTGGAACCAGCCTTAATTAATTTTTGAATCAAGATCTGGTTTATTTATTTAGCCGATTTTATGAAGATTAAACCATAACAGACCACGTATAATCATCGACCTGTAAAATCATTCAGTAGTGTCATCTTTTATTCAAAATCTTCCAGGCAAATATATTGTTATGAAGATCCGATCATCAATTTCTAATTTTACATTAACGTATTAGTTGTTTTCAGAGATGATGTTAAACGCAAAGGATGATCAATCAACGATTAAACAATTGTGATACTAACCACAATCTTAACCTGATTATGCTTTTCAAATTAGGGTTTTTTTTTTATAAATGGGATCGTCAATAATGTTTAACCAGGTATGTACAATAAACGATTCCTTTTTTAATCAATATTTACATGTGATTCACTTAACCATCAATTATGATTTTCAATATTTATATATTAAAGAATCTATATACGAATTCCAATTCGAAGTTTTTCATTTGAACATATGTGTTTTTTGTTTGTGATGTCTTCTAGGTGTTTGATGTAATGTCTCAACTTTGAAGATTGTGAGGTATCCCTATTGAGCTATTTTATGCCAAATCTATGTGATATAGCTACTTTTTGTCAATGTTGTAAAAATCTCTAGGCGCTAGTGAGGCGGTCGGGTAGGTTCTAGTGATTAATCGGTTAGGCGAGGATTAATCGGGGATTAATCGAATTGAAATTTTTATGCACAAAATTGTAATTTTAGATATTATAGTATTTTATATGTATGAGATAAGCATAGTGCATCAAATTCAAATATTTCAAGTGTTCAAATATAAACATAATACATAATTTTTTAAAGTTCAAAGTCAGACATAGATAATAGGGGCAATTTCATATTCCCCCTCTTTTTAGTTGGAAATTTCATATATACCCAAACATGCATTAAAAACATTGTACATTATGCATTCAATACTTGCACTTTGGGTATATATGAAATTAATCTTGAAAGTAGGGTGATATATGAAATTAATCCTAGATAATACTCAGTTTGTTGATCATTTTTAAGCGATCTTTGACCTATTAATCGGTTTGTTGACCGATTTTTAAGCGATTTTGTCCGATTAATCCGATTAAACCGATTTTGTTCGATTAATCGGTTTGTTGAACGAGTTTTAAGCGATCTTTGACCAACTGATTAATTAGGCCGATTACAATAAATCAATGCGCTTAGTGAGCGATCAACGATTATGCGGGGATTAATCGGTCGCTTAGGCCAATTTTTACAACAAACTTTTTTGTATATTAACAATAAATCAAGGCGCTTATTGTTTTTCTACATCTAACATGGGACTAGACTAGGAAACTTAAAACGGTCTTCTCTTTCGCAGGTACATTTTTCTTAGTCCAAAAGTGTTTAGAACTAGAGGTGAATATTTTGACCAATATATGGATTGGACAATTTCTGTTATAACGAATGGGTTCATTGGCCTATACAAGTTAAAATTTTGCCACAATGTCTCTTAAGCTGCTTTATGTAATAGCATTATACAAGGTAACTTGATTTTATAATTTTCAGGTATGTAAGTCTACCTCCCGCTAACGGCAAAAGTGGACTTCTAATAGCTGATAACCAATGAGACAACTTGAAGTAAGCCTTCTTGTCACACTAAAACCGTTTATATGCTAAAAAAACAGCATATAAATACTTAAATAACTTTTCCAAACAACCTCTAACTTCTCCTAAGAAATCAACAAGTTTCTTTAACTTTTTTTGAATAATTTTGTGCGTAGTTAAAGCATGTGAGGATTGAGGACACAAACCTGAAGTAAATATGTTTTTGTTGGCAGCGATTGAAAGTTTGAATGCATTAAATTAAGCAAAATGTTTAGTTGGAGGGTTGTTGCATCAAGTGGACTCATAAACGTGTCTGCATAACCAAATCACACTAATAGATGTAAACCTATTTCTCAAGTGTTTTAGTTGTAATACATTTTACAACTTATTAGTCCCATGTTACTTATGTTAGACTTTTAGTGTAACACCCCGCCTTTTCGGAGCGTTAAACCCTCTTATTTACTTTATATCAGTGGAAGCGTCTACTCTTACTCGGTCTCAATTAATCTCTTGATTCCTAAAAGAAGCTCATCTGAGTAGAAAATTTTAAAAGAGTTTTGGGTCAGTCAAAGGCCTAGTGAGAATTCATGGTTTATACAAAACAATTCATATAAAGTCAAACTTATAAAATGATCATGCAATTTGTTCAAATCTCATATAAGTGTTATTCAGATACAACATATTCTTAATTAACTCAAATACCAACAACTTAATATAAACCAACAATTAAATTTATATCACGTTATAACATATATCAACTATTTATATTTCCGTTCGATTCAACGGTACCAACAATTCATATTTATACCCGTTCGGTTCAACGGTTCCAACAATTCTTATTTATACCCGTTCGGTTCAACGGTTCCAACAATTCTTATTTATACCCGCTCGGTTCAACGGTTCCAACATTTCATATTTTCACGATTCACAATTCACAATTCAACATTTATATATCTCAATATTTTAAATATAACAATTTACTCAACTTTCACATATAATCAAACACTCAAAACACGTAGCAATTAACGATCATTTAAACAAATCGCATGACAGTACTTTGAATAAAAGTGCAACCCAATTTAAAAGCACATGAAAACTCACCTAATAAATGCTCGGAATGAACGTTTACTTTAGGCTAAACACGTCTCCTACAAATAAAATAAGATCTCACTAAGATTTGACTCATGTTTAATGCCACGTTCTTTTTCGTTAAATAGAAGTCTCAGTTGATTGGTCGAGTATCTAATACATGTTAACTTTAAGGACTCAGCCTAATATGTACATGCCAAGATAAAATTTCATTTGTTTTCTCAAATCATAGCAACTGGAAACGTTGATATTGACTTTATAAGATTAGTATCCATCTCCAAAAAATCTCATAATAAAACATTATTTAAAAAGTTACTAAACTTTCCAACATGTTAAACTATTTTAATTTATCATGAAATCTCTTTGAAAAATATTAAACTATGACATTAATCTTAACAAAAGGTCCACCACTTTCCTAACAATTAATTAATTTTTATAAACTGACTAGAGCAATCCAAAAAAAGCTTAATACGAAACTTCATCATATTACTCTTCATTGTCATTTAAGTCAACCATATATAGTTGCATATGTATACATCATGGACTTAAACAATTTTGACATTAAAAAGGGGCATGCACATTCTTTAAACATACCCAAACAACACTCTTGACGACATATAACATGGTTATCCACTTACTAATCTTTAACCCTCACATATTTGTGTTTCACTTGATTATATACAAGTGAGTCCTGAATTTTTACTACAACAATAGAATGGAGCTCATCGTTGGTGCTAGAATGTCTTATTGTATACCCTTTTCAAAACCGACCTTTTAGACTACCAGTCGGTTTTTAGTCATTAGAGAACATGCATACCAACATCAAGTGCTTAATTTCAGTTCTATTGTTAACGTACTACCACCTAGAATCTAAATCGTTAAATTGTGGCTGACATAAATCTGTTTGAATTTCTTTTTTTTAAAGGCTATCCCACCTCCATGACCATGTTGTAACTTGCTAGTGTAACCAATACTAAGCATATTCGAAAACATGACTTTACGTCGTAAACATCATGAATTCTGAAACAGCAACAACGTATACCTATCAACATAATTTATCATACATAAACTCGGCCAATTCGACATATCCTATGCTCCTATATGCTATCTGTTTCGAACTAAAAAAAAGATTACCTGAGAGTGACAACGAATTCCTCTCGAATTCACAAATTTGACCGAACTCACAACAATTCTACAATCTTGTTTTCTCTTTGCTGAACCGATGTATGCCTTAGTTTTTATTTTAGGGTATAATGCTTTTCTTTTGTGAATAAAGAAGTTGTGTTGCGATATATAAGGCTACTTGAGCAGAAAATCTCGTGAATATCATAACCAACTAAAGTCACGAAATCCATATCAAGTGACCAATTCAAACTATATTCTCTGTTAAATTTTCCTTAACATTTAACATATTTACCCCCCAAAGGGTTTATGATAATACAAGCACAACCCTGATTTATTTACTTAACTTTATATCTAGTCCAACAAGCTAAAAATAATACTTCTTTCATGTAATAAAATTTTGGGTATTACAATTCTTCCCTCCTAAAAAAAATTGTCCCCAAAATTTAAAACAAAAGAAGACATGAGCACCTTGTCATAACGTGTCACTTAATACTCTAAAATTTATTATGCAACTAAAAGCTCAAATATAATCAAGAATGTAAGTAACCAACCTAGAAGCATAATCCCATAAAAAATAAACCAAACTTAATAATTCGAACACATCAAAATGCATAACCCTAAAATAATTGAAAAGGTGCTACTAGACGTCTCATGCTTCTTTATTATCTCATTTCTTATGCTGAGTATCTTGAGCATTCTCAGCAGTCAGTTGAAAAACTCTTCCCTTTGTCTTCAGTGGTTGAGTATCTTTTTACTCCACTCGGTTGCCGCTATATCCGATTTTATCTTGGGAATCAAGAGGCTTCCATTCAGGACAATCAGCAATCTTGTGTCCCAGTTTCTTACATCTAAAACAAACCCAATCAGCTTTACAGTCGTTTGTTGCATGTCACGGCTTCCACAATTACGACAATCCTCATGCCAACATTTCTCCCTATGTATCTTTTTGCATATCGTACATAGTTTATACTCACTTGCATTCTCCATTTTCACACCAGTTATTTTGACCTTTTTCATGTCATCATCCCGATTTTCTCTCTTTCTTTTGTTGTCTCCTCCTTCTTCTAGTTGACGACTATTCTCTTTCTCAACCATCAAGGCAAGTTCCACGGCTTCTTGAAAAATTGAGGGTCTTGCTTGTTGAACTGGACCCCTAATCCAGGCTCGTAAACCCCATATGAATCGTTTGATTCTTCTTTCCTCAGTGGCTACCTGGTATTTTGCAAATCTTGCCTTTTCATTAAACTTTGCCGTGTATTTCGGGACTGTTATATCATTCTGCTGTAGTTTCAAGAATTCCTCCTCAAGCTTATCAATCAATCCTTGGGGACAATAATTTTCCATGACCAACTCTTCAAATTGTTCCCATGTCATAGCACTCACAGCTTCATTACCACGAGCGATCTTGATCATATTTCACCAATGCCTCGTTTCTCCTTTAAGCAAATGGGATGCATACTTCACCCTTTGTCCACATGAGCATTCACTAATTTCAAAGATGTCCTCTATCTCCTTTAACCAGTTGGTGACAATCACAGGGTCGCTATCTCCATGAAATTCGGTCGGTTTGCAGTTTAAGAAGGTCTTGTAGCTACATCCGTCTCTCTGGGCTTCTTCATTTCTTAGTCTCTCAGCATCTTCTGCGTTTTTCCTATCTTGTTCAGCCTTTCTTTTCCTTTCTTGCTCCTCTGCAGCTCTCTTATCTTCGATTGCTTTTCTTCTCCTCTCGGCATCTTTATTTGCCTGTTTCTTCTTCTCAACCTCTTCTGCAGCTTTTCTAGCTTCTTCCGCCTTCCTAAAATTTTCTTGACTTTTAGCCAGAATAGTGGGCATGTGTTCTGACATAATCCTTATGATCTCGTTACTTAGTTCCCCTTTGGTAACAGGCACATCTTGGTTCTTTCCTGGATGTTGCTTGGATCCACCGCCACCCTTTCCTTCCATTTCTCTGTGCCTTGAAATTCACAAGAATATTTAAAAGACGGGTATATTTAACTATTACTAGATATATATTAAGACAACATTTCAGTTTGGGTCTATATCTAGATAAAGGTATCTTATTTATCTCAAAAGACAACTATTACCCTTTATCTTTAGTGTGCCTAGAGGGCATAAAGTATCAAACCATTTCGCAACTGAAATACTTAATCTAGGTTTAAGACTAGGTTCCTAACACCTAATTCACTTAAACCAAAGGCTCTGATACCAACTGTAACACCCCGCCTTTTCGGAGCGTTAAACCCTCTTATTTACCTTATATCAACGGAAGCGTCTACTCTTACTCGGTCTCAATTAATCTCTTGATTACTAAAAGTAGCTCAAATGGGTTGAAAATTTTAAAAGAGTTTTGGGTCAACCAAAGGCCCAGTGAGAATTCATGGTTTTCACATACAAAAAAATTCATATAAAATCAAACTTATAAAATAATCATGCAATTTGTTCAAATCTCATATAAGTGTTATTCGGTTACAACATATTCTTAATTAACTCAAATACCAACAACTTGATATAAACCAACAATTCAATTTATAACACGTTATAACATATACCAACTTTTTATATTTCCGTTCGATTCAACGGTTCCAACGATTCAACATGTATCCGTTCGGTTCAACGGTTCCAACAATTCATATTTATACCCGTTCGGTTCAACGGTTCTAACAATTCTTATTTATACTCGTTCGGTTCAACGGTTCCAACAATTCTTATTTATACCCGCTCGGTTCAACGGTTCCAACATTTCATATTTCACGATTCACAATTCACAATTCAACATTTATATATCTCAACATTTTAAATATAACAATTTACTCAAATTTCATGTATAATCAAACACTCAAAACACGCAGCAATTAACGATCATTTAAACAAATCGCATGATAGTACTTTGAATAAAAGTGCAACCCAATTTAAAAGCACATGAATACTCACCTGATAAATGCTCGGAATGAACATTTACTTTAGGCTAAACACGTCTCCTACAAATAAAATAACATCTCACTAAGATTTTGCTCATGCTTAATGCCACGTTCTTTTTCGTTAAAAAGAAATCTCAATTGATTGGTCGAGTATCTAATACATGTTAACTTTAAGGACTCATCCTAATATGTACATGCCAAGATAAACTTTCAATTGTTTTCTCAAATCATAGCAACTGGAAACATTGATATTGACTTTATAAGCTTAGTATCCATCTCCAAAAAATCTCATAATAAAACATTATTTAAAAAGTTACTAAACTTTCCAACATGTTAAACTATTTTAATTTATCATGAAAACTCTTTTAAAATTATTAAACTGTGACATTAATCTTAACAAAAGGACCACCACTTTCCTAACAATTAATTAATTTTTATAAACTGACTAGAGCAATCCAAAAAAAAACTTAATACGAAATTTCATCATATTTTAATCTTCATTGTCATTAAACGTCAACCATATATAGTTGCATATATATACATCATGGACTTAAACAATTTTGACATTAAAAAGGGGCATGCACAAACATACCCAAACAACACTCTTGATGACATATAACATGGTTATCCACTTACTAATCTTTAACCCTCACATATTTGTATTTCACGTGATTATATACAAATGTGTCCTGAATTTTTACTACAACAATAGAATGGAGCTCATCGTTGGTGCTAGAATGTCTTATTGTATACCCTTTTCAAAACCGACCTTTTAGACTACCAGTAGGCTTTTAGTCATTAGAGAACAAACATACCAACACCAGGTGCTTAATTTCAGTTCTATTGTTAACCTACTTATGCTTAGAATCTAAATCGTTAAATTGTTGATGACATAAATCTATTTGAATTTCTTTTTTTTAAAGGCTATCCCGCCTCTTGGCCATGTTGTAACTTGTTAGTGTAACCAATACTAAGCATATTCGAAAACATGACTTTACGTCGTAAACATCATAAATTCTGAAACAGCAACAACGTACACCTATCAACATAATTTATCATACATAAACTCGACTAATTCGACATATCATATGCTCCTATATGTTATCTGTTTCGAACTAAAAAAAAGATTACCTGAGAGTGACAACGAATTCCTCTCGAATTCACAAATTTGACCGAAATCACAACAGTTCTACAATTTTGTTTTCTCCTTGCTGAACCGCTATATGCCTTACTTTTTGTTTTAGGGTATAATGCGTTTCTTTTGTGAATAAAGAAGTCGTGTTGTGATATATAAGGCTACTAGAGCAGAAAATCTCGTGAATATCATAACCAACTAAAGTCACGAAATCCATATCAAGTGACCAATTCAAACTATAATCTCTTTTAAATTTTCCTTAACATTTAACATAATTAACCCCCAAAGGTTTTATGATAATACAAGCACAACCCTTATTTATTTACTTAACTTTATATCTAGTCCAACAAGCTAAAAATAATACTACTTTCATGTAATAAAATTTTGGGTATTACATTCAGGGTACTACACTATTAGTGATACTTGAACCATGTCCTATGTGTGTTGGAGCAATCCTTCAAGGCCATATTGACATAACAGTATGCGGAGCTCGAAATAAACTGCTTGACGGCGATGGAAGTTGGATTAGGTATGAAATCTTTGACTGGTTTTATTACAGAAGCAAAAAATTGCTATGATAAGTATCAAGTTAACTAGATAACTTATATATGTGGTCATTTCGACCTGTTTAGATATTGGGTCGATTTAAATATTTTATCTCCAACATGCGAAATGGGTAAAATTTATATAGATACAAGGAAACGGCCAAGTCATGTCATATGACTCATAATTCATCTATCGTTTTCTCTAAAACTTTAAACACGTGTAAATCGTATTATTGAAAAAATGGACATATATAGTGTTGACCTATCTACCTGTTTGGACATTTACTTAAATGACAACCCGCTTTCACTCCTCTAATGGCTTAATAAACGTACATCCCTCCAAATATGACAAAATTAGTTTCATGCTACAACTATAATGCATTTAACTTTGGGTTGAACTTTCACTCGATGTATTCGGAGACTGTTTACTGATGGTGATGGAGGAAATGAATCAGATAGTGCTCCTGTGCACCTGTTCCACCCAAACATGAAAACAAGAAGAGGGGTATTATCACCAGAGTGTGCGGATGTTATGCAACAGTTTCTCCAGTTAAGGAGAAAGAAGAAAGAGAGCCAAAACCGAACTACCAACTCCATCACCTTCTTCGTCACTCCCCATCACACACCATCATCGTTTCTTACAGAAACTACAGCTCACAAGAAGATGATGCTTCTCAAAACTACAACTCTTTAAACTTTTTTGGTACATCTTTCTTATCTGTTTTCTTTAGTCGTGCATCTGAAGGTTTTTGAGTAAGCTTTCTATCATATGAAGTCAGTTTTGAGGTTAAGAACAAGTGTGTTAATCATAGTACTAGTATACCTTATAATTTTGAAGTTTTATTTTTTTAAGCATATGCTTAAAGTATATTAAAGTAACATTGGAATATCAAGTTTGATTAAGACTTCATTCATTTTTTTCTTGCCGATTGATATCGGTGAATTTAGATAGCTAAGGTGTATGAAGAACATTTGATGACATAGAACCACATATAATAAGGAAAACCATGAATTCATTTATGTATTGTTCAAAGTGCATCTATGAACTCATCAAGCTAGCTAATAACTTAAGAGTTTGTTTCTTACTTTGACTTATACTTTAAGCCATTCATCTAAGGATCGACATGCCTCAAAGGAACATGAAGCCACACTACTACTAAAATTTCTTTTTGATAATAATTGTGATAAAACCAATGTATATAACGTTGATCATGTTGAGTACCTTTGACAGAAAAACTATTTAGTGTAGGCACGGGTGAAATATTTTAGAAGACTTTTTGCAAGTTTAATGGTCATTGCAATAATTTCCAAAAAGTTAAAAACAGTTAGAAGGAGCTCCATGTAAAATAAAACTTAATATTCAGGTCATATCACACTACCGGCAACAGTGCCAAAAACTTGATGCAGGTTTTTACTGGTATAATAGATGGGTTTGAATTTTTTATCCACCCTTTGTCCCAAAACAGCTCCCACTGCATAATCACTGGCATCGCACATAAGTTCAAAATCGTTTCCCCAATCGGGAGCAATGATAACAGGGGCGGTAGTCAATTTTTCTTTTAAAATATCAAAAGCTCTTTTGCAATCATCATTAAAGTCAAATTTTGCATCTTTCATAAGGAGTTGGGTCATAGGTTTAGCAGTTTTGGAAAAGTATTTTATAAATCTCTTATAAAAGCCAGCGTGCCCAAGAAAACTCCTAATTCCTTTTTGATTGGTTGGATAAGGTAATCGAGAAATAACGTCAACCTTAGCTTTATCAACTTTGATTCCTGTTTGTGAAATCTTATGCCCCAAAACAATCCCTTCTTTTACCATAAAATGACATTTCTCCCAGTTAAGGACAAGGTTGGTTTCTTCACTTCTAGCAAGCATTTTAGATAAATTATTAAGGCAAGATGAAAAAGAGTTACCAAAAACCGAGAAATCGTCCATGAAGACTTCCATAAAATCTTGGCACATATCCGAGAATATTGCTGTCATGCACCGTTGGAATGTGGCAGGGGCGTTGCATAGTCCGAAAGGCATTCTTCGGTAGGCGAATGTTCCGTAAGGGCAGGTGAAAGTAGTCTTTTCTTGATCCTCCGGGGCGATCGGAATTTGAAAATATCCTGAAAATCCATCAAGAAAACAATAATACTCATGTCCAGATAGCCTTTCTAACATATGATCGATAAATGGAAGGGGGAAGTGATCCTTCCGTGTTGCGTCATTTAATTTTCTGTAATCGATGCACACCCTCCAGCCAGTGACCGTCCTAGTAGGTATCAGCTCGTTATCTTCATTAGTTACTACTGTCATTCCTCCTTTTTTTGGCACAACGTGAATAGGAATAACCCAAGGACTGTAGTAAATAGCGTAAATTAGACCTGCGTCCAGGAGTTTAATGATTTCGTCTTTTACAACGTCTTGGACTTTTTGGTTTAATCTTCTTTGTGGCTGTACTACTGGTTTAAAATCATCTTCCATCAGTATCTTGTGGGAACAGTTGACCCCTTTTATGTCAGAAACTTTCCACGCAATTGCCCCCTTGTGCTTGCTTAAAACCTGTAATAGTGACTTCTTTTCCTCGCCAGATAACAAAGAAGAAATCACTACAAGAAAATTAGGGTCCTCATTAATGAATGCATATTCTAAATGAGGAGGGAGCTCCATGAGTTTGGGGGTAGTATCAGCTTTTTCCGGGGTGTTTGCTGAACATAGCGTTTGGTTGTCCACAACGTGTTCTTCCCATTCGCCTTCTCCATCGCTAGATGTGCCATCATTATCTTCGAATTTCAATGATTTCAAAGGGTCAGGTAGAAAGCATTCCTAAGCATGTTTCTGAGCATTAGCTTCGATAAGGTCGAGATCATCAAGGTTGTCGTCATTGAAAGAAGCATATCTCATCGATTTTTCAAGATCGAAGGTAATCTTGTTGTTTCCAATTTCCAACGAAATCTTCTTGTTAAAGACATCACTCATAGCATGTGCGGTGGCAAGAAAGGGTCTCCCAAGTAAAATTGGGACATCATCCTCTTCCATTTCAAGGACCACGAAGTCGACCGGGAAGACAAATTTATCAATCTTGACAAGGACATTTTCAGCGATTCCTTTAGGATATTTAGTTGTTTTATTAGCTAGCTCAATGCACATTCTAGTTGGTTTCAGGTCCCCCAATTCCAAGCGTAAATAGAGTGAGAATGGCATAAGACTTATGCTTGCCCCAAGATCGGCAAGGGCCTTGTCGAACATAATACCCCCGATGGTGCAAGGTAAGGTGAAGCTCCCTGGATATTCTTCTTTGAGAGGCATGTCTTTTAGTAGGGCGGCAGAACACCTTTGATTCAAAGTAATCTGCATCCGATCAGAAAGTCTTCTATGGGTTAGGAGATCCTTCATGAATTTAGCATATTTGGGCATTTGCTCAAGGACTTCAACGAGAGGAATATTAATGCCGAGCTGTTGTAATTTTTCCATGAATTTCTGAAATAACGCTCGTTCTTGTTCCTTCTTAATTCTTCCCGGAAATGGTATTGGAGGAACGTAGGGACAGACCTTTTCGACAGTTGGTTGAGCGTCTTCGGTTTCCTTGTTGTTGTTTTGAGGCATATCTTCATTCTGATCATTCGAGCTTGAAGGGTAGGCTGGTTCCTTATAGTTTAATCCACTTCTGGTTGTAATAGCATGAGCCAAATCTCGAGGATTTGGTTCAGTTGTGCTAGGTAGTTCCCCTTCATCTCTCATTCTGACAGATTCTGCGAGCTTTCCGACTTGATTTTCTAGTCTTCTTATAGCAGCTGCTTGAGTTCTTAGCACATGGTCGTAATCTCGCTTGATATTCCATACCAATTTTTCGCTTTCTTCTTGCTTTCCGCTAGATTCCTTAAAAAGCTTTTTCACAACCTTTTCGAGATCCGTTACTCTCCCATCAATAGGTTTATCGAACTTGTGTTTAACTATTTTTACTTCTTCAGTAAGGGATTGCATATCTACTTCAAATTCCTCCAAATTCTTAATTACCGATTGTAGCTCGATTGAGTCTTCATTCCAATCTTTATTCCAAGATGAAGAGTGGAGAGCCACTTCTTCAACTCTTGTCCATCCTTTATCAGCAATCATTAAGGGGATAGGTTCTTTTGAGTCTAATAATTGCCGCGTTTTGATATTCAACCTGTTGTAAAATATTTGCAGTTGCTCGTGCTTGTTGAGTTTATGCTCGGGGCACTTGAGGATGGCTTCGTTGAATCTTTCCCATGTTGTAAACAGCTGTTCATCATTGAATTGGCTGAACCTACTAATTTCATCAACTTGCTGGAGGATTTTTGCAAGGGTTCAATATTCCTTAAGAAATGCTTTTTTAAATGCACTCCATGTTGTGATAGATCCGGATGGTAGTTTCTTCGACCAATCTCTAGCTTTTCCCTTGAGGGTAAAAGGAAATGCCCTCATCATAACATGGTCTCTGGAGACCCCAGGTGCGTGGAACAAATCGGCGATCTCACATACTTTTGCGATGTGTTCGTGTGCTTCTTCATCCTTGTTTCAATAAAAGCAGCATCTTTTTAGTTCTTCAAGACATAGTCCCCAGAACTCGAATTTTACATTTTCTTCGAGAGCTGGAACAGTGATTCCCTGTTTACTTTTAGAGGTGGTGAGATAATCATTCATGGTGAGAGACATAATATCAGAATAAAACTAAAGACTTAATAAAAATCCTAATATAACTCCCCGGCAGCGGCGCCAAAAACTTGATGCAGGTTTTACTAACCAGGTTTTAATATTTATAATGTCTCATTATACCTATGGTCTACCCTAATGTACTAACGGGCAGTGTACCCGGTCGTGTGTATTGTAGTATTCGGAAAAACCGAGGTCGTCCCAAGAGCTATGTGTGTTGGATTAATACTAAGTCTAGGTGTCACAAATTTTAAGATAATTAATTAACTAATAAAGCAAATAAAGGCAAAGGTGTAATCAATAGAGGAGAGTGGTGCTAACCTAGTTATTCATCCTAGCTAGTAATGTCTACGTCTAATTACTTCCAATTACTTCAGGTGGGGTCAAAGTCAAGAGGACAGCATTTGGTCAATTCGCCCTAACCTATCAGCAAAGATGCCACCACTGGAGAAGTCAGGTGTCTCCTCATAAGTCCAGTTGTTCCTGGTCCCCTAAGCAGAGTCATTAAGTTCTGCTACATGCTAGACTTATTATAGTGAGTGCCCGGGTGTTAGCAACTTAAACACTCACCCCCTAATTCTTAAGGGGATGTTTGGTATGATGGAATGGAAAGAGGAGAAAGGAAATCTGAAGCATTTCGGGTGTTTGTTTGTGTCATGGAATGGAAATGAAGAATCGAAATCTTATTCTCATTCCACCTTATTCATTCTCTTAAAAAAAGGGAGAATGGCCAAGAAACAAAATTTGTACATCTCTTCATTCCGCCATCTTATTCAGTGAGAATGGGGATATTCATTCAATAATAAGGGTATAAATAGATCGGCTCACGTGCAATGCACATTCAACCCAAATATTAAGTCCACACATCCGATTTTTATGTCGCGTTCGAAACTTTGTAAGCTTCCTGCACCAAATCACACATTTTCTACACGAAATCAAAATGATTCCTTAATGAAATCGGTAAATTTATGGTATTCGTTCTAGTTTATCGTTGAATCTAATCTCCGCACGCGGAATGCTCTTGGCAACTGCTGATTGTTTTTATACAAGTTTTTTGACTTTATGTTTGAGAAATACATATTTCTTAAGAACGTGTTTATTTTGATTCTGATTTATGATCAATTGAATACTGGATTTGTTTATTAGCATGCTTTCACATATTTCTGGTTTTGTCTAAAGAACATGTTGTCTATTCATTTTGGAGGTGCATGCCACATGTTTGATAAAATGTCAAGCCTAAATTCTATCTCCATTTCATTATTATTTTTTCCTCTTGTATAATGTTAATCTTAAAAACAATGTCTCTATTGATTATGTTATGCTTGTTTTTTTTAATCATTTACTTTCCTTTCAAATTTATGTTATACGTAACTCTAAACTGATGTTGTGTTGTGATGCAATTTTCTTATAAACAAGAGGCTCAAATATAAAATGATGTTTAATACTCAAACACAGTATAGAATTATTTTAATCTTAACTTATAAAATGATTTGTGTTTTAATTACAGATATCTTGCACGTGATGTAGGTGGTCACCTTCAATAAAACACCACCAGTGATAATGTTGTAATTGAGTTTCATAGTTTAACAAAGCAATTTTTTTTTGCACAAGTTGCGTTTTTTCAATAGTATTTGCAATTGATGACCCCAAATATAAAATACTTATGAAATGGTTTTACGTAATCGATGGATGAAAATAATTATTTCATTATATTAGACATTTTCTCATTCTAGTGCATTACGTAAACAAACATGAGAAACATTTTTCATATGTCGATTCTATGATTGTGCCAAACATGTGAATCAATCTCCTTTCTATAGATTTATTCTCTTTCTCAGTCATTCCATTCTTTGCTTCATTTCCATTCTTTATCATTCAGTCGTACCAAACGTCCCCTAAGTTCATCCAAACGATAGGTGATCAGTTGGTCAAATCACACAAGTAGAAAGGGTCGTCAGTTGCTCATATCTTACCCTTCCCATCTCAGTCTACTCACTTAGGGTCAGTTGATCATATCTCCTAAGCAACTAGCCTCTACCGCCATTCAAAACTACCGAAACAAGGGTAGCTACCAATAAACTATGCATGCATACATTAGAAATAATTATACGGAAGTAATATAAACGCAAACAAAACAATTAAGGAATCATAACTAGGACAGCACCAAGAGGAGCTTAGCCGCTCATATTAACCATACAAATCAATTCAATATTTAATGTTACGAAATACATGAATCGAAAGTAAAGAAAAGATAAAATGCTAATGCTTATCGTAGGGGAGTGATTTCTCCCTTGGATATAGCTCCGTATGCTCCTCTAGACCTGCCTTTGGCTTCTTCCCACGTTCTTTGGTTGTGGTGTGTGAAATGGGATGCTTTGAAATGCTAGAAATCGTGGGGTATTTATAGGCCAGATCTTGGTTACGGCGTAACTAATAAAATAGTTACGCTGTAATCATCTAATTCTTCGTAAATTGCACTAGATCTGCTGGTTACGGCGTAACCTTAAAAGTGGTTACGCCGTATCTTCAATAATTCTTGGTTACGCCGTAGTTTATGCACGAGTTACGGCATAGTTATCAGCGGCGCGGAGCCTCATTTGACATAATATAGTTACGTCGTAATCTTTTGAGAGAGTTACGTCGTAATCTTCTGATAAGTTGGCTTTCTGAGTCACGCTTTAGTTACGGTGTAATGTGAGAGATGAGTTACGCCGTAACTTCTTCAAAATGATAAATCTTTAGTAATTCTCCAATTCCGCGTCTCTTTAGCTCCAATGCTCGTAATTTACCTGAAAGTGGAATATAATGGAAAACAAGCGTAAATCCATATAAATGATATAAATTACAAGCATTATCGGGGGAAATTGACACTTAATACTCAGGATAATTTGATCCTGCTTTTAATATTTCATACTCATGATAACATCAAATTATCCTGAATATTAAGCGTCAATTTCCTCCGATAATGCTTGTAATTTATATCATTTATATGGATTTACGCTTGTTATCCATTATATTCCACTTTCCGGTAAATTAGAAGCATTGGAGCTAAAAAGACGCGGAATTGGAGAATTATTAAAGATTTATCATAGTATGCTCAATTTGAAGAAGTTACGGCGTAACTCATCTCTCACATTACGCTGTAACTAAAGCGTGACTCAGAAAGCCAACTTATCAGAAGATTACGGCGTAACTCTCTCAAAAGATTACGACGTAACTATATTAGGTCAAATGAGGCTCCGCGCCGCTGATAACTACGCCATAACTCGTGCATAAACTACGGCGTAACCAAGAATTATTGAAGATACGGCGTAACTACTTCTAAGGTTACGCCGTAACCAGCAGATCTAGTGCAATTTACGAAGAATTAGATGATTGCGGCGTAACTATTTATTAGTTACGCCGTAACCAAGATCTGGCCTATAAATACCCCACGATTTCCAGCATTTCAAAGCATCCCATTTCATACACCACAACCAAAGAACGTGGGAAGAAGCCAAAGACAGGTCTAGAGGAGCATATGGAGCTATCTCCAAGGGAGAAATCACTCCCCCACGATAAGCATTAGCATTTTATCTTTTCTTTACTTTCGATTCATGTATTTCGTAACATTAAATGTTGAATTGATTTGTATGGTTAATATGAGCGGCTAAGCACCTCTTGGTGCTGGCCTAGTTATGATTCCTTAATTGTTTTTTTTTTTGCGTTTATATTACTTCCGTATAATTATTTCTAAGTGTATGCATGCATAGTTTATTGATAGCTACCCTTGTTTAGGTAATGGCGGTAGAGGCTGGTTGCTTAGGAGATATGACCAACTGGCCATAAGTGAGTTGTAACAACCCGCATTTTCATGTTACTTTTCATTTTTTTGAAAAGTTATTATTCACTTTTACTATTCACTTTCACTATTCATCCCGTAAAATTTTTATTTCACATTCTCGTAAGTTAATTTATTTTAGTAATAACCTGAGAGTTTGACAATCGTTAGATCATCTTCGTAAAAGTTATTAAGAAAACACCGTCTTAAAGTTTCGTTTTGGTCGGAGCACCATTTAAACATCCCGCGCATAACGAAAACCAACTCTGACAATTTTCCTCACATCAGATTAATTTTTAGATCACTCATAATCAATTATAGAATTTTTAAGATTTCATTTAAATGTTACCGAATAAACCCTGAGCCGTACGAGACTAAAATTACGTTTTAAACAATTCTACTTAGATCCAGACTTAACCATTCCTGCACTGTATTTTCTAAGATGTTTTGAAACTTTTACAGTTTTTGGAAAAGTCAAACATATTTCCCTCCTCCTTTGACCATAAAGAAATTAACCTTGTACGTACTACATTTTTTATTAAATCGCGTAACTTTTAGACTTCACGAATAACTGTTAAGTTATCTCACGTATAACGAAAACCATATTTTGACATCTCATATCACTTACAGACTAATTTTAGTCTACTTTAAATAAATTCACGGTCATTTCCCTGAAATCTCGTTCTTTTCTGATAAATTGCATTTTTCACGTATTTAGCCTACGTTTCCAGTTTTAACAGCGTTTACGCGACCCATTAAAATTATCACTCATTTTTATAAGATAATAATGAGTATATTAATGAGTTTAATCATTCCTATAAGTTTCATATTTTTACGACACCCGGTTTTACGTTTCATGAATTAAATACTTACCGTTAGCTATTACCGGGACCAAAACTCACTCCGTAAAGGTAAGATAAATGTTCAAAACTCTTAACCTCCTCATTTTAGCCATAGGTGGCATTTTTTATGTGTCATCAAGCATGGTGTCTTGATCATAGCCATTGATTCCTTAGATTACTTACACTTGTAAAACTTGACCATGGTTAAATATTAACCTAATATATAGTTAACAAATTCTCTAGCCTATAAATACCAAGCAAATCACTTCACAAAAAAATGCACCACACCTTCTTAACATCTAAAGTCCTAAACCTAAGGCATTTCTTATAGATCTTGTAAGAACATTCATGTGTTCTTGAAGAAAAACTAGGTTTTGATCTTTGTTCTTAGAAGTTTTCAAGAAAGAGTCGTTATAATCTTCAAATAACTTCAAGTCTCCAAAAAGACGTTGTTATAATCTTCTATTATCCTTTGAGCTTTCAAGAAGGCGTTGTTATAATCTTCAAATTGCCTCGGGTTTTCGAAGATTACAAAATTCCACGTCGAAGCTCCGCTCATATTTCGTTTTTCGATAATACTCAAGCATTCTATATTAAGGTAAATATTTATAAGACTCAAAATTATTTAAATACTTATAAACTTTGTTAGTTTATTTATTGTATTTATAAACTCTTAATATATCATGTAATCAAGTAATCAAAATACATGTTTTACGTATTGAGCACTACAACACTAGGGAGCTTAATGTGAGAGGTTTCATTTAGGTAAACGGATCGACGAGTTGCTGGATTTATGAATTAAAGTGTCCTAGCTCCTCGAACGTTTACTACATGACCTCTGAATTATGATGGCCCGAACGGTAGTACGATATATAAACTAAACATGTTTTCACATACTAAACCGGTTCTATAAATAATACCCAAACAACCATGGAGTACATCATAATCAATATAAGGAGTTATATATAGACATGTTTATGCTTTCGCATCATTATTCCATAATCTAAGACACGAAACAATATTCTAGGTTGCTCGTAGAGGTTCTCATGGCATATCCATCTTCCTCACTATACATTTGCTATCATTTACTTTGAGGTGAGTTCATAGCCCCATTTTCTATCATTCAATTGTTTTACAAACCCTTGGGGGAGATACATGATTTATTTTAAACCGAACACATTGCTTTCAAACTATATGCTTATCTGATTGTTTTATTGTCACTAAGTAACCATCATTATCAAACAAAAGTGGGCTCAAGTATCACATACTTGAGGCAGCCGTATCAAACAAAAGCGGGCTCAAGTATCACGTATTGAGGCAGCTGTATCAAACAAAAGCGGGCTTAAGTATCACGTATTGAGGCAGCCGTATCAAACAAAAGCGGGCTCAAGTATCACGTATTGAGGCAGCCCTATCAAACAAAAGCGGGCTCAAGTATCACGTATTGAGGCAGCCATATCAAACAAAAGCAGGCTCAAGTATCACGTACTTGAGGCAGCCGTATCAAACAAAAGCGGGCTCAAGTATCATATACTTGAGGCAGCCGTACCAAACAATAATACCTGTTTTGTTTTCAAACTATTGGTGTGAGTCTAAATTAACTCACACTACCAACATAATGTGTGCAACCATCAAACAAACTCTATGAATTTCACTCAACTTTTGTGTTGACAGTTTTAAGCATGTATTTCAGGTCCATAATGTCGGAAGCTGGCACGGAAGAGCAAGGACTAGATCAAGAAGGCTATAAATATTTTATCATTCACAAAACATCAAAGACTTTATATTGATGTATTTTGTAAATAATGGAACCAACTGGGACCTATTTTGTAAACTCTGTTATATTTGAATAATTTGAATGATAAATCCTTTTTAAAACGACTCCTTTAGAGATTGTTTTCTATTATTATGATTGTTGTGCCGTCGAGTAACACCTAGTTTGAATTCCGCTGCGTATCACGAAATTGGGGGTGTTACATGAGTAGACTGAGATGGGAAGGGTAAGATATAACCAACTGACAACCCTTCCTACTTGTGCGATTTGACCAACTGATCACCTACCGATTGGATGAACTTAAGAATTAGGAGGTGAGTGTTTAAGTTGCTAACGTCCAGGCACTCACTATTATAAGTCTAGCATGTAGCGGAACTTAATGACTCGGCTTAGGGGACCAGGAATAACTGGACTTATGAGGAGACACCTGACTTCTCCAGTGGTGGCATCTTTGCTGATAGGTTAGGGCGAATTGACCAAATGATGTCCTCTCGACTTTGACCCCACCTGAAGTAATTGGAAGTAATTAGACGTAGACATTACTAGCTAGGATGAATAACTAGGTTAGCACCACTCCCCTTTATTGATCTCAACCTTTTCCTTTATTTTCTTTGATCTGTTCTAGTAGTTAATTAATTAATTCCTTATCAAATCATATTAAAATATGTGACACCTAGACTTAGTATTAATTCAACACACATAGCTCTTGGGACGACCTCGGTTTTACCGAATACTACACTACACACGACCGGGTACACTGCCCGTTAGTGCATTAGGGTAGACCATAGGTATAACGAGACATTATAAATATTAAAACCTGGTTAGTAAAACCTGCATCAAGTTTTTGGCGCCGCTGCCGGGGAGTTATATTAGGATTGCTATTAAGTCCTTCAATTTCGTTTTGTTTTAAAATTTTCTCAAATTCTCATGATCTCTTTTCAAGTTTTCAGGTACCATGGAAGTCGTTAACATTGATGACCTCACTCTTGAGGAATATTGGGCGTTGAAGAAAGCAGAACAAGGGTCGGGGCTCGTAAGACCGGCAATTGGAGCTGATGTTTGTTTCGAAATTAAAGACCAATTTATGAAGGAGCTTCGTGCTAACCCTTTTTCTGGAAACAGGGACGAAGATGCGTATGAGCACGTTGAAAATGTCTTATACATCGCAAGCCTTTTCAACATTCTGGGTGTATCTCATGACGCTGTTATGCTAAGGGTGTTTCCCATGACTCTTACTAGGGCTGCCAGAAGATGGATCGAAAGATTGCCCGCCGGGGCAGTTAATACTTGGGATCTTCTAAAGAAGCACTTCATCCAAAGATATTGCCCTCCGTCGAAGAATTCTTTCAAGCTCTTGGAGATCCATAATTTCAAGCAAGAAGACGATGAAACGTTGTATCAAGCCTGGGATAGATATAACGATCTCCTTTACAAATGTCCTACACATGATCTAAACAACCAGCAAAAACTCAACATCTTCTACAAAGGAATCAACGTGACTACTAGATAAATGTTGGACTATCAAGGACCGATCCCGAACATGACTCCTACTTTAGCAATTGAAGCCATTAAAAAAATGGCTGATCACTCCCAAAAATGGCACGATGGATGAAGCAAAAGAAACCAAGGCGGAAGTTTTGACGGAATTGCAGCCATCGCTAGCAAAATTGAAAATCTAAGTCGAGATATGCTAAAATTCAGAGAAACCGTTCATGCCATCCAAATGGGTTGTGAAAGCTGCGGGGGAGGACATCTCACCAAAAAATGTCCTCACAACATCAATGAAAATATAATCGAAGAAGCTAAATATGGAAAAAAATCGTCCGTTTTACGGAGATAATCAAAATAGTAACGGGTATCGTGGAAATTACAACTGTGGGCCTTATGGAGAAAGAAAGCCCAACCTTGAAGAAACCATAAACAAGTTCATGGAAAATTCAGCCCAGAAGCAAAAAGAACAGGATAAATGCCTAAGGGGTTTCCAGGAAAACACAAATAAGAATCTTTCAAGGCACGACGAAACCCTAAAAAACCTTGAAGCCATGGTGGAAAAGCTCAGTGCAGAGATTGAGATAAGTAACATTGAGGGGACCAAACCTATGGTAGTATGCAATGTCGTTTTTGCTGATAATAATTCGCAAGGTGAGAGTGAGGAGTGCAAATCTACAACCGGAAATTTGGAAAAAGCGATTGTGACACTCCCCTTTATTGATCTCAACTTTTGCCTTTATTTGCTTTTATCTGCTCTAGTAGTTAATTAATTAATTCCTTATCAAATCATATTAAAATCTGTGACACCTAGACTTAGTATTAATCCAACACACATAGCTCTTGGGACGACCTCGGTTTTACCGAATACTACACTATACACGACCGGGTACACTGCCGTTAGTGCATTAGGGTAGACCATATGTATAACGAGACATTATAAATATTAAAACATGGTTAGTAAAACCTGCATCAGTGCTTGGGATTGCTTATCATCACTCATCTGATCATTGCATTTTTATACGAACATACTATCTACTGCATATCTAACTATTTGAGGGTGCTTATTTCACCTCTTTAAGTCCTTAAATAATCAGACTTTCCAGACACTCATACAACTAATTATCTGATAATTGAGTTCTGTTACAGCATAAAGAAAAAAAATACAAACACTGCCTCCAACATTACTTTTTGCTAGACAATAGAGGATGTTTGGATTACTTATAGCTGTATCAAAGAAGCTGCAGAATACAATGTGTGGATTTTCGTATGCTCTACCGAATCAGTTATATTAAAGGGTTGTTTGCGATTGCTTATAAAAACTGCTTATCTGCTTATAAACTAAGTATATACAACGCTCCTTGCATTTACTAAAATAAGCAGATAAGCAGGTTTACCCAAACAATCTAAACTACTTAAAATATTAACATATAAAACTTATAAGCATCCTTATACATGA
This sequence comes from Chrysanthemum seticuspe, assembly GCA_019973895.1. Lineage (NCBI taxonomy): Eukaryota > Viridiplantae > Streptophyta > Magnoliopsida > Asterales > Asteraceae > Chrysanthemum > Chrysanthemum seticuspe. The sequence goes on from BPTQ01000005.1 coordinate 215,682,613, forward strand.
CATATTTGAACCAATAATTGTGATAAAACCAATTTACTATAATGTACTCTAACATGACATATTTGAACGAAACTAATTAGTTGATCTATAGTTTTTTATATAAAAATATAGAGTTATGTTATTCACACCATTTGCAGGATATTGAAAGTGTGCTAATATATAAACGGTCCTAATCACGTCGTAGAAAGAAGAAAGCCTTTAAAAAGAGCCTTATATCCCATTTCATATACCATAATTATTTGTTTGTTTTTCATAAATAAACATATCTAAAGTAAAATGGGTCATTTTTATAAATATACTATGCTCATATAGGTGGTTGGCAACTTCAGTTGTGGTTGCAAACGCATTTCCCGCATCTTCATATTCCGCCTTCGATGAGGGACGGTAGCACTCAACTTTGGAGAGGTCTACAGGTTACCTGTTTTAGCCACCTCCTCCAAAGCCAAGCACCGTCCATGAAAGATAGCTGCGTTGATGACTTTCCACATCGCAGCTCCCATCTCATCACTATGATAGAGTTCCATGGCTATGTACGGCACCACCTTTGACACGACCTCAGCACAGTCCTTTTCAATGTAAGGGTGTAATTAGTCCCGTGTATGTAATTATACATCTTATTATTAGCGATTCTTGCTTTTTACGTGAAGAGAAGATGCACTTCTTTTTTGAAGTTGCATATACAGATATTTGTCTAGTACAAAGTTGACTTATTTATTTATTTATTTATTATCATTCTAATGCTGGGCTAACCCATCACCATAGATCTAGCCGCTTAGCCATTAGAGAACGATTGCAATACATAATTAATGGTTAGATATCCTCCCTCTCTCTCCTCCACATACACTTATACATTATGGTAGTAAACAAGTTGGACTCAAAGTTTGTTGAATGTAGCTTCCTTTGGTATTGCTTTGAGACTTGAGTTTGGTAGCTTAGTTCGGCACACTAAAGTACAAAACTAAAGGTGTTGGGACAAGCATAGATAAAGGCATATAGTGAGTGGAGGTTGCTAACATTCATTGGGGCAGTTGGATATAACAAAGCGGGGAAATTTTGAGTACATGAACTGATTAAATGCGTTATTGGCCGAGTATAGTTAGCATTTGATAGCACTATCTGTCATAGAGTTTATAGTGAGCCGGGGATCTTAAAAACTCAAAAAATGAATGTGCGTGTCGCTGAGCATGTACATAGATGGTAAATATCCATTGTTTAAATTGAAACTTTTAAAAAGATATGTTGTTGCATAGAACTTCTATTCAAGTAAATGTAGGGGATAAACAGTAATAACAAACACAATCGGATATACTTAAATCTCTGAAAGGCGTGTGAACACTTTCAGATCGAATCAATTCGGTGGTTCTCCCGAATTATTCAATCGGATACAATTCAGAGATTGAGAATTTTCTGTATGTTTTGGTATGAGATATTATTGAACCAGTGAATCCATTCTGACCAAATAAAACCGTATATAACCATAAAACGGGGTAACTGCCAATGGCAGTTTTCAGGTTTCCAACTTGGACCCTGCCAGGGGCTGCCGCCCCTTAGACCCTGCTACCAAGGGCGCTGCCCCCGGACCCCCGTCCCTTAGGGGCTTCGCCCCTAAGATCATAATAAATTCAAGTAGGTGTGCACTCCGCACCTCCAAGCCTAAATGATGTCTTATTATGATGAAATTGGTCTAACTAGTTAATCCAATTACACTCAAATATCCAACAGTAAACATATCTACACAAAGGTTTTATGAATAAAAATTGTTCTCATAAAAGTTGATATGTATATTTGATAGAAATGTTTGACAAAGAAATTATTGTTAAATTGAAGAAAGGGGCACACATTGTTTACGATACTCCTTAGGGTGTGTTTGGTAGAGAGAAATGAAGGGAGAGAAATAGAAATGAGCTCAATTCTCATGTTTGGTAGAGAGAAATGAAAGGAGAGAAATGGAAATGAGATTTTGGTGGGGAAATGAAGAGAGTTGAGTAGTGTAATTTAAGTAGCTCCATTTCTCTTAATTTTGTGGAGAAATTGGAGAAATGGATTAACTTTTTTGAAAAAAAAAATATATATATATAAATATATATATATATATATATATATATATATATATATATATATATATATATATATATATATATATATATATATATATATATATATATTTATTTATTTTTTTTTTTACATTTAAACAAAATTAAAAAAATATATTTTTAAAATTTTTTTTTTTAAAATAAGTTTTTTTTTTAAATAAATACATTTTTTTTAAAATTTTTTAAAAAAAATTATTATTTTTTAAATACATTTTTTAAATAAATACATACATTTTTTTAAATAAATACATTTTTTTTCAAAATTATTTTTAAAAAATTATTTTTTTAAAAATTTATATTTTTAAAAAAATATTTTTTTTAAATATTTTTTTAAAAAATTATTTTTTTTAAAAAATAAGTTTTTTTTTAAAAAAAAATTATTTTTGAAAATTATTTTTTTTTTTTAAATAATTTTTTTTTTATTTCTCGGGTCAAGTCTTTGTTGTTACCAAACATTAAAATTGAACAAAATTCTCTACTGATTTCTATTCTCTAAGATTTAATTCTCTACTTCATTTCTTTTCTCTGAATTTCTCTCTAACAAACGCACCCTAAGGAGTATCAATGGAATCGCTCCAAGTTTAAATGCCTATTTAATAAGTGAAATTATCGCTAGACTCTTTTGAAAAATATTGAGTTTGAATGTTGTAAAATGGTTTCATCGTAATTTTTAGTATAGTCGTATATACATGGTTCTATATGGGTGATTAGGGTGATAGAGAGTTTTGACGTAAGTCATCTAAAGTTAATTTTTAGTCCATATATTTAAACAATTGCATCAAACATAACTTTAACCTGGATCATTTGCATTACAGGTTTGCAGGAACCAAAGTTATGGCAATGGAAAAACCGAGCATAAGGCGCATCAGTTGTTCAGAATGCAAGTGTGAAAGTTGTGATAGAGATGGCAACTACACCGACGAAACGCCTAACGTTGTTTACAAAGAATTGTTGCATCATCTCTAAACATATTACTTTTTTATTTTATATGTATTTAGATGCTTTTTTATTTAGTCGTATTTTATTATACATATTTTTTGCCTCTTATGTATTTTTTTTAATTGAATGCGTATTCGTATGGTATTTTGATGTTTTATTTTATTAATATACTATTAATTGAAATAAACTAATAGAGCGGGTCTTGGAGTTAGTCGTCTATATATATATAAGAATATATTAGCTATAATTTTTTGTAACCAATGGTTACAATTTTGTGCTATAAATGTTGGTCCTTAATTTTTTTTGTGGGTCGATTCATTGCTTGTGTATTTATTGTGAAGGATTGTAGCTAATTGGTTACAAAAATTGTAGCCAAATTATCCCCGTATAAATTGTATTGCACCTGAAATAGTTTAGCTGTGTCTGTCTACATGTGTTCGTTACTGAAAACTGAGATGCATATATAGTAGGGAACTAAACAATGTAATTAATGAATGTTTTGTATTATGACACACTTAAGCGTCAAAGACATACATCTTTCATGAAAAAATATTACTCCATCCGTCCCAAAATATAAGTCTAATTTAACTTTTTAAATCGAACTTTGACTATAAACTTTTTTGTTCGTATTATATAACACTTGATGTAAAATATATAAACGGATTGTGTTTTAAATATGTGATAATTTCATATCTCCCCCTCTTTTCAACATTAATTTCAAATATACCCAAAATACAACTATTGAATGTATTTTATACAATGCTTTTAAAACATCATTTGGGTAAATATGAAATTTTAATGGTTTTGTTGGGTAAATATGAAAATGCCCCTTTAAATATATTTTTATTTGGTATAATTTTCATCAAGTGTTATATAATACAAACAAGAAAAATTACAGGCAAAATTCGATTTAAAAAGTCAAACTGGTCTTATATTTTGGCACGGAGGAAGTACGACACACTTAAAGGTCAAAGACATACATCTTCATTAAAAAAATACATGATCAAAACAACTAATATGTGATTTAAGCTGCTTGGAGCTCATCCTCCTTGTGAGTCTCAATGACAACATCACTAGTAGGGTAAGCAACACATGTCAAGACCCAACCAGCATCAATCTGTTCATCATCAAGAAAGCTTCCATCAGACTGGTCAACACTCCCAGACACAACTTTACCAGCACATGAAGAGCAAGAACCAGCTCTGCATGAGTATGGCAGCTCATGTTCAAGCTCTTCACAATGGTCAACGATGTAAACATCATCAGGGCACTCAAACTCAATCTTTCCATCAGGGGTGATAAGGGTGACTTTGTGTGTGGCCATCATGGTGACACCACCTTTGTTGGGTGTGTTGGACTTAAGCCCAAAAAGGGTTGATGGTTTGAAGGTGGTGGTGGTGTTTTGGCGACGGAGGAAGGTGGAGCTGGCCATGGTGCCGGTAAGAGATGCGGTGGCTGCTGCCATTGTGATGGTGGTTGGAGAGAAGTGTGAAAGAAGTGAGAATGAAGATATGAGATATTGAGATGCATGGGCTTGTGGAAATAGTGTGTTTTTTGGATAGAATGTTTGCCACTTGGCGTATTTTTGTGGTGTAGTTTTATCTTTATCATCATCACTGGTGTAGCTTTTTCACTGATTTATTTCTTTTCTATTACAAATATTGTGGTGTTATATGAAACTAGGGAGATCATTTATTTGAAGAGCATATAGTCTAAACGAGGATTGTAGCTGTGTTTGTACTTTTCGTTCATATGATCGATAAGAGGTGGTAATTTGTGCCCAAAATTAAAAAAATATGTTAAATGGGCAAACTTTTAAAAGATTTGGGCACATTTGAGCCCTCTCTTTTTTTTGAAATGAGCATGTATTGCCCATTTAGAAGTTAAATGGGCATAACGGACACATGTTTTACTCGAACATTAGATTGTTTTTAAAGAAAAACTTATATTTAATTTTTTAAATATAAATGAGGTGTTACGTTCGAGTAATTTATTTCGTCGTTTTGAGTCTTTTTAAAAGCGATTCGTATAACATAAGCCCGTTTAGCCCGTGCCCGTTTAACCCATGCCCGTTTAGCCCGCGCCCGTTTAGCCCATAGCCCGTTTGGCCCGTTGCCCGTGCCCGCCCGGCCCGCCTGTTTTGCCACCTCTTGTTATAAAAAACGAAAGAAAATAACGACTTTAAATTCATAGTATATATTTTGTTGCCGCTTCTTATCAAAATGTACCAAGAATTCTGAAAAGTTTGAATATAGATCTTAAAATCTTTAAAGATTCGATAACCAAATCCTGATCATTTGTTTTTTTTTTTTTTTTTTTTTTTCATCAAACAAATTAGGGTTTTGTTAACCAAAACTCATAGGGTTGTGTTTAAACATACCTTAACTAAAAATTTTGCAGTAAATGAATACTAAACATTCCATATATAACATCACATTCCATGTTAAAATGAAAAAATATAAAGTATATAATTACAGAATATACTAGTTCATTTAATGCAAATTTGCTAATTAAGGTATGTTTAAACACAACTCTATAGGTTGTGGTTAACAAAACCCAACAAATTATACCTATTTATTTATTTTTTTAATTAAGTATCTTATAAACCGTTAATCATTACATGAAAAAATCATACTATCGCGACGAGATAAATCATCATTCTATAGAGAGTCACTTTTATTTACTTTCAACACACTTTTTTTTTTGACTTTTTCAGTGAGTGTTGAAATTTACGTATGAAAAAATGATTTGTTATTTAATATCACAAGTGATTTATGAAAAACATTTGTGTAGGAACAGCAGTCCTTCGACATACTTTTCTCAAATTGTTTTAGGATAAGTGCACGAAATATTTGAAAATTGGTTTAGCGCAACACTTTCCTTTCTTGAAGAACGGGTTGCTATCTGAAATAATAGCAAATCATGGTTTACGCACGGGTTACAGTCTGAAATAACTGCAAGCCATTTTTGAAGCACGGGTTACAGTCTGAAATAACTGTAAGCCATAGTTTGTGACATGTTTTGAAAAGAAATATTTACACCTCCTGCTCGAACTTCATCTATGGTCCCGTGCCATTATTGAATGACATTTCTAAGACCGCAGATGTTATCGATACCAGAAGACATGTCTTTGAAAACAATATTTTTGGTATTTTCTGATTTTTCAAATTTTTATGGATTTTTGTTGATTTTATATTTTTCTATTTTCTTTTTAATAAATATTTACAAAGATAGAGTTTAGATGATATAGTTTAAGAAGATGATGATACGAGTACCGAGATAAGGATATCGAGCAGCACGTCGTAGAAGATAGAATTCGCCATCTCTTAAACTTTCACCACCAAAGCTTCTGAGGCTCCAGAATAGAAGACATAACATGAGCCTTTGAGAAAGAGAGAATTTGGCAGCTTCCCCCCAAACCGAAAATCTATTAGATGAGCAGATTCGAAGCTCTATTTCAAGCTTGCATTAGCCAGGTGCACAGAGAAGCACACCATTACCATAAATCCCGCTGCTCCTTTTAAGAACGATAATCGAGATTCTCCATTCGGGGTTATATCATCCAATAGAACAGCAACGTATCATCCCACACCATAAAACAATCTTCTCATATTTCTTTTCTACTAACTTCTGAAGCGATCCATACCAAAAAAGATGTCAAGAGACCACTTCCCCCAAGTAGATGAATTGATGCAGTCAGTCTCTTAGACTAGAGCTCACGAACCCGAATACACATACCCGAAGACAAAGAAACTTATACCATCGAAGTAGCAGATTAAGTCCAATAGCCAAAGAATAACCCCGATGTATACTTTTCTCTCCCCCCGAAGAAAGTGTATGAAGCTCAAGAACCCGAAGTACCCGAATGCCCAAAGAGAGAATAACCGATGACATTGAAGAAGCAGGCCGAATCACTGATTATCTCTGCGGATGACTATCTATGCGGACGTCAACTCCGGAATAAGTGATTATATCTCTAAATCACTGATTAAGCACTCAAGTGAAACAGCTGAGCGCCCCCAATGTACACAATTCTCTCTCCCCTGATGATTGCGATAACATCGAAATCATCACACACTTGTGTACCTCTTTTATCTTCGGAAACTTTCTTTTACATCACTTCCCCCACGTCGTTGGAATAATAACACTAAAAGCCATGAGTGAAACCTTGAGTTTCTCTGCGGTAATGACAATAGTCTTCCCGGGATATCTTCAATCGCTTAGAAGAATTAAGTTCATCAAGTTTACTCGCTTTGTGTTTAGATGTGTGTCTCCTTCCCCCTTGCTGGTTTTGACACTTCAGAATCAGCAACATATTTTAAGCCCAAATACTTGAAATCTTTTTGAGAAGAACATCATTAGCTCAGATGTATCTGTGAGAATCAACTTGCTGAAGAATGTGAGCAAGTCTAATTGGGGATTAAATCAGACATTTCACTCTCCCCCAATTAGTGCTCTCCCCAAAGCTGACAATCTTTATGATGAATGTCCGGATTAAAAAGAAGTCTTTAGATCGTTAAATGCAACTCGGCTTTAGTCTTCTATCATGCAGCAAAAAGTGTAGAACAGACCGTAGACTTGACCTTCTTCAAGATTGTCCAGTTGGGGAATAGTTAGTTAACATCTTCATCACACCAAAAAGAATCCCAATTAACTTACATCTTGCAAATCCCCTTAACTTAAAATCCCTCCCAATCAAACAAGAACAGAAAGATGTTCATTAAGGAAATCAGCAATCAGCCCGCAACGAACACACGAAATAGTAACACCAAGCAAACAATCACATCAAACATCATTGCTATGATCATTGCTCTCAAGTAGATCTTCAAAGTAAAACTTGAAGAGCATGGTGATGTGTTAAATAACAAGAATAGAAGGTTGTTCGGAATCATCATGTTGATGTGTACGTGAAGCATTAACCGGAAGCACTTTGTCATTAAACTCATATCAGCTTGTGAAGATGTCAACCAACGGCTCTAAGAAGAAAACTCCATGTGAAGATGACCCGATAAGAAGAATATCGGTTCTTACATGAGTTTGGAGCCGTTTGACCATTTATTCTCAGATAAAACTCAACATGCAGAGTTATCATACTTCTTCTCCCCCGCAAAATTAGCACAGGATGTCGCCATCGTCATTATAGTTGAGCAAGTGGAATAAGAAAACAGTCAACAGTAGCCCGGTTCACTTGATAACTGAAAGCGCGTGGAAAAAGTATGAAGCATGTTGATGAGAATGGTCATTAATGAGAAGATTTCTCTTCTTCCGAAGATAAAGCGCACTGACACGTACACTTTTCTTTTCTTTAGAGTACGAGGTTTGAACTCAAGTATTCAAACGTCATAAGAAGATTTCTCTTCTTCGGAAGATAATGCGCACTGAAACGTACACATTTCTTTTCTTTAGAGAACGAGGCTTGAACTGTCATGTTCAAACATCATTATCTCTCTCTTTTCAGCTCTCTTGGCAAAACATGTAATCAATCTCATTATCATTCAGTAGGCTTTTTGTCGTGACAGCGGATGGAGAAAACCCAATATAATGAATTTGACCCTGAAGTAAAACAACCCGAACTCGTGACTTAAACTTACACATATGTAACAAAGAGCGGTGCCGAGACTTCATCCTCCATTGATTCTCTAAGTACTCTATACTCTTCATCCAACCAACCATCAAGTATAAGATGTACATCACCTCTTGAAAATCCACAATTGAATGTGACACTGAGCACTACAACGTAACTCCTTAAAGTGATAGTTATTTTGTGGTGGTAAGAGCCCAATTCCTCCAAATGGTAAAAGAAAAGGTAAAAGACACCCAACAATAACTAGATTTCCAAGTTTTCGTTTTTGATAATAAGCTCGAACAAGGATCATGAAGAATCTTCATCCAACCATCCCCGATACCTTCAAATACTAAGTACACTTGCCCGTGATATTTCACTTCAACCTCAAATAAATAATATTGAATTGACGTCGTTCTCACATCTTCTGGATAAAAGCTCAAATCTAGCCTCCTTTGAAGTTTTAAGTGAACTCTGATAATGGTTTCATCCCGACCATGGTTAAAAGCACATAACCCCGTAAAACCTTGTAATAGCCAAATTGCCATGAAGAAAATCCAAACACACATCCAATTCATGAAGTACACCTTTTTATCCCTTCTTTGAAGCAGAAACCGTATCACCAGCACCAGATAAGATTCCAACATACACTTTCCATTCTCCAGGATGGTTCTATGATCACGGGATTTTACAATTCTATGGTTTAAACCGAGAAATAGTTTCTTTCGCGGGATTTTACAAAACCAAGAATAAACCGTAAGATAGATCCGGAAATGCACTTAACAATTACCAGGATGTTTCTATTGCCACGGGATTTTACAAGTCTATGATTTAAACCGAGAAATAGATTCTTTCGCGGGATTTTACAAAATCAAGACAAAACCGTAAACAATGTCAGCTTGAATGTGTAATGACAACTTTGGTTTCGGTGAATATCTGTTTTAGGGGAACATGCAGCGGTTCATTATCCAACATCATCAACCATCCAATAAACACTTTGGTAAACACATCATTCACGTATTCTGACTGCTATTGTAGTGACCACATGGAGAAGTAAACCCGATATACCAAACTTGATCATGAAGTAGAATTCCCCAGATTTGTTACTTAAACTTGTATTAATCCTCGTGAACAAGAAACAGTGTACCCAATGTACAAAACCTCTTGACATTCTCAACTGAGTGAGACACTGAAGTGTTAGCTACGTTGTGGGTTAAGTGAGAAAGAATCACAAACGCAACTAAATATCCAAGTCTTTATCACCCTCTATAAACGCCCAAACAAGTCATCTTCGCGAAAGGGTAGAAAGAAAGAAGACGAAATAAGTAAACGCGCTCGGAAAATCTCACTTCAAATTCAAATGAGAAATACCGAATAAACAACTCCGAAGTCCACATCGTTCAACCATCAACTCAAGCCATAACATAATAAACTCCGTGAAAATGTATAAACCAAGGCGCATACCCCAAACATACCAAATCACATCAACAACACTCATTATCACAAGTCATCGATAAATCTCATATCACACCAATCTCATTATCGTCAAATCACTTCAACAGATCACAAATTGCAGCCCAAGTGTATGTGATTCATGAGAACAATTAATCATCCCAAATTGAAGCCCAAATCTTCAACTAACTATAATTGGTCCATGAATAAAATATCACTTGAGACCCGACTCATATCCATTTCTCAAACAGATAAGATCCAATAACAAATCATTAAACTCGGTCAACATAATCACCCAATACCACTCAATTTTGGACATAAAGACTCAATATATTCCAATTTAGATCTTTTAATCAAGTTTACATAGCTTGCGTTTCAGTCCATGATACTATCCCAAGCATTCTGTCCAAAATAGTAGAGATAACGTTTGATATGAATACTATTGGAATAAGCGTGAGCATCACATAACCACGAAAGAATAACACGGCCCAAGTGAGATACCCAAGCCCATAAGTCGGCTATCAAATAACACGGTCCAACTAATATCTCTAAGGCCCAAGGAGATAGCTATGTACACGGTCCAAAAGACATAAACCCGTGAAGCCCAAAACAAAACCCCTAATCTCACTAACATTCGGTCACTACACAACCCTAATCCCACGGATATATAAAGCCCCTTATCACTCATAACCCTAATAATCCTCATAATATTAACGCCTCTCTTCCTAACTTATCTCATTCTTAACCCTAAAACTTCTCTATCAAATATTCAGCCACCATCAAAACTCTCATCCTTCACAAATAATTTCCGCCCCTTTCACATGTATTCCCTCAAAAACAATATCAATCTCCTGTACTCCACGCAGCATAATTAAAACCGTCTCAACACATATCAAATCATGACCTCGCCACAGGGATGGCTCGAGGTATAATTGACGCCACAGAGATGGCACGAGGGTTTGAGACCTTCCATAAGATCAAACCAAGGCATCAAGGTAGGTGTTTATATCTTAGTTTTGATTATGTATGAGGTCTTTTAACGAAATAATTGAATAAATTAACAAGGTTGTTAAATTTATTCCATTGACTTCGAAAAGAAATAAGAAGCTAGGCTTCGTCAGTTAAGATCAATGATGATAAGTCAACTTCGTGTATGTGACACTTGATGGTCATGATGTTCTTATGTAGCACACGAAAAATGATAGTCTGAGGTCTCGTTTGTTGTTTTTCCTTTTCAGTTAGAGTCGATCAATGATGTAATTATTTCGTGTGATGGACCTTGACATGGTTGTGAAAGAAAACAATATAGTCACGAAATAAAATCTGAGATTTACAGTCCTTTTACTTTTTATCTTCGAGCTTATTTGATCGTGTGAAGTATGATATGATGAGATTAGTGTTGATGTTTGGTTTTGGTTAAAGTAGTTGAAGTAGTTGGTTTTGGTTTAAGGATTAATTTGAACGTTGTTTTTTGTTTGTAATAACTTGGACCGAGGATGTTGTCAAGAACTGAGGTCGTGATGAGTCTTGGAGGTTGGTGTTAGATGTAGGTCGTGGTCTTTTGACATTCTTCTTCTTCTCATATTTATCTGTTAAGTCGTTATATGTCATTGGTCTTGAGTCACTAACCTTTATAAAAACAAGTCACTACTTCTTTCAAAACTCACAAGTCGCTACATCTTTCAAAACTCTCAAGTCGCTACATCTTTCAAAACTCACAAGTCGCTAACTTATAAATATAAGTCGCTATGCTGTTTTGGAGTCAAGTCGCTGCATCATTTATTTGACTAAATAGTCAAATAACCACAAGTCGCTAAACAGCCTACAAGTTGCTACGACTTGTAAATACAAGTCGCTAGGTAGATTGACCCAACTCGCTACACAGCCTTTGAGGTTCTTTGAACCTGGACATATTGTGAGGTTAAGTCGCTTTTGACTTGACAAAAACCACAACTCGCTATCAAATATCAGATGGCAACTCGCTAACAAGAACTTGTTTTTATCATATTACAAACTGCAAAATAGAGATTCCATATTAAACCCAGAAACAGCTTAAAAGCTATTCATTTAGACCAGTTTTGACCACAGTTTGACCTCGTTAAAATAAGCATAAATGTCCGGATGACCAACTTAGACATCACATTTGGTACAACAAAATGTCACAGAAATATGGACCAAAGTGACACAAAGACAGATATGTAAAGATGAATACATGAAGGACAAGATGACATTTTTAGACCAAAACAAACACATGAAGAACTGTTTAAAACTGTAGTACCAAAATAATATAAAAACATTATCCGAACCAAAAAAATGGTGTAAGACAGCTTAAACATGAATCAAGAACCACAATAAATCAACACAACACAACAACCTTGGCTCTGATACCATTTGTAGAATCGTAAATATTATTGTGTTTGATGATTCGGGTGGTCTTGGATGGTGGAAATACATGTTAGCCATTTAGAGAGAGAAAGTAAAGAGATGGGTGTTCTTGGTAGAGACTTGGTATACAAAAATATGAAATGTTAGATTAGAAGCACCACCCCTTCCAAGGATGGAAGGGGTATTTATACTTACAGACTACACGACCTCCTGACGGCCTGTGGATCAGGTATATAGTGGGTAAAGACCCGTCCTTCCTCCACGGTGTTACACTACGCTAATCTAGGCTAATAACTAACTAGTAAAACAGTAAATAACGATACGTCTACGAGCTAACATATGCTAGACTATAATTGAGGTGACCGACACTTTATCATAGAATTTCCAACTCCTAACAAATACCCTTTTTATTTTGAAAAAACAATACACAGTCGAAGTGCTAAAGAAAAGAGTTTTTGAGCACAACGACCGGTTTTTCAAAGGTATCCGTTAATCCATTTCCTGGACCAAGGTTGATTCAAGATTGAATCGCCCCATTGTTTCTATCCAGTTGTCACAAGCTTGATCTTTTGCAAGATCTCACATGTCACCCACCAAGAGCTTGTTTGATGTTGGCTCTAGAAGGATTTCCATCTTCATCGTGAATATTTAACATATCACTCGGATGTTCTGGCAATACCACAAGGATAATGCGTAGGACTCTTAATATATTCTTACTTTCCACATTGTGTGAAACAGCAAGTCTTCATTAATTATGTGTCCTAATGAGATATTGTGGATGATCTCTTGGCTCTAGACTCAGTAGTGCACATTTGGTTTCCTATGCCGGAGACTAGGGAGAGGGTATGCTTCTTCAATATCAACAATCTCTAAGAGAAAGTCGATAGATTATGTAGGTTCCCTGTGAGAATGAAACAAGTCCTTTTAAGAGGAACTTGAGTAGCTTGGGAAGTTTAGTGCAGTGCAACACTGGGTCCATGATGTCTTGTCTTCAATACCAGTGTTACCTAAGTAACCACCAGTAGCATATGTATTGAACCCGGTTTCTGCCCTAAGGTTGAATTATTGGAGGGCTATTTCTTTTCACCCTTTTCACATTCAATTCTTTTTCATTCTTCAACCCCTTCAGTGCTTACCGAGACTTCATAACTAGAACCTTGTTGGGTTTATTCCAGTTCTAGCTCTATCTCAGTCCACACTCTTCCCATATCTCACTTTTCTCTTTTTTTTCATCATACCTAAGGACTTATACACTATCTAGTGGATTGTCCCTGGGTAGATCCCTCCGGCACTGGCGGGATCGTGGGAACTAATACCTAACCTCACCATCCTTATAACTCCATGCATAAAGTAAAATGGTCGGTCTTTTGGTACAGTTCATTCTTCCTTGAAACCAATTGAAAAATCATTTGGAAAATCAATCAAGGTACTTGTGATATAAAATCAAAGCATTTTGTACCTTAATTGTTTTGATCATTTAGAAATGCTCCCCCTCAACATGTGCATATGATATTGAAATTGTTTAGCACATGGAGGCAAGAGTTCTTTGAAATAAATTCTTGATCACAATTTCCGTGGAAAAAGCCATTTGATTTTCTTGGTAAATTCTCCCCCTCAATATGTGCGTAGGATATTTGAAATCATTTTATCACATAGAGGCAAGAGGTTTTTTGATGTACTTTTCACGATTGCCAATAGAAACCATTTGCTCCCTCTCAATAAGTGCATCGATATACGAAAGAGTTTGGCACATATTAGAGAGAACTTGCACTTTGAATCAAAACGATCATCTTTTATCAAATTTCATATTAAATCAAAAATTCTCCCCCGATCAGAAATATCAAACCCTTTGAGATTTTGGATCCCAAGTGATTTAATTAGGTTTAGAAAACATGTGAGAACTTGTGGCTTGGTTTAGTTTTGAAAAAAGACAGATAAGGAACAAATTTAGACATTAAAGATTGTTAGTGTTAGGTATGATTATTTTAAGAGATCTTAAGGTAAAATAAAACAATTTCACAATCAAACAAGAACAGAAAAAATTTCATTTTGAAAGATCTTTGAGTTTTAAAGAAAATAATACCATAACATAACATTAAATCTTTAGATCACCACTTATTTTGTACAAACCGGACTTTTTAGATGAAATATCATTTGAAAATATTTAGAATGAAATCACTCTCCCCCTCAATCAATGACCGTAGTCGTTGATTGAATGACTTATGTTTAAAAAATGAAGTCCGGTTGATTTCCAAAATTTGAGTTCAATTTATTTTCAAAAACAATATTTTCAAAATTGTTTTAAGAAAAAATGGTATCATCCACTACTATTCCTGCACAAGATACGTTAGGTGGTTGAGCTGCTTTTGTTGTTGTTGCTGCAAGGCAGGAAGAAAACCGTCTGCTGATGCAGTGAGACCTCTTACGTTGCATTTTTTCATGCCAACTGTCCATAGAGGTCAAATTAAGCTCCGTTTCTTCATTTGATGATGAAGAAAACCTTCTGCTGATGCAGTGAGACCTCTTACGTTGCATTTTTCATGCCAAGTCTCCATATAGGTCAAGTTAAGGTCCGTTTCTTCTTTTGTCGACCCAAGAAATAGTTACCCTTTCCATTCGGCATCCAATCATATTCAATTGTGGGATCCGGATCGGGAACATTCTTATATACCAATATACCTGCATACGTTAGTGAACACACATACATATATATGGTGGTCGACATCACCCAAACAGCAATCGACTAATAAAAGTCAATTCAACATATCAATCAGTTCATATAAAGCATGGGAATAATGTGTTTATCAAACCCTAATCATCTAATCCTAACAATCATATCCTAGGCACCTAGTCCTTCAACGTAGGTTAACATCATTTTTCAGTTAAGCATTTAGGATAATTAGATAAGTCCGATAGATGATATAAATTTGAAAAACATTCTCCCCCTCAATCAATGACTCCTTTTATGAAAAGATTAAAAGCGTGGAAGTCATTGATTGAGTTTGCAAATTTATGAAAACTCTGAATCTGATTGTTTTTAAAGCAACTCATTTACCACCATTTTGTTAAAACAAATATTTTTCTGAATAATTTTTGAAGGAAAAATATTTGAGTAGGAACAGCAGTCCTTTGACATACTTTCCTCATTTTGTTTTAGGATAAGTGCACGAAATATTTGAAAATCGTTTAAGCGTAGCACTTTCCTTCTTGAAGAGCGGGTTGCTATCTGAAATAATAGCAAACCATAGTTTTAGTGCGGGTTACAGTCTGAAATAACTGCAAGCCATATTTTGTGCTATGTTTTGAAAAAGAATATTTACACCTCCTGCTCGAACTTCATCTATGGTCACGTGTCATTATTGAATGAAATTTCTAAGACCGTAGATGTTATCGATACCAGAAGACATGTCTTGAGAAAACATAATTTTGGTCTTTTTCAAAATTTTCTGATTTTTATGGGTTTTTGTTGATTTTATATTTTTCTATTTTGTTTTTTGATAGATATATACAGATAGTGAAGATGATATAGTTTAATAAGGATGATGAAACGAGTACCGAGATAAGGATATCGAGCAGCCCCGTTGTAGAAGATAGAAGTCATCATTTCTTAAACATTCACCACCAAAGCTTCCGAGGCTCCAGAATAGAAGATAGAACATGAGCCTTTGAGAAAGAGAGACTTTGGCAGCTTCCCCCTAAACCGAAAATCCATTAGATGAGCAGATTCGAAGCTCTATTTCAAGCTTGCCTTAGCCAGGTGCAGAGAGAAGCACACCATTATCATAAATCATGCTGCTCCTTTTAAGAACGATAATCGAGATTCTCCGTTCGGGGTTATATCATCAACAAGAACAGCAACGAATCATCCCACTCTTTAAATTTCTTCTCATATTCCATTACCACTGAAGTCTGAAGCGATCCATAACAAAAAGTTGTCAAGAGACCACTTCCCCTAAGTAGATGAATTGATGCAGTCAGTCTCTTAGACTAGAGCTCACGAACCCGAATACAAATATACCCGAAGACAGAGAAACTTATACCATCGAAGTCGCACATTAAGTCCAATAGCCAAAGAATAACCCCGATGTATACTTTTCTCTCCCCTTGACGAAAGTGTATGAGGCTCAAGAACCCGAAGTACCCGAATGCCCAAAGAGAGAATAACCGACACTGAAGAAGCATGCCGAATCACTGATTATCTCTGCGGATGTCAACTCCGAAATAAGTGATTATATCTCTGAATCACTGATTAAGCCCTCAAGTGAGACAGCTGAGCGCCCCAAATGTACACAATTCTCTCTCCCCTGATGATTGCGATAACATCGAAATCATCACACACTTGTGCACCTCTTTTATCTTCAGAAACTTTCTCTTACATCACTTCCCCCACGTAGTTGGAATAAGAACACTAGAAGCCACTAGATACACTGAGTTGCTCTGCGGTCATGACATTTGTCTTCCCGGGATAACTTCAATCACTTAGAAGTATTAAGTTCATCATGTGTACTCGTTATGATTTTATATGTAAGTCTCCTTCCCCCTTGCTGGTTTTGACACTTCAGAATCAGCAACATATTATATGCCCAAATACTTGAAATCTTTTGAGAAGATCGCTTGAAGTCTTTGTAAGAATCAACTTGCTGAATAATGTGAGCAATTCTAATTAGGGATTAAATCTGACTTATCACTCTTCTCCAATTAGTGCTCTCCCCTAAACTGACAATCTTTATGATGAATGCCCGGAATAAGAAGAAGTCTTTAGATCGTTAAATGCAATTCGTCATTAGTCTTCTATCATGCACCATAAAATGTAGAACAGACTGTAGACTCGACCTTCTTCAAGATTGTCCAGTTGGGGAATAGATAGTTAACATCTTCATCTCACCAAAAAAGCATCCCAATTAACTTACCTTTTGCAAATCCCCTTAACACAAATCCCTCCCAATCAAACAAGAACAGAAAGATCTTCATCAAGGAAATCAGCAATCAGCCCGCAACGAACACACTAAATGGTAACACCAAACTACCAATCACATCAAACAAGAACAGAGAGATTGTTCGGATTCATCATGTTGATGTGTATGTGAAGCATTAACCGGAATCACTTTGTCAATAAATTCATCAGTCCGTGAGAAGATGTCAACTAACGGCTCTTAGAAGAAACTCCATGTAAAGATGACCCGATAAGAAGAAGCTCGGTTCTTACATGAGTTAGGAGCCGTATGACCATTTGTTCTCAGATGTCTATCAACATGCAGTAGTTTCACACTTCTTCTCCCCCTCAAGAATTGCATACGACGTTGCCATTCTTGACTAAACAAGTGAAATCATCCATGTGTAGTCTATTTCCACTTCTCCCCCGCAAAAATTGCATATGATGTCGCCATCGCCATTTTAATTGAGCTAGTGAAAAATAGAAAAACAATCAACGGTAAGTAGATCACCATTGAGAAAAAACATGAGAAGAAGATCCACTTGATGACTGAGCGCGCATGGAAAAAGCATGAATCATGTTGATGAGAATGGTCATGAATGAGAAGATTTCTCTTCTTCCAAAGATAAAGCGCACTGAAACGTACACTTTTATTTTCTTTAGAGAACGAGGCTTGAACTGATGTGTTCAAACGTCATAATGTTAAAGTACGAGGCCTGAACTGATGTGAACAGACGTCATAATCTCTCTCTTTTCAATCTCTCTTGGCAAACTTGTCATCAATCCCATTATCATTCAGTAGGCTCTTTGTCATGACAGCTGATGGAGAAAATCCAATATGATGAATTTGACCCTGAAGTAAACTAACCCGAACTCGTGACTTAAACTTGCACATATGTAACAAAGAGCGATGTCGAGAATTCATGCCCATTTGAATCTCTAAGTACTGTATACTCTTCAACCAACCAACCATCAAGTATTAGATGTACATCACCTCTTGAAAATCTACAACTCAATGTGACACTGAGCACTACAACCTAACTCCTTAAAGTGATAGTTATTTTGTGGTGGTAAGAGCCCAATTCCCCCAAGTGGTAAAAGAAGTGGAAAAGTCACCAAAAAATAACTAGATTTCCAAGTCTTCGTTTTTTGAAAAAGCTCGAACAAGGATCTCGAAGAATCTTCATCCAACCATCCCCGATACCTTCAGATACTAAGTACACTCGCCCATGATATTTCACTTCAACCTCAAATAAATAATAGTGAATTAACCCCGTTGTCACATCTTCTGGATAAAAGCTCAAATCTAGCCTCCTTTGACGTTTTAAGTGAACTATGATAATGGTTTCATCCCGACCATGGTTAAAAGCACATAACCCCGTAAAACCATGAAATAACCAAACTGCCACGAAGACAATCCAAACAAACATCCAATTCATGAAGTACCTCCTTCATCCCTTCTTCGAAGTAGAAACCGTAGCACCAGCATCAGATAATATCCAGAAATACACTTTCCTTTCTCCAGGATGATTCCATCAATACGGGATTTTACAATTCTATGGTTTAAACCGAGAAATAGTTTCTTTCGTGGGATTTTACAAAACCAAGAATAAACCGTAAGATAGATCCGGAAATGCACATTACTTTAACCAGGATGTTTCCATTGTTACGGGATTTTACAAGTCTATGATTTAAACCGAGAAATAATTTCTTTCGCGGGATTTTACAAAATCAAGACTAAACCGTAAACAATGTCAGCTTGAAAATGTTATGACAACTTTGGTTTCGGTGAATATCTGTTTTAGGGGAACATGTAGCGGTTCATCAACAATTCTTCTCCATCATCAACAATTCATTACCCATATGTAGACAACTTCACAAACCATACTAAGTCGAGTAGTATACACTCCTTCCCCCTGAGGTTGACCGTAACACATCAAAGTACACGTTTCTCCCCCATGATGGTTTCGAACTTTCGGAAGCATCATAACGTGTACGACCGTTTGCACGAAAAGTTCTTGTCATAAGCAAACATCTTGAAAAATCATGACAGACGCTGACGATTCTTAGAAAGATTTTGCTTAGACTGTGAAGTATCATTGACATTTTGTGGCGTCGAATATCCCAAGAGAATTGCTGTAAACGAACCTCCTTTGATTCACCGGCTAATAATAATGACCTCATATGGGAGAGCATTTCGCGTCAATAATACCATACAAAAACCCCGTAGTCGTTTTTCACTTTTTCGCTCAAGCCGTGAATTTTGTATCCTTCGTGAAAATTTTAATACCATACCATACATACCAACTTTGTACCAAAAAATAAAAATTGTAACCAAACTTTTGAATCAAAATTTGGATAACAGTTTTTATATGCAATTCAGTCATGACCGAATATATCACCATTTCAGCCAATTCATGATCCATCAGCCCATTCGATCGAGATAAGCACAAGGCCCAACGTCCAATTAGAAACCCACTTCCAAATCCAAAAGCCCTACACTCTTATATCCGGTTAAAAAGAACTAACCTTAACTACTTATTTCAAAGTGTGCTTAAAATACTCAAACCCTAAACATAATATCCTTAAGATATCCGCCCCCTCCTCTCCTTTTTCTTACCAATCTCAGATATCATCAAATCAAATCTCATGTCCCTCTTCTATTCAACTCCGAATAACAAACACAAGCATCCAAGAATGAAGAACGGTTAACACTTTTCGTCTTCAAGATCTCACAAAGAGATCTCGGGTAGGTTTATATTTGTTGTGTTGTTTTATATTGATATCGTCCTTGTGTTTTCTGAAAACGAACCAAGAGAATGAATGATGCCACACGTATTGTTCATTCTCAAAATAGTTCGGATATTAAAGCAAGAAGCTTGGTCTTCTAAAATAATCTATGAGGAAAAGGTTCTATTAAAAAAAATCTTTAAAAGATTAAAAAAATGGAACCGAATCTGAGATTAGTTCTCTTTTAATCGTATATAGTTATGAGATTTGATGAAGTTGAAATTAAGATTGAATGAGTAGGATAAATTTGAGGTGGTGTTGGGTTGTTGGAGATGGTTTCGGATCTGGTTTACTGTTTCTTTATTTTTATTATTATTTATTTATTTATTTTATTTTATTTTGAACAAAAATATGGACCAGTGATGTAATGTAACTGAGGTCATGAGTTGAGTTGGTATTGGTATATTGGTATAAGGTCGTGGTATATTAATACAAGTTTACGCATAAGCTTTTTGGATCTGTTATACGCATAACTTTTTGTACATAAAACCTTATGCATAACTTTTCAGTTACTCGTAACCTCTTTCATTTCTTATGCGTAAGGTCTTTTGCTTTACGCGTAACATTTCTGCTTATGCGTAAGTTTCTTAGGCGTAACCAGATTCTTACGCGTAAGCGAAGGCTTATGCGTAAAAAAACATACGCGTAATAATTCCTTACGCATAACTTCACAGTTATGCGTAAATATCTCTGAAGATGAGTCCTTATGCGTAACAATAGGGTTTTGACCATTTGACCATTTTCCGGCGTACTTTTCCGACCATTTTTCCGTTCATACTTATAAGCCCAGAAACACATATGCAGAAAAACGCTTTATTTTTACCCGTTTGACCAAGAAACATGACCAGTTGACCAACAGACTTTCACGAGATGGACAAAAACAAGTCAAGAAATTTATGTTACCACGAAACTGATTCTTGGACAAGAAACAGAAACTGAAAACTGCATATAAAACGAGTTGACTTTTTTGACCAAAAAGATACAAACTTGATAAAAACTGTTTACCAAAAATACTAAACGGAAAATAATTTTCCGACCATTAAAAAAAGGTGCAAAAACAGTTTAGAACAAGATACAAAACCACAATAAATCAGCACAACACAAAAACCTTGGCTCTTGATACCATTTGTTGGATCTTACATGTATTGTGTTATGATGATTCGGGTGGCCTTGGATGGTGATGAAACAAGAAAGCCATGGTTTTAGAGAGATGAAGAGAAGAGAGGGTGATTCTAGAGAGATAAACAAAAAGAGAAGGTTAAATTGAGAATGAAGCACCACCCCTTCCAAGGAGGAAGGGGTATTTATAGTTACAAAGACTACGTCCTCCTGTCGGACTGTGGATCAGGCATACAGTGGGTAAAAACCCGTCCTTCCTCCACGGTGTTGCACTAAGCTAATAACTAACTAATTAACTACTTAATAACGTAAATAACGATATGTCTACGAGCTAACTTATGCTAGACTATAATTGGGGTGACCGACACTTCCTTGTGGAATTTCCAATTCCTAACAACTTTGCTCATGGTTAAAATATAATGATTGCCCGAAGAAGAATACACAATCATGTCATCAGCCAACTTGCATATGAACCAAGATAAGTTTTTGTCATATGAATTGAGATATTAGTTGCAAAAGAGTTGACCATATGAATATCTATCTCTTATTTCTCCCTAATTCATGCTTGCTTTATTTCTTTTATTTTATGTCAAAGAATTGACTCTTTCAATCTGTTGGTTTTTAACTACCAAAGTCAGTTTATTTATGACATATTAATGAGCCGATGATTGTTTCTAAGCACACACAAATGATTTGTTTGGGTTCATCTTCTAGATATCTCAAGTGTAAATCATGGAGTTTGTTACAATTGTTTCACATGCACAAGTAGAAAATATGAGAACTCTTAACTATAAAGAAACTGCTTTGTAATGTTCTTAAGGGAAACAATGACTTGAAAACTGCAAAAATGACATTTCGGCCCCTGGTTAAATGCACAGGCAAAGAAGATTACATCAAATTATGTTTGCTGAGCGGGATTATGAAAAGATTGAAAGGGCGGAACAGGAAGATAGGTTAAGGCCACAGGTTACTGTTTTAGATTGCATTGAGAAGGATTACACGGTTATTACCATGCATTGTAGGGATCGACCAAAGCTGTTGTTTGATATTATTTGCACTCTTACTGACATGGAGTATGTAGTCTTCAATGGAGTTGTTCACACAGGGAAGATGGAAGCTTTTCAGGTACCATAGTTTCTTATCACATTTTAAGATGTTTGTTTATTTAGTATCTTTATATGCAAAACACGTGATCAAGTGAACCTATCTTTAAGAGTTGAATATCCTACTGTACTCAATGGAACAAAGAGAAATATTAACGTCCTTCTTTTGCAATTCGTGGATGTAGGAATACTATATTTGTCATGTTCATGGATGCCCAGTAAGCTCAGAGGCAGAGCGGGAGTGAGTAGCAGCTGCAAGTTTACATGGAGTCAACTGTTTGCCGGCAAGACGCATGACCGGTTTTCCATGAATGGTCTTAGACAGCAACCCACTCATACACTAGACGATGTACATAACATATATGTATAACAACTACCTAGCTTGATTGATTAATTAGGACTAACATATACGTGTGTTTGTGCATGCAGGTGGAAAAGATAGAAGAAGAGCTTGAAGAAGCAACAAAAGAACAAAGAAAGAGGTGGAACAAAAAGTCGACTCACAACTTAAGGATTTCGAGAATGTCGTCTTCGAATCACCTGAATCTCTAACCAGCTTATGATCGAACAGCTTATATCTTAGTAATTCATATTGTGTGTTAATCAATCTATCTTAACTTATGTACCATCTTCCTTATTACTTATATAGTTATATGTATGCACAAGTTACACTATGTATTTGATGAATTGAAGCCGATATATATGATAAGATGATTGTCATGCTACTCTTTGTTAGTTGCATATATTTTAGGATCTATTTGTAATCAAGGAAATTGTTTAATACAAAAGATAAAATGGTACGCTAAGCTTTCATAAGACCATAAAAAACTGTATATCCAAAATTCTCACTCCTTGCAATAAGAAAAAGATCACATAAAAAGCTCATTTAAATTTTAGAAGTTATTGAATAGAAAGTAACACACAATATTCAATGGTTAACTTGAGCTTTGTATAAGAAAAAGAAAACAAAATCCCATTAAAGGTTTTAAGCATTTGCGACTGAAGTTGTTGAATAAAGAAACAAGACAACATAATCAGTGGTTAACTTAGCTTTGTGTTTTGCTCAAAGAAAAAAGACTTGAGCTTTGTATGAGACTTATTCAATGAATTTTATCACCACTTTCAGATTTTCATCTATTTGAAAAAGAAATTGACAAAAGAAGAGATTGTAACCACATAATAGCATTTATAAATAATTTAGATTATTAGATAACGTATATAACAATATGGGTAAAAATTGAAAGATAAAGTACCTAATCTATCAAATACATTTTGATAACTTGAATCATTTGTAAATTCAAATATTTTTTTTTTAATCTTTTGTTGAAGTTTACTAGAACTGTGTTTCTTGAAATGTCAAGGACCTTAAAAAGAGGAAAATATATTGCGATAATAATGCATTATTTGTATGAGGTTTTGAATTCAAGATGTGATCTTTGTGTAGTATATGTGAACAAACGGATGAGAACTTGGGATTGTAAAGTAAGAGGATGATAATGCAAATTAGTTTTTGTGCTTCTAATCAATAATCTAAAAAGTACTCCGTAATACTTTTGGAATGCCAAAGTGATACAATTTACATTCTTTTATTTGTCATGATTTTGGTTTTGAGAATACATCATCTTCATGTGCCTATTGTACAAACCATAAACGCATAAAATCGTGCAATTTATAAGAGCCAAAAACATAACAAAAGTGACAAATAAATATGCAAAATAACGAATATATACATAATTCATATTAAAATATTAAATAAACTACTTTAAATACAAAACTTATGATAACATCAATTGCAATACCTTACATGTAACTACTTGCATACAATATTACGTAAAAAACACGTATATATTTAACCCTTAACCAATCGGTGCAACGCACGGATTTTTGTAGCCTCGTATTTCAAAAACTTGTATGTATCCCCGACTAATAATTATATCACAATATAAGTTTTCAAGTAATATATTTTGATTATAAATCGTAAAATAGTTTATTTGAAAAATAGGTATGACCCGCGTATAATCCTTCTATTTAATTGGTTTTGTCAAAAAATTGTATAGTTGATGTCATTGAGTTTTATATCCGGTTTTTATTAAGTGAACACGTATATTTATATGTTTATGTCTCGTATAGTCTATAAGTCGAGTTATAATTTCATTTTTCATACTTTGTTCATGCCTTTAATGTCTCGTTTTAGTACTCATATTAATGATACATTTCGCGACATGTCGAAGTTTGGATGAGTTTGATGTAAATGGATACGTCGTGTGCTAATTATACGCCGTGGAGGATGTAGTAATGATCAAGCCGAGCAAGATAGTATACGTCGAATGATATGGAATTTTGTCAAGATATCACAAGACTACGTATTACTTCCCGTGCCTTTGAAAGGCTGATTAGATAACACCACACGGACCCTTTAAGTGGAATGGGCTTCGCAATCCATGTTGACATACAATCACTTATCTCATATTGCTGGGCTTGAGCCCAAGATCACAATACAATTTCAGATCCAAAGTTTTAGAGTGACATTTTGATCATATTGTAACTGTTTGGTCACACGAGTTTACGCAACACACTTTGAGACATATACGACTACTCGAGACTCCCACGAGTCCTTCACGGTGTCGTGATCTAGTGTTAGGCGGAGTGACAAACATCCATTTGGGGTGTTTTGTTCGACTCAAAGACAAACACAACACCCTTGGGTGTCCTAACAATGGTAACTAGTATACGAAAATATAAACATGACACTACTGCTAAGGGATACCAGGAACTATGACTGAGCCTTACCTCATGTCATCGGGTACAACCCGTCCCCAGGCAATACCCGATACCAAGTCGCACCCCTCATGGGTTTAGGGGATGTGTGACGAATCGAAATAAGTAAAAATAACCACTCTTCCAGTGCGGTTTCTTTCACCGATGAGGCAACCAAATAAGCAAACTAACACCCTTCGAGGTATTCTAACCTCAGCCGAGGCAAGACTTAAGTAAGTCAAGGAAACGGGAGAGAAAATAAGCTGGGGTAATAATTCGAATAGACTTACTAATAAGCTAACGAGACAAGCTAAAAGGAATACCCATAAGCCTCAAGGTCCGGTTTTGTTTTCTCAGGTTATCCTTTTGCATTTTTGCCACACCAATAACAACAACAACACTATGTCATACCATTTTAACTTAATCAAATCATCTTCAACTTTATTATTACCATTTGGTATGAACAAGAAGGATTATAAATTCGATTAGGACAAAGGAAATTACAAACTTAACGAATTCAACAAGATAACAATTGAATGTCCTTACACTAATTCTTGTGGGTCGAATGGGTATGAGCACCGAAAACCAAAAGCTCAATCGGAGGAGACTCGGGATGAATTGGAACAATTAACCACTTGGAAAGCCTCCCTTATGAATCCAATAACGAAACCCCCAACTCAATTTCGAAAACACCTTTGATTCAGAGGAACCCTATTTTTTTATTTTTTATTTTTATCTTTGATAGAATGATGATGAAGCTGTAACAACTTGCTCTCCTTGTATAGATGAGATTTGTGGAAGGAGGAATCGAGCCCTTCTTGACCTAGCTCATAGGTTTATACTTGTTCTTGGCTCTAGTCGTTTTCTCTCACCAACATACGCATGTGATACTGCTTTGGGTGCTTGGGAAGGACATATCCTTCGTGAGGATTGAAGAGGAAAGGGAGCAGGAAGCTTTATTCCTGGCTTTTGGAGAGAAACGCAGAAAAGGAAGAAGGAAGAAGGAAACAGGATTGGGGCGTGGGCTAGGATTAGGATAGGTAGAGTGTATTTTGTTCTTATTATTTAATAATGTATAAACTTTACCCCGTGTTTTGTTGATTCCTCGCGTAAACGTACCTTTCCGGTACCCTACAAATATAGAAATTATGTTTTTGGAAACGATTTCTTAAACATAATAATATAACATCATTATTACATAGAAATTTGATTATAACTGTTTGTCGTTATTAATTTGGTGTCGGTATGCGTGCGGTGCCGTGACTTTCTAAATTCACGAGATAACCTCTCGTTTTCTTCCGTAAATTATCATTGAATGATAAAATGTGTATATTTCACTTATCTCATTATTTATTTTTAGTTTTGTATGTTACTGCGTCTGCAGTGTGCGGGATAACTTCCCAGAACAACGGCTTAAGCTTATGTATGCTTAGATTTAACTCAGAGAATAATAAATTTCACATTTATTATATATATAACATCATTAAGGAAATGAGATGACCTCTCGTTTTTAAATTTTAGATATTGGCACCTGTCAGAAAATAATTGATTTGAATTTTCTGACGTGATAAATATTAATATAATAATCCGGAATTTTACGAGTTGTTTGTAGCGTGCCTTGATTGTTGCCTTGACTTTCATTAAAAAAAAATGATTACAATACGAAATTAAAATAAACATTACAATACTTAAACTAATAATCTAAATCGTAGCGTGCCTTGATTGTTGCCTTGACTTTCATCAATTCTTGTAGTTGTCGTCCGGTCAAAGTTGGGTCGATTGGGGTGTTGTAGAATATTATGTCGGTCTCCCGTTTTGATAGCCTCAAGAGCTCAAGTTTCTCTTTTTTCATCTCCAGCTCATTTTCCCTCAACCGTATCCAAGCATCTTCTAAACCCTCCTTATTCTTACCTTTCTCCCCTTTTGACGGCTTCTTGGTCTTGAAGAAAGTTTTGGCCAACGATTTTACAAATGATTCTGATGGTTCATCATCATCACGAGAGGAGGAGGATGGTTTCTTCTTTGCTTTGTCACGATTAACCGGTCGTGATTCTCTAGTCCCTTCCTCATCAGAATCATCAACATCTTGGACATCGAAAGGATCACGAGCTTGAGTTGAACCAGAGGTAGTGGTAGAACTCTTTGTTTTCTTCCGACTATTCGTTTGGAAAGCCGGCATCTCAGTGTACTTCCAAGCATCATGACCCTTTAAAACTTTCCAACACTCCTCCAAAGTGAAATCATGACCGTACGTCATACGGTATTCTCTGAGAGCTTTTAAAGTGTCGTCTATATCATTCTCACCACTTCCATGGTTATTCTTGATATTATCCATAATAGCACAATAACTACCAACCCTATTACGAATCCTATTCTTCCATTTGGTAGTGATGGAGTCATAGGTTCGGTCAGAGCCAGTTTCCTTTTTAAAGTAGTCTATCACTAACTCCCAAAACTTGAAACGGTTCAGGGCGTTTCCTCTCTCTGAGTTTTTCGACACATAAACCCAAGCTTTACAAAGCGCGACCTCTTCCGTCTTTGTCCATGGCTCAACGGGCTTCGTGGCTTTCCCCTTACTTGTTTCAGGCTTCTTGCCTTTGTCCTTGGCCTTTGAAGCACGCCTTGATGGCTGCTTTGGTTTGATGGGGGACATTTCTTCAGCGGAAGCGGTTTTTTCATCATCAGAATCTTCAACGGGAATGGAATCATGGTACGAACCGTGGTGCGAACCGTGACCCGAACCTTGGCCCATCGAAGCATCTTGACTTTGGTAGGTTTGTGTCGGATACTCCGGCATATAATCTTCCAAATTCATGTCAAGATTAGTACTTCGAATCGGGGAATAAGGTTGATACGGTTGAGAAGGATAAATGAAGTCCATGTTTGGATGGTACGACGACTCACTAGGTTCTTGCCGGTAATCGGTGTAAGGACGTTGCGGTGGGACAAAATGATGGTTAACGTAAAACGGGTTTTGGTTTTGATTTGGTTGGGCTAGTTGTGATTGATATTCAAAACTTTGTGGATGAAAGCGAATAGGCCGGTTTTGTTGTGGTGTTATGCCGGTTAACTCGAAGTTGTTTTCCGGCGAGAAATTCATATTCGGTTGATTTTGTGGTAGTCGGGATCGTCGGTTTTTTGATGCTGGGGTATTTTTCTTTGACATTTTGAACTTGAATCAGAATTAGATTGAAATGAATATAGATGAGAAATAGTGAGTGGTGATTTGTGTTTGAGGTGAAGTTAGTATTTATAGAGTGGTAAAATTGTTTAAAAAAAATGTTTTTTTTTTTTTTTTTAAAGTTTGAAAGACAAACGGTAAAAAAAAAATTATTTTTTTTTTTAACTTTAGCCCAAACGGACAAAATGGCCGGGGGCGGATCTACAGCCACACTAGGGTATGCACGTGCATACCCTATGATTCCTCGTCGTAGTGTAAAAAAAATTGGTTTTGAAGTTTCTTTTAATGGATTTACAAAGAGTGCATACCCAGTTGAAATGAGGTGCATACCCTGATCCAGATTACCTTCGTTCAAGTCTTCAAATAATTAAACTTGAGATGAAAGAAAAAGAAGGTTTTCTGCTACCGCTGTCTTTGATGAAGAAGAAAGGCCACGAAGAAGAAAGGTACAAGGGTTACTAAAACTGTAACTAGGCCCTTTTGGCCCATTTTATTTTTTTAGATATACATATCACATATGAAAAGAAACCTACTTATCATCTAATTAGTCAAGGCCCAACCCACATAATTATTGTTACCGAATATTTTCGTGAACTTTTTATAATTATTGTTTGGCATAGTGTAACTGTGTTAGTTACAATTTAATGACTTCTATTTATTAGTTTACGGCATTTTTGTTTTTTTTTTTTCCCTTTTTTTTCTTTTCTTCATATGATCTAAGAATTAAGACTTCAAATACTATATTGACCTTAGTTTGTTTCTAATGTTTCCTTTCATCAAATATATGTGTCAAAAACTTTGTTTTAGATGCTTATAGTTTGTTAATTTACGACTTTAATAATCATGTCATCTTTAGTTTAGTTTTAGTTGATGATAGTTTATTCATGCTTTAGCCCTTTAGTCGTTACGGGCTTAAAGTGGTAAAGTGATTGAAGATTGAGAGTTTAGTATTCGTCAACAACATCAAACGAGTTCGAGTTTAACATCAAAATCAAACTAGGTATAACTAACTCGTACAACTTAAATATACAAGCCAAATCAATATTTGACCACTCGGCTCTTTAAAAAAAATTCCAACCCGACCCGAATAAAAAAACCGACCCAAAGAACCGAATTATCACACATTTTATTTAACTAGTGCATACCCTCCTCCAGAATCCTGGATCCGCCACTGAAAATGGCATGGGAAAGTGTAGTATTAATGTCGGTCGAAATTTGAACCGATGTCCCAAAAAAATGTGTGTCGACCGATGTCAAGACCGATGCCCACAACCGTTGTGACCGATGTTAACATCGGTCGTGGGTGGACTTTTTCGGTGACCAACCGATTTGCAAGGCACGATTGCGACTAGCCTTATACATTCTCTTAAAAGGAAATTTGTGGAGCCTTGGTTTCCCCCTGATGTTTTTGAATCCTTGGACTAGAAAACTCTTTCCTCAAAATATGATTTTATAATTTTCAAGGCTTCCACAAGTTTAGACACTATCAACCATTTGCAGTCTCAATATGGCATCTAAAAGTATCTTGGTATGAATTTGATCTATTTTTGGGTTGAGCAGCCCAAAAAATTATACACCAATTGAACTGAAAAATAATGAACGCAGAACACTAGCAAGTAGCAACTAGTAGATATTTAATTTCAATTTTGTCATCAGTGACATTTTAATGTTAAACAAAAGTGACAGATACTACGCATATAGAACTATCTGTAAATGCTAAATCTAGATAACTTTGATAAAATAGAACTGTAAATGCTAAATAAAAACTTTGAGAAGACGATAGCATTGACACATCTTTCACCAGCGACAGGTCATAAGGACTTAGACTCACAAGAGTTCTTGTGGATGTGCAGGCAGAGGGGGTCTTTCACTTGGTCCAGTCATGTGGTTTCCGAAACTTGAAGTGGCATGAGGATCAAAACGGGGCATGATACCCCCCTAAATGACCAACCATAGAATGACACAGGTTAGAAGAAGATTTTTGTTTTTCAGAAATACAAAAATATTTTCAAAAGCGAAAAATTAATTCGACCTCCTTTTTCAGTAACTCGAAGGCAAACAAAGGCCCTCCTTTGAGAACTTCCATCCCAGCCTTGACATGAACCTTGTCAGCCGAAAAGCTGTGTGGGCGATGATAGTCCTTGTAGGATAAGGATATTCTGCCTGTGAGTTTTTCAAGAAAAAGAGTTTCAGTTTGATATGCCAAGGTGAAAGTGAAATATGAAATATGCGTATAAGAGACTGTTTGTCGCTCCCGAGCTAAAAGGTGGACTGTCAAAACAGCCCAGGTTGGATCGACCCAAAAAACTTACTGCCCAAATATCTATAAGGTAATTCATGAAAAGATTGTGTTTGCAACTGTACATAATGATGCTAATTTATTTCTAAGAAGAGAAAATTAGAAGGTTCAACAAATCTAAAAGAATAAATAAAACAAAACAGAACTTTTCGACACTTAAACTAAAGCTGACAAATGGTAAAAAGGGAATGATTATCATGCCAAATTAAAGCTCCTACTGTATGACAGTAGAATTCTACACCAAACGTGGAAAGAGAGAAAGAAAAACCTACCTTCCTATTTATGTTGAGTGCATCAACCTGCACAAGACAAGGACACATAAATACAGAGATGACAATTCAGACACTCACTAAGGTAAAACTTGAGACATAAATTCAAAAGAAAAAAAGGAAAAAAAAAAATTACCTTTCTCTTTAAGATTGCTGCAACATCTGGACCATCAGCCTGAGACAACACAAGGAGACATGAACACAGATACAAATTACAATTCAGACAGTGAGAGAGTAGAGGAGTAAAAACAGATAGATATACCTTCGTCTTGGAAGCAGATGCGTCAGCAGCTCGTTTTCGACCAGCCTCTTCAAGCTGATAAATAATGAACAAGACAAGTGATGATACGGATATCTAAATGCAAGTTGTTAAAAAAAATGAAATGGTGTATGATTTGAAACTACCTCGTGTCTGAGTTCATCAGGGAGAAAGTAAGGACGCCAGTGTTTGATAATAGTTCCATCCTCAGCCTGATGCAATAGAACAATTAGACAAGTGAAAGGAGCCTAGACGGAGTTTGATTAATAGAGTATAAGCAATAGATAGAATGGAAACCTTAAGATCCTTCCCTCTTTTGACGACAAACAAAGGTTGGCCTTCCTTGACTTCCATTCCATCCTCGACAAAAACGTCAACAATTTGAAGAGAATCATGGTAGTTGCTGATGGTGACTGGAGGACGCTTCTTATGGACAGTAGAATTCCATATGTTAAGCTGCTGCGAAGGCTGCAAGTTGTACAACTCAATATTAGTATTAAATTAACAGGATAGTAAACATCAACAACAACTTCTGCTATGAATATGTAACGTGAATACCAAGTTGTGTTTACTGAAAATTTGATATATACCTTGTAGTTTTTGTTGTCGTGATCCATGTCAGCGTATGTACGTCCTGTGATTAGAAAAACAAGTTTATGAGTAATTCTTAAGGTTACAACCGAAGTTATATACGCATGTTATACGTTTATTAAATGGAAATTTGTGGAGCCTTGATTTACCCTTGATGTCTTTAAATCCTTTGCAGTCTCAATATAAATATAAGAGTATCCCAAAGACAAAACATAAACCCTAGCCAACTTAGCATGAGCAATGCACAAACCATAAAAGACTTTGACACATTTAATAAAATTAAATTCTTTGTGTGAAAAGCTTTTGGAAAAACCTATTACTCCAATGGTAAAAGCTTTTAACAGTAACTTTTTGGAATGAAAATGCAAGAGTAGTTGTGGCCTGAATGTATACCTCGATTTAAATAATGTTATAGTACAAAGCTTTAAAGACTTGAAGAACTAGAAGTCTTCAAGAAAAGCTTTCGAAAAAGCTCATGTATGCAATGCAAAAAAGTCTTTCAAAGACTTGACCAAATAGTGAAAAGCTTTAAAGCATGCATTCCACATGTTCTTAGACACAATGAGCTTTTTGCTTAGTTTAAAATTGGAATCCAACTAACTTAGTATGTTACACACATAGAAAACTTTGTACATTAAAAAAACACAGATCTCAACCATTCAATACATAGGATACTAAAAGTTACTTTTAAACTTTGTTCGAAGCTGATTTTAGGTTTTAGGGTTCTGCGCGCATGTGGTATGTATTGCCGCGAAAATATGATATTTATAGTACCAACAACTTAACATATTCATTCTTCACCCTCCTTCTTTGCCCCTATTTACTTCTCTCTCCAAATGTGAACTAGTTGATTTATAGGATGTTATTCTTTTTTTTTTCTTTTTCTTTTTTTCATATCTCACCTCCTTACATTTAGAAATTTCATATTTACCCAAACATGTTTTTAAAATTAGTTTACGACCATGTAAGAAAATGTTTCTTTAAAAGGCAACATTAGTATTAAATAGAGTAATCAAAGTAGCTAAAATCACATCGAAACTAATCGAACCATGCAAGAAAATGCATGCTAGTTGTATCGTTTGGGGTCTGGATCGGAATAATGTGTTTGTGAGGAGCTTCCAAGTAACTTTTTATGTTCTGCAATCCATTTTTTTTTTTTTTGGGTTCTCTTTTTCTTTGATCACCTATGTCTTCAACTTGAAATTGTACTTCATCAATATCTTTATTCATCTAAAGTTCTAAACCACCTTCAACTTGCAGTAATTGGGTCGAAAATCATGTTGTTAGTTGGATAAGTTGTCAATTTTTAATAGAAAACATGCGGTTTCGAAAGAAAGTTGAACAAAAATGGTCTCTCTTTATGTTTCTTATGTAATAATCTGGTACTATTTCTGAAAATTCGATTGATAAATTAGACTGTCTTTCTTTAAAAAATTGTTACCCGATAATTTTTTCCTCAAAAAAAAAAATTAAATAAAAAATATTGAATCTTAAGTTAAATGTTTAATATGACTTTTGCTTTCTAGTTCTTTTTCTACAGAATATGTCTTCGCTTGGAATAATTTTTACATGTTCCAAACTCTAACGGCGCAAATAGAAATGTTGGTATTTTGGTAACAAAAACTGGCCCAGAGTCACCCAAAGATTAAACTTCTTAGAGCATTTATAGAAAAATTACATGGTTTTCAAACAAAATGATTTGTGTAAAACCAACACGACCCATACAAAAGCAGCAAATATCTTACCCTTTTCCTCAGCCTTAAAGATCTTTAAACAGCTCGTAATTGTACTATCCATGCTCATTGCTCAATATCAAGGCTGAAGTCTAAGAATGTCTCATCCCTTGCAGCCACAGTCACGTCTTAAACACTTGGTTTTCAGAATATGTATACCCTTGTTTTTAAACCATGAGTTTTAGTGTAAAAACAAAAAACATGCACAACTTTATACGGAGTAAATGGTTTTGAAAAACAAAGATGTAAGATTGTGAACACTAATATTGGATTAGCCCGATATGGGAATATTTACAAGGCCAATCACAGTTGTGGTGGGTTGGTTCTTGATGATTACAAGCAAAAGTGGCTATTTAACCCATTTATATGAAACGGGTCATCCCGGGTTGTGTTGAGTGTTAACTGATAACGGGCCAAAGTGAGGTAAACAAGTGAGAACTGAGAAGTCACCCAATGGTTGTTTTATATTCACTACATATAATAATAGAGATAAAAACTGAGAAGTATTTTACAAACACGAATGTCGTTCAACTTCATGGTCTAGCTAGTTCGACAATATTGAAACATAAAACTTGGGCAAACTTCTTTGACTCGGATAAACGAGACCATGTCAGCTCAGTTTCAGAATTTTATTTGCCTTGTTGAATTTGGATGCCCAACGTCTACCAAACTGGGAAAATTGTTTATGCTTATTTGGTTTTGACCAAAACATGAATATCACTAGTCTTATTTTTTCATTACTTCACATCTTTTTATTTAAGTTCATATATATTGTGATTCAATATCCAATTAAATACAGCACACAGTAGTTAGAACTTAGAACCGCATGAGTGTGGCATGAGTGTTTATGGGGTGGTTCGGTTCTAGTAGTCAAAAAAACAAATGAAATTTCTACGCAGCGGGTAATTCACTGCACATCTTGTTCCACGGAAATTGAGATGCATATAGCTTTTAAAAAAATAGAAAGACATGCATATACACTTTTGCTGTTAAGCATCTTATTTCATGTTGCAACATATGTTTGCTACATTATAGAGTAACTATCCGATAAATTTCTCGCTAGTACTTCAAGTAACTCCTTTTGCATTTAGTATGCTCAGTTATTTAGTAAACTTTAAAATACGCTAAACTCGTGTCAATTCTTATGTTTCTGCATTCTGTCACCGTTATTATTGTCTTATTTCTACATATTTTTAGAGAAAGGATTCTTCTATTTTTCTGAATTATTAAACATGCTCTGATGAAAACCATTTTGACTTGTGATTCCACCAAAGATGAAGCTTTAACCAGTATTAGCTAAAATAGAAAATAATTACCAGACCATGATATGTAATTTGAAATATTAACTTTTATTGTGTTCTTAACAAGAATCAACGCATTCCTTTTGGAAGTTAAATTAACTGATTATTTATTTCATAAAAGTGAATTAGTTATCGATTTGTGCGACTTGGTAATTGTATTTATTTTCTTGATACTTGAAGATTATCGCAAATAAAATTTGGGCATAAAAGAATTATATATGTTTCAAGGCGTTAATTATTAAAATTCCTAAGGAATAAACAACATGGCTTCAACCCACCCTAAACCAACTCACCTGCACGCATGAATATCGCCGCAAGTTATAAACTACTAAAAATAATAAGAGTTTATTTTTGGAATGGCTGATGAATATTAATTAAGAATACAATAAGAACATGTATATAACAAGTTGTTTCTTGTGAGCTTGCTACATTAACAAACAGTTTGAACTTAACCCTCTTTTTCTTCATAATAAAAACAATCTCTGCATTTTTCCTCTAAACCTTTCTTCTACATTCCTCCCTTTCATGAAATAAAGAAGACCCCATTCCTCAAAAGTTACATATAATAACCAGTCGCCGAAACCCCTCATTTAGATTTGATGCAAGTATCGACAAAATAAACTACAAAACCGGGGAGGCCACTGCGGGGCATTGCTCTTCCATAAAGATACCTAATCGCACTTGATGTTTCGGTAGATCCGTCTCACAAATAGATTAGAGCCCAAATGGCCGACCGCTCCTGAAATTTTAATTTGGGAAAGAAAGACTCAGTAAAATGCAACAAAAAAGTGAATCCACTTTTGTTCCAAGATTTTTTATAAGAGATGATACATTGAAAGGCCACATCAGTTGCACCATTATGCCAATAGTCAGACATGACAGTAAATGTGATTATACTTGTATGTTCAGAAGCATAAAATCTCGTTTTGGATGCCTCTGAACAATTTGCTATCAGGCAAAAATTAGACAATATTACTTTTCTGCCCATTGTCAACATGACAAGTTACAAATAGTGAACCATTATGGTCTAGAATATTCCCACTATTTTGTCAATACATTTTATAACTTTCAATCGTTCGCAAAAAACTGGAGATGGAAAGACGGACAGGTCAAAACAGGTAAATATGTAGCAGTCAAACGAGCCACGTTGAGATGACCCGTCTCTCAAGCTTTTAAAATTATGCATTTTGACTAATTCAACCCACGTTGAGATGACCCACTTTGGGCAAATTTCGACTAATTCAACCCATTTAACCTGTTATTTTTTAAGTTAACTTATGATTTGAACCATTAGAGATGTGAGTTGATCATTTATAAACGGCAGGGACCAAAATTGCCACCTCTATTAAAACAGTATGTACCAAGTCGTCTAACTCTAAAAGACAATGAAAACATATAATTAAATAAAGAATATAATGGAATAGAACTCACCGCAGAGAATTCCTAAACCGAGACAGAACATGGCCGTGTATCCAAAGTAGAAGCTGGTTTGGAAGAAGCCTGACATCTTAGTCTTGACATAGTAGTAATATACTGAATACAAGTAGACGTAAATAGCTGTTGAGGCTGCTGAGAAGAATGAAGTCCATTGCCAGTAATAATTCTCGGCATTAAGCAGGAAATATGTTCCCACAATTGTCACGCACACAGTCACAATTATAAGAATCAGGAAAACAAGTAGCATAAACCCGTAAACGTAGTACACCTGCCACACAAATAAATATTTAATACATGTTTGGGACTTCAGATATCAGCTCGATTTACGAATAAAGAAGCAACAAGAATCTCCAAGTTCTAGCTGTATGCAGATTTCAATAGTTTCACTATAAGCCTCTTTGTCCAAAACGAATATACTTCATCATAACTAAGAGACCATCAGACCAATATTATCATCATATGTTTTTTAAGGCAAGATAAATTACCAGAACTAATGGATGTAATAGCAACACGTGTTTCAAGATACCTTGTAATTCCAGAAGGATGTGAAGACAAAGTACATCTCAATGAAAATACTGCCAAAAGGTAGCAGTCCTCCCATTATGGAGACCACAGATGGTGTGAGATACCACTTCTTTTCAGGAATAGGGCGAGGAATGGTCTTGACGCGACAGGGGTTGTTTGGAGCACCGCTCCAGTTTCTTCCAACAACTGTACCAAGAAGAGCGAGAGGAAAAGAGACGAAAGCCCAGATGACGAAAACAACCACCATTGTGCCAAATGGAATTGCAGCCAGAGACCCATAAAATATAGCAATGGTGTTTAGAACAAAGCCAATTCCAAAGCACAAAAACGGGAAAAGAGATGCAGTCAGAATCATCGACTTTATCCAATGTTTCCCTGCAGTAAAGAAGACAGAAGGTTATCAGCATATGGCTAGTAATCATCAGAGTATGCACACGAAACTATAGCAAATATCAGAGTAAAGGTAGCAATCTGGGTGAGTGGATCGGAACGAGTTCAGGTCAAAAGGGATAACTTGGTATACTGGTTGGGTTCCCAAAATACCATTCTTTAAAATAAGTAGATGGGTAATAATTGCTACCACTAGGAGAGACTTCGATAGTAAAATACAATCATTAAATACAGTCCTTACCACCATTCCGTGAATACATGCCACCGCTCACATACCCAGAAACAAATGATGTGAGAGCATAACAGACTATGAACGTCGTGACAATTGCTCCTCTCCTAATAACAGAAAGCAAAAAACACAATTATATATGATTAATTTTCCCATAATATACATAGTTATGAGATCGATAGGTTCCGAATTCCCCATTCATAATTAAATAATAATAAAGAATCTTATACTGAGTTAAGCATTCCAGCATCTTCTTATATAGGAGACATTGTAGAAATCAGCCAGTAAGTATTCTCTAACTGCATTTCTTAAATAGTTAACTACACGTAGACTACTAACTGCTATGACATACCCAATGTACAATGTTGCAGCAATTGCAAACAAGATGACGAGAAGAATCAGCAGCGCCAACTGAGCACCTGTTCCAACAACTGCTGACAACAGAACCAAATTGCGGGGTGGTCGGAAAACATCTCCATGCACAAGTTTCCATCCAGATTCTTCACTTACATCTCTTTCCTGAAAAACAAGCATTTCAATAGCTGGCAATTGATTGCTACCACTTAAAAAAACTCAACAAGGAAACAGACATTACCAGACTTTCCAAATCGTCATCTTCCCGAGCATACTTGGCATAGTCATTTCTTAGAGTTCGCATCAGTATCATTGAAACCAATCCAGTGAGGAAGATAACCATCATGAAAGAATTGAATATGGAGAACCAATGAATCTGTATTATTAAACAGAAAGCTCAGCCTCGTGAGTGAAATTCATAAGTGTCATAGTAGTCTTTTAAACCAAAGATAACAGTTCTCATACCTGATGCTCAAAGAAATGGTAATCCAGATAAACATCAAAACGCCGTGCGAAAGTGACGTTAGTTTCGCTCCACGTGACAGAGTAAGTCATGTCAAGTGTTTTCCCAGCTTCCAGCGGTTTTGGGTTCTCTTGAGTGAGATTAACATGAATGATCTGTATTAAGAAAAAAACATTATATAAGAACAAGGTGAACTATGAGATCCATTTACCACCGTACAAGATCATATACATATAAAAAACAAAAGACCTGATCTTTGTTGTATTGAATTGTAATGTTCTTATGAGTGAACATCAAATGCTTGTTATCGTTGTTCCTATCAGGATGTAGCTCACCAACAAAACCTATAGAAACAAGTGTGCAATAAAAGAAGTATTAGCATTACATACTAACTTGAAACTGAAAATAAATTACGTCAAGAGAAAAATATTTAAATGATGCATACCCCACAATGGCAGATCATCTGAGAGCATGTTCCGCGCAGCAAGGACCAAAGAAAATGAGATCAGATGGTAGATAAGATATACAAATACATAAAAAAGAAACTGTGATACGAATATAGTGTAAACAAACAGTTTTGGCATTTAACATACCCAAGTACATGCCGTATCAGCACAGCATAAAATAATAAAATCTTATCTAAACAAGAAGGAAAAAACTAGAAGGCATACCCATGAAAAATTCAAACCAATAGTTATTCTCAATAGCCTCCTTGAACACCTTAACCTTCGCTTCATCGAGTTCAAGCTCACAAATTTTGGTCTTCTCCACGTTCTCTGCCAAAGAAAACATGTCAGGTATCATTTGACTACATATGACACACAACTATAGAAAATCCTTTGACCAACATACTTCGAAATTTGATGTCAAATTGGCTGTCAATAAGCTCATTTCCACCCAATACTTCACCAAGACCACCCCACTTATGCCCAGGGTTACCGCTACCAGGTCGACGACAAAACGGAAGGCTGTAGTAGTTGTATGTTTCTTGTGGATTATTGTAAGGCCCGACTTTATTCACCCAAAGGTTAATTGCTTCATCTGTTTGATACTGCAAAACGGAACATCAAGGTTGTCAAAATACATATGCAAAAAGATGCATAATCGACCATGACAATACCTCCAAACTAGCAACATAGAGACATATAATTAACAACCAGATAATTATGGCACGATAAAAAGAACAAGGAATGACCAACGTGAATTAGTTTGGTCAGTTGCATTTCGTAAACAGTATTTATATCAGTAATGATCGAAATTTAGTATCACAGCCTAATCCCTCTGCCCTAAAGCTTTACCTATTAAGAAGCATCTATATGGCAAATTTTACAGACTATAAGAAAACCCCTTAAAAAAGCAGGGTTACCTATCACCTGGGCTAGAATAGTTATAATATATAATCCAAATTTCCAGAGAATTGACAATC
Organism: Chrysanthemum seticuspe; assembly: GCA_019973895.1. NCBI lineage: Eukaryota > Viridiplantae > Streptophyta > Magnoliopsida > Asterales > Asteraceae > Chrysanthemum > Chrysanthemum seticuspe. The sequence continues at coordinate 215,722,204 of BPTQ01000005.1, forward strand.
ATACTACTAGATTTAAACACATTTGAACCCCTAGATAACTAAATATTGCAAGTATGCCCAAAACTTTTATTTTTTCCGAAGTTGGGCCATTATTAACTTGCACAGAAAAAATGTGAAGAAGATTAAAGTTATTCGCAAGTAATGTAATACAGAGATAGACTCTTTGATTGACGGTAACAAAGAAAAGCAGGCCCTAAGGGGCCAAGACAGAGATTGTTAGCCTCGGGAATTGCAACCGTAAGTATTTTGGCTGCAACTTTCTGCTCAGAACTCTGATTCTAGTGATTTCAATCATTCTGGAAACTAGAAAGAATTCTCTGCTAACCATGTCATCTGAGATGTCAAAGTTGATGTTTATAGTGATAAAGCAACAACACCACGCTAAGAACAGTAACACAATTGACTCCTTTCGTGCATTAAAACACTCAAACTAGCTTAACAAGCTTACTCTAATTCAGCTTTAAAACTTCTCTCTCTAATACAGCTTACTAGCCTTTATATATAGGCTGCGAACTCAAAGCACAATGCAACTCTTAACTCTTAAGTATCAAACAAAAGTCTGTAAAAGATTAATACCGATAGCGGCAATAAAGAACGAACCATAATGGAGCTTTATTATAATCAATAAAATGAGTTCACTGACAACCCATAAAGCTCAGTTAATAGAGTTAAATGACCTAAACTTTATTAACTTCATGGGCTTAAACTGAGACTTAATTATTGGCTACCGAATACTTATCTTGATGTTCAACAACGGATGAATCCGTATCAAAGACCAAAACAATTACACAATGAAATCCATTGCAATATGCAATTGTAAGAATCAACTGAAAATAGCATGGTTATAGATGACAGATAAAAGAGTCTTAAAGTTGATTTGAGTGAAAGGCGTCCACCTCGGACCATTAACTTGCAGGTATATCTTTCAGTCGTCAAAAAGAAGCCTACTGCCTACATTTTATAAAACATGATGTGGTGGAGTAAACAGAACCTCCGTAAGACGATTCTAGCACATGATACATTTTGGGTTATCAAAAAAAACCCCTACTTTTCGGCAGCATACATCATAAGCACAGACATTCTTTGCAAACCAAACTTACATTATACCTGGCCTAATAGATCTAACATAAAACTATACGCAGTACTACTTTCTATTGTGCAACTATACTATCTAAAATGCTGACGTCATCAAAAAACAAGCTATGAGATCTAAACCCTAAGCTCAATTCTTGACCCAAATTATCAAATCACATAACAAAGATCAATCAAAATTAGGGTTTTTTTAACCTTATGATCATACTCAGACCCAAACACCGGAGACAAAACTAAAAGAAACGAAGCAATGAGAATCACGGCGGCCGACATGGTGGTCGCCGGCGGTTGGATTTCGATCTAACCACGCTGATTTGATTTTATTTGATTAATTGATGATCGGAAAATGTAAAAAAGGGGATTTTGTTTTTCTTTTTCTTTTATTTTGGTATTGTAGTTTTGGATCTGTGAGAAGGTGGGGTTTTTTTTTTATGTTATGTTTAGTGTTATTAATTAATGTGACTTTGGGAGCAAATTAATTTAATTGGGAATATATGAATTGTTTTTATGGAAAAGTGAGGTTTGGTACCTTCCTTGTTAAGATTTTCTAGTTTTTATTTTTAGATAAATCTAGACTCACTAGATTAATTTTTATACACTACTTTTTTTCCTTTTCAAAGACCATGCATAGAATTGACACTCCAAATCAAATTTTTTGATAAATATATAAAATTACATGGCTATTTGTTAGATTTATAAATTTTACTAAATGACACAAAAGCATTGGATTTAATGCTCCACAGTTTTGTACAGTAACTGTTAATTCTAACGGGTGTGAACAGCTGAAAACAGTGAAATTTCACTGTAGCATTTGTGACACAAAAAAATTTCAGCCATTAACAAAAACACACAACATTTACTACAACCAATCAAAGGGCGACACACACACAAAAACACCTAACGGCGTGACCAAACGGGATGAAACTTCTATAGTATAATTTATGAAATTAAATTTAAGATTAGTCCATTTTTCAAAGTTTTGAAAAAATTATTAAAACAAAATAACGTATATAAAAACTGCACAACATGAAACTAAAAGCAAAATATTGGTGATATCATAGTTTGTGAAATATTTCTTTGCAAACAATATTATTTTTTTGGTATTTCTCGTCTTTGTCGCAACATCTTCAAATTATTCTTACTTTTTACTCTTGAAACATCAATATAAAAGGTTGATTAACCTGCCAACTCTAGACATAAAAAGGAATTTCACTTGCTGAGGTCACAATTGCACGACTTATATTAATTAATCCCGCACATCTTGCCAACTATAATCACGAAAACGAATTTCATTTACTCAATCCACAACTGCACAATTGATGTGGGGTGCATCACTAATAGCAAAAACATTTACGATAATTAAGATATGAATTTTCCAATGACGAAATAAATGCTTGTTAAAGGAATTCTAGTTTTATTTGGAGGATACAACAACGGGGAAAAAATTTACTTTAACATAATTATGAAAATTTGATTTGTACAATATGCATCTACTAAGGCTACCTCCAATAATAACCCTCATTTTTTATGTCACACCAGCTTTCTTTCTCCTGCAACCTACAAATAACCTTTTAGACATAATAAGGCGACATGCACTATAAAAAATATACCCCACAAGAATACATTTTAATTAGTAAAACACACACATAAACAACCACACAACTTGGGTTGTCTAGACGACCCTCATACCCAAAAACATCACTGACAACCTTCGACGACCTTGAAGCCACAATAAGGACGACCTTCAGCAACCTTGACAACCGAGTAGATTGTAACCCTTATTATGTCTAGCCTAATAAGTTAAAATTGCTAGGTATATAAGGGTTGATCACTTAACTCACCTTAATATGACATTGGTGAAAACCAAATTAAATTAATTTAGACACTAAGTATAAGAAAATAGGGTATGAATTTTAATGTTATAGATATATAATATGCTTATATTACATCTTGACCATGAATAGAATAAATTTCTTATACATTATGCAAGCAAAAACAACTTAAATAGGTATAATAATGATATGAACCGCACAAATCATCCTTTAAAAAATTTGCAATTCTTCCTTACTTCTCCATCCACTTAAATGTCAGGTTCGTAATATTTCCTAGTTTCTCCATAGATCTATAATATTGTTCAAAGAACACTAGCTGATATTTTGTGAACTTCTTGACAAGCTTACTTGTTTGGAATGTAAGTACACTGGAGTTCTTGGGCAGAAGCAAAAAGGACTTATTCTCTAAGAAGTATAGTGTAGTTCCCTAATCTATATATTTTGTGAAACAATGATAAAAATGTTTAATCAAAGAACACACTAAACTTTTTAATGTGTAATTTTTATTATAATGAATTAAAGAATTACAAAGTGTCTTGCGGCTAAAACACTTAATGAAGTGACAATATGAGTTCCTCTCTAATCAAGTAAACTCAAACAAGGGTTATAGTTTACGAGTGAACTCTGAGGCTTTGATAGGATGAGAGACAATAACGAGTTCAAAACGAGTAAACGCTCTTCTTAGATGTGACAATTAACATGGAAGGGATAACATTTGCTCTGACCAACATTCGCTTTAGATATGAGACAAATGAGTATGTCACGAGGGGTTGTTGAGATGTGTCAAAAAGGGTTGATCACTTAGCTCACCTTAATATTACACTAGTAAAAACTAAATTAAATTAATTTAGAAACTATACCTATTTTAACACTGGCAACAATGCAACTGCAATCAAACATGCGAAACATTTAAAACATAAGGATCACAAATCGATATGTTGAATCTGCAATAATTTAACATAATCATGTAAAAAAACGTAGAAGCAATGAAGTTCCAACTACCACATGCAACATCTCATTTCCAAAAGCTTAGAGACTCAAAATATAATCAAACTTAAACAAATAAGCAGCAACAACAACAACAAAATACCTTTAATTTATAACTCGCCAATAATAAACATATCAACCTCCTTTTGTTTAACCTAGCACCATTAAAACCCAATTTAACATTCACATTACATGATAATAGCTTCGTTGCAAACTCACGATTGTGACTCCAATCACCATCTAGAAAATGTACACACCTAAAAAATGTGAAAGACAATCGGCATAAGAACACGAGATAAATGTGAAATCAAGAAAACCAAACTCAATAATTGTGAATCAAACTGTAACACTATAGTAAGCACAATAAAACTTAGCTGGGAGTGGTGACCCCGGCGAAGCACGCCATATCAAACGACGCGGCTCCATACCTTGAAGGTAGGTAAAGGGGACGGAAATTCCAGCCATCATTCCACCACAACTCGTAAAACAATTCCATGTTCAACCACCTAAATACAAAAACCCTAATTAGCTCTAATTTTCTTACATGCGCCATTGTGTGCCTGTGAGATTTTGTATAAAACACTAAACAAATGAAAACGGATTCTTTATGTAAATGGATTTCAAATTGATAATGGAACACAATTGTACAACATGAAACGAACATATACAATCTCTGATAATCCAAAACATGTGTCAAACATGCAATTAGGTCAACAAATTAAGTGGCATATTAGTGGAGAACCCACTAACAAAACCACAATAATCTAGTTTTTAATCCGTATAAGCTGACGGCTCGACTCGGCACGGCTCGACGTGTGAACAATATCGGCTCAAGCCGCGGGGCACCCAAGCCGCCCTACTCCCTCAAGCCGACCTCCAAAATGGTGACTTCGGAATAGTGGCGGCTCCCCAGACCACTTCAACGAATGTTATATAGTATAACTAGACTATAGACCTCTGGGTTTCGCGGGTGGAAATAAAAATATTAATCGATAGATAAAACATTCATAAGACATATAGGTGTGTTTGTATTTCATTATTCACCATCAGTGCCTTCTTTGTTGATCATGCTATGGTACAAATTTATCTGCAAAAACCAAGAGTAAAATATGAATTAGTACAATGTCATGGCAGTTACATTTTGTATGAAGTAGTTCTAAATAAGCAACTCCAAACACACCCACTGATGCACCAAAACAAGTTATGCGAGAAGACCCAACAAACGTGACACAAACTTGTAGGAACTGCACCAGTGTAATATGCTTCAACGATGTTGTATCCACTATGCCATGAAAGAATTTGTAATGTAACAACGACAATAGTCACAAGAAATATAAATATCAAATCGTGTTGAAATTATCATATATATGATGTAAGCAGTTAATGAAAATCTTACCATTCGATCATTTTTTCAAAAGTGATGGCTTGTCCAAGTTGAGAGAAGATCAAGCATGGAAGGAGAAGTGAAAATACCAATTGTAGGAGATATAAATGACCGTTTAATACAACAATTTAGAATTAAGTATGATGATACAAAGTAAGACTACTCAAACATTTAATGGTAAGATAACTAAAAAAGCAATTAACTTTGGATTGATTTGTGTTTTTGGTACCCAGAGACTCGGACTTTAAAAAAGTTATCTTTGCCCAAAAAAGACATCAGACATTCAAATCAAGGATAAATACTTTGTATTCAATTTTACCCTATCATCTAATCATTCTATAGGTTTTTATCATTCACAAAAGAGAACCGTGCTCATGCTCCTAGAAAAAGAGCGTATATTCAAGATCATGTAACAAAAGAGCTAATTTCATATTATGCCTATAAAAAGGTATACAAATAATTCCAAAGACCCGAGCTTTTTGTATTACATATAGGAAGAATAAGGTATGTAGAAATATAGAAACATCATCATATATTCATATACATATATGTAAAGAACAATTACAATGAATTATATTTCTGCTACGGCTAATCACAAATGAGAAAAAAACAAAAATTAAAAAAATTTAAAGAATAACAAATTTACGTAAATGTATAGAAGGTTGTATAAAATTTACCCCATTCAAAAGCTTTCTACCAGCTTGCGGGCAAATGTTGATATACTTTGTTAGTGCAAATATTACGATATTTAATCTATACATTCTCATTTGTTTTGTTGATGACAAACATGTAACTTGTAATACATAACGTAAAATGTATAAGTTACTTGTAATTATATTTTGTCTCAACATACTCTCAACACCTCTAGACGACTCAAGTCCTTGTATGCTACAACACAAGTTCGTACATGTTTGTTATGTTGCGTTATGATCAAACCCCTAACAAACCATTAAACATGTTTAGTTAAATAGTTTATAAAATACTTAAGTAATTTTGGTTACTTACATTTTATAAAATACATAAATATAAGTAAATGTGTTGGGTAAAACCCATGACCCATGACCCAAGACCCATACCCAATGTCTAGATACATTGTACCTTGGTGGGCACTCAAATCCATGACCCATAGCCCATGGTTTTAACCCATAAACTATGGGTAAAGAGGAGCGTCTCACGGATCCCTCAAATGTCCCATGGATCCCTTGGAATTACAAGGGCCGGATCCCTCCAGGAGGGATCCTTGGGGCAGTAACATGGTTTGGCCTATTTGCCTATAAATAGCAAGCCACTTCTTACCATTTCTTCACACCTTCACACATAGTTTCTCTCCACCATTTTTAGGATATTTAGATCATTAGGAAACATGTAAACCACCCTCATCTCATATGATCATAATGCTTCTAACTTTCATTTGTTGTAAGCATACTCCCGAAGTGATCCTCCAAAGCAAGCTTAGAGATAATGCATCCTTACCTACTAAAGTGATCACCCATCACAAGCATAAAAGCACATGAAGATCTTCTACAACAAGCTTGGGAAACTTGTCATCTTCATTCATAGAAGACTAAATACATCATGCTTTGTGTTCTTGATGTTTAGTTTAGGATTTCATATCCATTAGACACATTGTCTTGGATATTGTCTAGTATCATATTCTTGTATCTATGACTAGACTAGATGGTTTATGTGTTTGTGCCATAAAACACAAGGTTTGTTATGTTGGGCCACAAAACATAACGGGTATCATAGATGTGTCGTATATCTATGACTAGACTAGATGGTTTATGTGTTTGTGCCATAAAACACAAGGTTTGTTATGTTGGGCCACAAAACATAACGGGTGTCATAGATGTGTCGTGTTGGTCGGGTAGTGGTTCCTCCTTTGTAATGGAACCCGGTATCTAGCCTTGTACCGGATAAAGTATAGGCGACGTTGTGATAGGTTTGGTTCTACCTCGTGGAAGAACTCGGTGTTTAGCTTAGTACCGGAAAAAGTGTAAGCGACGTTGTGTAAGGTTTTCTCCGCCGAGAATGGAGTTTGTTGATCTAGTGAAGCAACTCTCGAGTAGGTGACTCGGGTAGTGGAGTAGGGCAAAGAAGGTATCCTTGTAGCCGAACCACTATAAATCCTCGTGTTGGTTTGTCTATCCTTTTACTTATCGCTTTACTTTTATTCTTGCATTACATTGTTTATTTTCTATGTGGTTGATGTCTATGTTTGTGATGCATACTTGGTCTTTCATATAGTCATAAAATATATTTAACACTTTACACATTATGACACGCTTGATCAAGAAAAAGCAACCAGACTAATAATGGTGAAACTTGATTTATAATGAACCATTAATCTTGCGGAATCTTATGTGATATTAAGGGGTTGGCCTTACATGTCGTAATGCGTTAAATGCATCCTCGCGTCGAGATTAGCAAATGCAGTGGTTTATACTATATTTGATACAACAGTTTAAAGTTTGAAACGGAAATGTATTCACCCCCCCCCCCCCCCTCTACGTTTTAGGGGTGAGCATGGTGCGGTTTGGTGCGGTTTTTGACTAAAACCGAACCACAACCCGCACTTGCGGTTTTTATGAAAGTAGAAACCGAACCATGCGGTTTTTGCGGTTGCGGTTTTTGCGGATTTTCGGTTTATAAAGTCGGTTTTTGCGGGTTCTAACCGCACCACATTTATCCATCTTGTGATTTTGGGCTTGAACTCAATAATAATATTGGGCTTGATGTAAACACTTATAAGTTTATAACAATACCATTTGAATTAAAACTAATAACACAAACATTCCAGTTCCACTGCAAGAAATAATAAACTAAAATAAAAGTATGATGATAAGTTGCATAGTTGATTAAAGGCTCGAACTTGAAGACTAAAAGCATACACAGTTACAAGTTTATAAATACATGGAGGGATACAGCTCAAAATTACATGCATTCTTAGTTTTCTATGTAATCAATACATCCAAAAGTTTGAAAACATAATAATATTTCATTTGTTGCTTGTAGTCTTCTTGGTCCTTGCATTAGTTCAGATCTTCATCCATTGAAGACTCATTACATGGTTTTTTTCCAGTTGAAAACATCTCTACAAAAGGTTTACATACAACATATTAGTAGTAAAAAAATAAAATAGCATACTGTTAATATATAAACTCTTACCAAGTTCAATTTTAGCCAAATTCTCCACGAGGTCTTCGAGTTGTTGGCCGTTAACTTGCATATCTTCAACATCAGCCGGTGTGGACCGTAACCAATCTTGAGTGCAAATTAAAGCTTCCGCGGTTTTTGGGGTAAGAGAGCTTCTAAATTTATCAATAACCCTACCACCGGTACTAAATGCCGACTCCGAGGCAACTGTAGAGATTGGCATTGCTAACACATGCCTAGCTACTTGAGAAAGTATAGGAAATTTCTCTGAATTTTGTTTCCACCAACCTAAGACATCAAACTTTGCATCCCTTCTTTCGTTCCCATCACGTAAATAGATATCAACTTCAGTGTTCTTGATCCCTTCTCGTTTTTCCATATACTTTCCAAAACCACTCTCAATGTCAACTTTCAAGCGACTAGCAACACAAGTAGGAGTAGAAGATGAAGCAACAGGTGTGTTTTGATCTTGTTCTTTGTCTGCTTTCATTTTGTAATGTTTGTACAACTCGTTTAATGTAGATTTCACACATTTTACAACTCTCCCTCTTTTAGAAAGATCCCCGTCATCACTTTCAAACATTTCCTCCTCGCTTTCTTCAGGTTCACCATAAATCAATCCTAAACAATACTTGAGATAATACAACTTGTTTCGCGGATCTAAAACCAATGCAACATGCAACAAAAAGTTCATATTATCCAAATTGTCCCAATATTTGTCGTACTTATCTTTCATCGACAAAGCCATTTTTTTCTTTTTCTCATCAGTATGTTCACACATTTGTGATATTGTCGCATGCATTGTAACAAGCTCACCAAAGAACAAATTAGCTGTAACATACTTAGAACCTGAAATCTTCTTTGTGACATTGAAAAAGATCCTCAAATACTCCATTATTGACCTATTTATTAAAAACAACCAATTAACATATAATTTATTACTTAAATATATCATGCTTAAATAGAAAGTAATATAGGTAATTTTATAATACCTTGCATACTCCCAGTCTTCCTCTTCTGGAGCCCCTAAAACTCTATCATTCTTTTTTCGCTTTCTACTTCGAGTACTATCCTCGCTATCATCCTCAACTTCATTACGAAAGTATGATCGATAATTGGGATCTATAACTTGAAGCCTGCAAGAAACAAGTAGGTAATGTTATACAAACAAAGATGTAACAAGTTTACATTAAACAAAGATGTAACAGGTTATATTAAAGTTTTACCTATCAAACGCTGACTGAAACTTCAATGCCGTTTCTAGCATTAGAAATGTGGAATTCCATCGTGTATCCACATCAAGACATGGTTTTCTTCCACAATCTATCTTTTCAAAATCGACACTCTCTTCGAAGCTTGTCAACCTAGCAGGTGATGATCTCAAATACCTCCAACACGGAATTAGGTCCCTTAAGAAGAGTTTTTAAAAATTTAATTGCACCATCGTTAGAAGAAGCATTGTCAACTGTTATTGTAAAAACACGATCAATGCCCCAATCTTGTAAACAACGATAAACCAACTTTCCTATTGTCACACCCTTATGATTTGCTATTTGACAAAAGTTAAGAATCTTCTTCTTCAAGTTCCAATTTTCATCAATCCAGTGGGCCGTAAGACACATATAATTGTAATTTTGAACGGACGTCCACGTATCGGTAGTAAGACACACGGTTTGATTTTTCAAAAGATGCTTGAGCTTAATTTTCTCTTCTTGAAACAAAGATAAACTATCTCTAGCTACGGTCCACCTAGATGGTATTTCGAATTCAGCCCTCAAATCCCATAACAATTCCCTAAACCCCTCATCATCAACAATACTAAATGGTTGGTTGTCTTTTATACACATTCTAGCAATGGATTTCCTACATTTTTCTTGACTAAAAGAGTGAGATACCAAAGTCCCCGACTTCCCCAAAGTTGATGGCTTAAAACTGAGTGTAGATTGTTTCTTCTTATCTGTCACTTTTACACGCACTGGTGACGTCGGGCATGAAAATTTTAAATGATTACCCATGGTACTAGTACCATGCGTTCTCATTCCAGAAGCCAACCATATTTTGCAATAAGGGCATTGATGTTTAGTAGCACCCTTTTCATACTTAAAATGTTTCCATACAAATGATTTCAATCTACTACCTTCCGTGCTCTGCTCATTGCCTTCATCAACATCAATCACTGGTTCGTCTACATCAATTACGGGTATATCAACATCAATCACAGGTTCATCAACATTGACCTCGGGTTCATCATTGTTGTCTGCTTCCATATACACACAAAAAAACATAATAATTAATTATCTACTAAAAATCACTTTTAACTTTTTAAGTACTTGCAAGTTACAATCACAAGTTCATAAAAGGCTACTGTTGCATTGTGTAAAGGCCTACTGTTGCATACTATTTACCTCCACAAATTCAAAGTATAGCTTTAATTTTTCAAAGGTCAAAAGTAGTCTTTAACATCAAGACAAAGAACAAGTTCGACTAGTTTGTTCTAAGCTTTTGGTTACTTTTCGTATGCAATTTGTAGTCCAACTGTAGCAATTAAATTGTGTCCAACACAGTATTTACACTAAATTGTTACTTGTTAGTTTAGGCTACTTTGGAGATCTAGAGTTGTATAATTCTTAATTTTTGCTTCTATGTTGGTTAACAGTCCATAGTTAGTAGAACAAAGCCAAAATTCAACAATAAAAGCCAACACCCATCTTCAACAATAAAAGCCAATATTCACAACATAAACAATCATGTAACAATAAAATCAAATATAAAGAACATAAAAAATAATTAGAAAATGGACAACTTACCATAAGATAACTTGAAGAATTGGAGTTTAGTTTGGTGTACTTGAATTAAAAAGGGGATTTTGATCAAGACATCATGTTTGTATGAGTAATATTTTTTTAGATCCAAGCTAATAGATCTGATGTTCAAAAAGAAAAAAAACCTAATAGATCTATATCTTGCTTTATCTCCAATCTCCATATGATACATGTTTGACTTTTGATTTAGGATAGTACTACTGATAACTTTAGCCAAAAGGAGTAATAGAGCCAAATTGATTTTATTTTACTGGGATAATGTGAAAATTTTGAAATATTATGATTAAAATTATTATATATAGTAAATGCGGGTTGGTGCGGGTATAGCGGTTCGGTTTTTACGGGTAAAACCGAAACCGCACCGCAAAAGCGGTTTTTATATTTCTTAAAAACCAATCCATCGGTTTTTGTTGTGGTGCGGTTTATTTGGTGCGGTTTTTGCGGGTTTTTGTGGGTTTGCGGATTGTGGTGCGGTTTTTGCTCACCCCTACTACGTTTTCACAATTGGTATCAGAGAGGGTTGGCTCTAGTTTTTAAAACAAATGGTTTTCAAAATAAGTAAGGTCTTTGTATCAAATTTTTGGTGAAGTCAAGCATAATATGAAAAGTGTTTTGTTGATTTTTTTTCTCTTTGAAGTTTTGTTGTTAGATATCTTGTTAATCAAGCTTGAATAAAGGTAAAAATGGATAATATAACTTCACTAAAAAGTCTACAAAGGTTAAACCTTTTCGTCGGGTCAAAACATGCATTTTTGTAATTTTGTGTCAGATCCGCGGATCCCTTAGTTTACACTGGACGGATCCCTCAAGCAAGGGATCCGTGAGATCCGTGGTACATAAGACATTTTTTGTCTGAATTTCAAAAATTCATAATTAATTAACCGTAAGTCGTTATAAGTCGTGCCACCTATCGTTTTAAAGATATTTGAGTCTACTTTCATTTAAAAATGATTTCATAAACTGATTCAAAACAAAAATTTACAGAATCATTGATTTATAATAGAAAGTCATTTTTTGGTCATAACTTTTGCACAAACTTTTGATTTAATTGGAGACGGATGTTTTATTCTTTGAATAACAATGTGTCCCCTTTTGAAATTAAGGTTTTGATCATATTTATGAAATAAACTAATTAAGCTTGGTATACATGTTTACATTTAACACAAAGCGATGAAAAGAACTTTCGTATGCTATGCTAAATGATAAATTGTCTTCCTTGCATTACTTGATTATTTGCTTATCTCAAATAGCTTTTGTGCTTGTTTGATTGAATAACATATGTGGTTTCCTTACCTTGTTATTCATTCTCTTGCTTGTCGATTTAGTAATATTCTACTAATCAATGTGCTATTTGAAGGAGTGTTTGGGATAACATCTAAGTTGTGTTGGAAAATGTTAGTTTAAATACTTAGATAAGTCATATAAGTTGAAAAATGTTTAAAACATGTAATACACAAAATGGCTTTTTGATTGAGTTTGTCATGTGTGCAAGATAAATGTTTTATGTGCTTGTATGATTTCTTGATTTCATATTTTCTTGTATCATTTTCTAATAACAACAAGAATGTACATCAGATCATAACCTACATTTGTGTTGATGATGTACTCTCCCGTTTTCCTTTTCATAATCGTTTTCAAAGCTTCATAGTAGGATTGACAACTTGATTATTTCATCCGATATACTCAAGTAAATTATTTTGCAACGCAAATATAATTGTTCATATCCGAAAGTCCAAACTCAAGCTTTCCAACAACATATGTTGAACTAGCTCATCCAACCATTTTTTTTGCTCACCATATGGACAACTTTTAATTTTTTTTAACATGACACCTTCGTCACCTTAGTTGTTTCAAGTATAATATTAATAAAAACGAAGCAAAGTATCATCATTGTTACTCTTCGATAGGTCATTGTAGGAATATAAATTTTCCTAACTTGAGAATGAATATTGGAGAACTTATTGCACTAGAAAATCAATTTGACCTAACGGTTGAATTGCTTCCTTGATAGAAGTTGGGTATGTGGAATCGCCCGTAAAAATGGTCGTGTATAGCCGTAATTGAGCACCGCTAGTAATAGTCTCATATTCATTCTCTCACTTGAGAAATTTATACTCCTACGTTTTCCTAAAGTAAGTTTACAATGGAAATACTTTGCATTGTCTTAGGATTACTAATCAAACAAGTTGTAAAACTAATCTTTCTTTTAGTTAATCACAATCACTTGCTTCATCAAGCAATTATCTTGCTTTGATCGAGAAGAGCTACATGACTTCATGGACGAAGCTCATTGTATGCTAATCACCATCCATAATGACTAGATTGTCCTAAACTAGCACCTCACAAATCTTTTGTCTTGAACACCATCATGTGCTCTTTTCTTTCTAGACACATACCTTGCATGTCATTGTTAGTGTAAATGATTTACTAATCTAGATCGTAAATCTGTTTTGGGCTTCTTGAACAGTGCTTGTTAAGTTTGCTAAACCTTTGTGTTATTTGTGAGCTCGATCTCATTTGATTGCCTATATGTGATCTCTACATGCTCTCCTTGCTTTGCTTAACGTGTATACATGTGTGCTTGCTGTAAAAATAATTAGTTTCATAATTCGAAACATAGAGCAAAATTCTGCAACTATTATGTTAAGAAAATTTGTTTTAGACGCCGGATCCCTTAGATGTAACTAGACGGATCCCTCAAGTGAAGGATCCGTGGGATCCGGGTGGACAAAAGTTCCTTTTTAGCCTCCTTGCGTCAATCCAACATTCTAGACCTTATTGGACTAGTTAAACACGCTACATTAGGATCACTTAAACCTTCCTTAGGCTCTGTTGATCTCACATTCACTCGTGGATGAATTAGGATCACATTCGAAGTATTTTTGATTTATCATTACTTCAAAACTCACCATCTTTCCTCTCCAATTTTTACACATTGTTCCTCTCATCTCAAAACATCTAGTTTGATATTTCTCTCAATTTTAGCAAATTTATTTTAGTCATCCTTACCTCAAAATGGGTTAAAAACCAGTTTTTCAATTTTTGTAATTTTAGATTTTTCAATTTTTATCTCAAGTTTACATCTGATCTCTAGGATCATTTAATATGACTTGACACCATCAAAATTCCTAGTGGTCATCCTTGAACACCCATTGGTGATCATAAAATCCCATTTTCCTTCCATAAAAGGCAATCATTAGCTACATCACTCATTGCCCTTGATCATTTAAGTACTCTTTCATTTAAGACACTTAGGAAGACTGAAACACTCAGTGAGGTATAGGCTTTAGACCTTACAAACATCATTTTTATCCTTTCCTAGCTGCTGAGAGCCGGATCCCTAGGATTAGCCTAGACGGATCCCTCATTGGAGGGAACCGTGGGATCCGGGTGACAGATTCATGTCAACTCTAGCTAAAACGATCATTTAAGTCCATCTTCATGTAAGACACTTAATAAACTGAGTAACTTAGGATATATAGGTGCTAGACCTTGCTAGAACCCAATCACCTCTTTTTCACCTCGTCTGTTAGCCGGATCCCTAGACTTAAGCTAGTCGGATCCCTCTAGTGAGGGAACCGGTGGAACCGTGGAACAGTAGGTACTTTATCTCTTTAGATAATCATTTCAAATTATCTTTTTCCCACAAAAGCACTTGTTCAACACTTAGGATTATCAGTTTCTTATATGTTTATAAATGAGTTGCATTTATATGATTCTTTACGTGTTCTTTCTTTTCGTTTCATGATTTTATGTGAACAATTTATCCATTTGTATAAATGTTTTCCTTTCGTACTAACTCTTTTGGATTCTTGTAGGATGACAATGGTCGATTTCATCATTAATTCAAGTTGTGCTCACTCGCACATTTTTTTTTTCTTATCTTGCATCATCCTAACCATCTTACTCCACTTTTATCACTACTCATAAAGTCATCATGTCTACCACCTCTATTGAGTCATCAACCAAGCCAAAGATTCACCTTGATACCTTTCATCACCATCCCTTGCTAATCTTGAGTCTCTTTATTACCTAGTAATACTTGACCTCTCATCACCTCTACCACAACTTCCATACCTCTAAGTCATAATGATGATTTCTATCATTATCATCATGTCCAAGGTCTAGTTCATGAACTACGTGATGAAGTATGTCTCATGTTCTACCACATCCTACTTGTGTCAACCACAACCTCAAACCACAAGCTACTTGTGTCAACCACATCCTACAAGTGTCTCACTACCGCTACAATTCATGGTCGCTCAACCATCCTCCACAAACATCTATGTTGTTAAAAGCCAAGTGAATTTCGCAATGAAATGCGTCTCATCCCTAAGCACTTTTTTTTTACCTTGAACAAACCTTACAACCTCTAAACCAACCATGATGATGCAAGTAGTAGGATTATTTTCTTTTTGACACTAATCCTTTCTTTGTAGGTTCATATATATACACTTTGATGTGTATGGGATTCTCGTCTATTTATGGACTAAATTTTACACTAATTTTTTTGTAGGTTCACTCATATACATGGGTTTGTATATGGCACACTTGTCTTCGGACGAGGCTTATTTTTTTTGTAGGTTCTTCTTGACGCCCTCGAGCTAGGGGGAGCTTCCGTCGAGCATTTATAAAGTGCATCATATGACTTACTCGTCCAAGGACGAATATAATTTTGCACTAACTTTTTGTTTTGTAGATTTTCAAAACACACTAGGAGAACTTGACGCTCTCAATAAAGGGGAGTTTTTTCGTCAAAGCAAAAACATTTCAAATTTTGCAATAATTTCGTCTTAGCCTTCCTAAAATACTTGACGCCCTTAACAAGGGGGAGCAACCGTCAAAATATTAATCGATATATAAAACATTCATAAGACATATAGGTGTGTTTGTATTTCATTATTCACCATCAGTGTCTTCTTTGTTGATCATGCTATGGTACACATTTATCAGCAAAAACCAAGAGTAAAATATGAATTAGTACAATGTCATGGCAGTTACATTTTGTATGAAGTAGTTCTAAATAAGCAGCTCCAAACACACCCACTGATGCACCAAAACAAATTATGCGAGAAGACCCAACAAACGTGACACAAACTTGTAGGAACTGCACCAGTGTAATCTGCTTCAACGATGTTGTATCCAATATGCATGAAAGAATTTGTAACGTAACAACGACAATAGTCACAAGAAATATAAAATATCAAATCGTGTTGAAATTATCATATATATGATGTAAGCAGTTAATGAAAATCTTACCATTCGATCATTTTTTCAAAAGTGATGGCTTGTCCAAGTTGAGAGAAGATCAAGCATGGAAGGAGAAGTGAAAATACCAACTGTAGGAGATACACATGACCATTTAATACCACAATTTAGAATTAAGTATGATGATACAAAGTAAGACTCCTCAAACATTTAATGGTAAGATAAATAAAAAAGCAATTAACTTTGGATTGATTTATGTTTTGGGTACCCAGAGACTCGGACTTTAAAAAAGTTATCTTTGCCTAAAAAAGACATCAGACATTCAAATCAAGGATAAATACTTTACATGCAATTTTACCCTATCATCTAATCATTCTATAGGTTTTTATCATTCACAAAAGAGAACCGTGCTCATGCTCCTAGAAAAAGAGCGTATATTCAAGATCATGTAACAAAAGAGCTAATTTCATATTATGCCTATAAAAAGGTATACAAATAATTCCAAAGACTCGAGCTTTTTGTATTACATATAGGAAGAATAAGGTATGTAGAAATATAGAAACATCATCATATATTCATATACATATATGTAAAGAACAATTACAATGAATTATATTTCTGCTACGGCTAATCACAAATGAAAGAAAAAAACAAAAATTAAAAAAATTTAAAGAATAACAAATTTACATAAATGTATAGAAGGTTGTATAATATTTACCCTATTCAAAAGCTTTCTACCAGCTTGCGGGCAAATGTTGATATACTTTGTTAGTGCAAATATTACGATATTTAATCTATACATTCTCATTTGTTTTGTTGATGACAAACATGTAACTTGTAATACATAACGTAAAATGTATAAGTTACTTGTAATTATATTTTGTCTCAACATACTCTCAACACCTCTCGACGACTCAAGTCCTTGTATGCTACAACACAGGTTCGTACATGTTTGTTATGTTGCGTTATGATCAAACCCCTAACAAACCATTAAACATGTTTAGTTAAATAGTTTATAAAACACTTAAGTAATTTTGGTTACTTACATTTTATAAAATACATAAACATAAGTAAATGTGTTGGGTAAAACCCATGACCCATGACCCAAGACCCATACCCAATGTCTAGACACATTGTACCTTGGTGGGCACTCAAATCCATGACCCATAGCCCATGGTTTTAACCCATAAACTATGGGTAAAGAGGAGCGTCCCACGGATCCCTCAAATGTCCCACGGATCCCTTGGAATTACAAGGGTCGGATCCCTCTAGGAGGGATCCTTGGGGCAGAAACATGGTTTGGCCTTTTTGCCTATAAATAGCAAGCCACTTCTTACCATTTATGCACACCTTCACACATAGTTTCTCTCCACCATTTGTAGGATATTTAGATCATTAGGAAACATGTAAACCACCCTCGTCTCATATGATCATAATGCTTCTAACTTTCATTTGTTGTAAGCATACTCCCGAAGTGATCCTCCAAAACAAGCTTAGAGATCTTGCATCCTTACCTACTGAAGTGATCACCCATCACAAGCATACAAGCACATGAAGATCTTCTACAACAAGCTTGGGAAACTTGTCATCTTCATTCATAGAAGACTAACTACATCATGCTTTGTGTTCTTGATGTTTAGTTTAGGATTTCATATCCATTAGACACATTGTCGTGGATATTGTCTAGTATCATATTCTTGTATCTATGACTAGACTAGATGGTTTATGTGTTTGTGCCATAAAACACAAGGTTTGTTATGTTGGGCCACAAAACATAACGGGTATCATAGATGTGTCGTATATCTATGACTAGACTAGATGGTTTATGTGTTTGTGCCATAAAACACAAGGTTTGTTATGTTGGGCCACAAAACATAACGGGTGTCATAGATGTGTCGTGTTGGTCGGGTAGTGGTTCCTCCTTTGAAATGAAACCCGATATCTAGCCTTGTACCGAATAAAGTATAGGCGACGTTGTGATAGGTTTGGTTCTACCTCGTGGAAGAACTCGGTGTTTAGCTTAGTACCGGAAAAGTGTAAGCGACGTTGTGTAAGGTTTTCTCCGCCGAGAATGGAGTTTGTTGATCTAGTGAAGCAACTCTCGAGTAGGTGACTCGGGGAGTGAAGTAGGGCAAGGAATGTGTCTTTGTAGCCGAACCACTATAAATCCTCGTGTTGGTTTGTCTATCATTTTACTTATCGCTTTACTTTTATTCTTGCATTACGTTGTTTATTTTCTATGTGGTTGATGTCTATGTTTGTGATGCATACTTGGTCTTTCATATAGTCATAAACTATATTTAACACTTTACATATTATGACACGCTTGATCAAGAAAAAGCAACCGGACTAATAATGGTGAAACTTGATTTATAATGAACCATTAATCTTGCGGAATCTTATGTGATATTAAGGGGTTGGCCTTACATGCCGTAATGCGTTAAATGCATCCTCGCGTCGAGATTAGCAAATGCAATGGTTTATACTATATTTGATATAAAAGTTTTAAGTTTGAAACGGAAACGTATTCACCCCCTCTACGTTTTCACATACTTAGAAGCCATAAGAAATCCTAAGAATTCTATTTAGCTATAGGTAAAACTGCAATCTTTATAGAACCCAAAACGGACTTTCCACGACCTTGGGTGTCCATTAAAATCCCGATAACAATCTATGCATCTTGTATTCAGTCAACATAGTTAAACACCAAATTCCCAAATTGTATCTCTGTCAAATTGAGCAGGATCCAAAAAAGATCCGTAAACAAAATGTTTCACTCTGCAGTCAAAATTTAAGTAAAAAAATGAGCCAAATAGATCAAAAGTTCAAAATTTTATAAATAATAAACTTGGAACCAATGTTAAAAGCAATTTTTCTCCGACTTACTGAGATACAAAAGCATGTTGCAAACCAACCTTCAGATTTCACCTCTGTAGATAAAAAATAAGGCAAAAAACATAACTCAAAATTTTATAAAACCTCACAAGAAACCGAAAAAGATTAATAATTTTAAATTTTTATACACTCTGCTAAAACTACAATAACTTGTGCAGTCAAGATTTGGTGAAAAACAAATCACACAAACCAAAGAGTCAAAATCTTGAAAGTCAATAATAGACCATCAGATTACTCAGTTGTAAACACAATATGCTTCATATACACCAGTGTACCCTATTAAATCTAAATCCGCTTCGAGGACATAACTATCAAGTTACATAAAAACAATAATCCCAAACACAAAAGACCTTAATATATACTGCATACTCTTCCAATAAAAAACTAAGAACCTTCAAAGAAACACCTCATCCAAGATTCGACCACAATATGCACATCAACATCTAATGCCACACATTTTTATCGCAAAACTACAAGTTTCTTTCTGAAATGCAATACAAAGATATAGAATTTTCTTATCCAAAAAAAAAAAACTCTAAACCCTAACATACACTACAAACAAATCCATCTCTTTAAATAAAGCAAACACTTGTTGGGCAAAACATAGGCATTACTGATCTTACTGAAATATGAGTTAAAGTCATGTTACAATAGAATTTGAGATACCTATAACTCCAAATTATAATACCCAATATTAGTTAAAATTTTTGTATAGTAAAACACCCAACTTAGAATCATAGAAAAAAATGAAACTACAAATTAACAACAAACTGATTCAAATTAACAATTAAGATGAAGAACCATAACAAAACCCCTAATACGAATCAAAATAATAAAAACCCCCAATATTGTTAGGGTATACAAAAAATGTATTAGAATCGAATACGATAAAAGATACCTGAAATAATAAAGCATAATTAGCCACAAATCATGTTACAAACTTCATAAAATCAAGAAATTATCAAATGATTGTAATGGGAGTAACTCTCGTTTAAAATCGATTTGGGTGATGGCATTCAAATCGTACTGGAATACAGGCATAGTCAAAAGCTTATCCAAAAGTAGGCTAGCAAAAAAGACGGGAAGAAGGCAAATGGGTATCAAAAAGCTGACGCGTGTATATATGACGTCAGAAAAGGGAGTGGTGGCATTCAAAAAACTTTTCTTTTATTATATATAAAGATTCTTAAAAAGATAGATAATTAAAAGGAAAGGGTTTTTACAACAAAGTAAATTAATAATAACTTAATAGTATAAAGTCGGATACAATCATCATTTTTGTGTGTGGGGTGATGGGTAAGGTCGAAGTTGAGGGTTGGTACACAGGTTGAAGAAGAGTTTGATACACGTTGTAGATTTATTTCATACACACAATAGAAAGATTATCAAGTTAGATACATTTAATAGGAAGAGAGTTTAATACACGTCAACTACTTTTGTAACAAGTTCGATATATTTTAGATGATTATCCTTTAAATTTTGAGGAAAAAATGAGTAACTTTTGAGATTTATTTATGTCATAACCAAGATGTATGGACACTAATAACATATATCTTATAAAATTAGGCATTAAAATTCTGAATACAACTTTCATTTTTATAATTCATTCAACTCTCACTCAATAAGAAAAATTCACATCACCTTTTGTCACATACAATTGGGGTGTTAATCATATCAGGTTGGTCGGGTATGAATCTAATTAGGTTAGGTCAATTCAGTTTGAGGCTATAAAAAGTTAAAAACACATCAGAACCCGACCCTGTTATGATTTCCGGTTGGTGAAGTTCAAGTCTATGAGGCTGAGCGTCGAGTTTGGGTCAACCTTAATACGAGTAAAATAACCAAAAAATCGGATAATGTTACAAGTTTACTATGATATTTATATATATATATATAATATTATATAAAAAAATCTTTAATCAGGTCAATCCTATTGACCCGAACCCGAATTAGCAATACAAATTCAACTTGACACCTGAACTTATTAAACATTCAGGTTAGGTGAATCGGGTTGATCTGGTTAACCCGAGTAAGATTACTAAACCGACCCAAATAGTCTTAATCAGGTTTGGCATCAGGTCGATTAGTCTTTTTGCACCTCCAAAACCACAAAATTTTCAAACATTTCAGATAGGGTCCATTTGTTTTGAGTAGCCCAGTTGAGTTTAGGCCCATTTAACTTTTTCCCCATCTTCGGTCTCAAGCCCTAGAATCCCCCCCCCCCCCTCCAAAAAAAAAATACCTTCATTTTCATTTCTGAGATTTATCAAAGATTTTACCATTCTTCTTCAAATATATTGTAAGTTAATCTTGATTTTGTTTTTCAAATATATCGTACTGATTGTTGTAAGTATTACAACATTGTTATGATGAGTGATAGTATTTATGTCCAGGCTAAGTATTATTTATCAAATTGTTGTGGATTAATAAAACTTGATGTTAGAATTTTTGTAAATAGTTGTGGAATATGGTGGAGTATGTAGAAATGTATTTGGTGTATAAAACCGAGCTGGTTCGCGCTTTATTTGGTTTACAATGTGTTTTAACTACAACGGGATAGCAGAATCTGACTGCCAATATTAGTTTTATATGGTTATACCTTAGGCTGGGTTGGTTATAGATCAAATTACCTCTAACTCTCTAAGAATTTAAGTTATGTACAAGCATCAGTCGATATTATAGGTTAAAACAAAGTGTATGAGAAAGTAAGTTATGTACAGGTTATATCAATGTTTTGTGTTCCGATAATTATATGGTATTTCTTGAAACCGCTAGTCGCTAGATATTTTAATGGTTTGATATGTTAAGTGTCATCTTAAGTGTCTGGTCTTATGTCAAGCTCATTCAATGAATTTTAGTTATGTACAAGCGTTGTCATGTGTTATAGTTTAGCACAGTTAATGAGAAAGTAAAGTTTCAGTATATTTTAATGTTTTCTATGCATATTGTATTGTATGATTTACATCGTTTCTTGAACGGATGAGATATTTTGACGGTTTAATATGCATGTTTTTTGACATGTAGAGAAGTAGTGTTTGGAAATTGTTATCTTTAGGTGTTGTTACATGAGACAGAATATGTAAGAACTTTTACTTTACTGAAAGAAGCTAAGAGTTGGTTCTGTTGCGAAGTATAGAATATGTAACTATTCTTTTTATGATGCTAAACGCAAAGTAGGACGGTCCACAAAAAATTGAAAGTTTGGCGAGATTAAGATTGAAGAGAATTCTTGAGGTTGATACGAGGCTAGAAATGCACCTAACCAAAGTTTAAATCGTCCTTTGTTACCTGCCACTGTCAAAAACTGCAAACAAATATAAAAAATCACTAAATTCACTAGCGTTGCTTTGTACTAGTAACTGGTTTTAATAACCAATTTCGGTTCGTTTGATTCGACTAGCCCAACTAGCACATCTAATCCAATACATAGGCCCATTTAACTTTTCCCCTATTTTCAGTCAAGCCCTAGAACCCCAAAAACCATCACTTTCATTTCTGAGATTTGTCAAAGATTTTATCATTCTTCCTAAATTTGTCGCAACCATTCATATCTTTTCAAGATACTGTAAGTTAATCTTTTCTATAAAAAAAAATAATGTTTACAAGTTCAATTTATATATATTGTACTGATCGTTGCAAGTATTGTAACATTGTTATGATGAAGTGAATGGTTGTATTTATGGTTAAATGTTATGTAAATAGCTGTAGTAATATGTGCCTTGTGTATCACTGGTCTTTATATGTAACTGGAAATGTGTTAAGCTTAACATATGTAGAAAAGTAATGGTTTCGAGATACTAGTTGGTTCACGCTTTATTTGGGTTCGTATGGAGTTTGTTTTGCTGAAAATATGTGTATGATGTGTTTTTAACCACAACGGGTTAGTAGGCTTTGACTACCAAAATAGTGTTATATGGTTATACGGTTATACCTTAAACTGGTTTTCGAGGAGTTGAATGTATTTTATTAATAAGGAAGGGTGGTTGAAAACGAGTTGTTGAATGTATTCTATTCTATTTAGGTTAAGGAGGCAAAAACACAACATTCCGTAAGTGTTTTGAAGCGGAATTCAGATTCACCTGAAAAGAAGATTCCAGGTCTACACGAGGTACACCCACAATCAGTTTTTATCCTCTTCTATCTGTTACATGTATACAAAGTTAGTATTCCTCTGTGTCGAAAAAGAACAAGTTGAACTGTGATTTATAGGGTCCAGTTCTAGTTCTTAATTGGCAATCTTATATGCATTATTTACATCTGAAATTGGGATTTTCAAATGGTAGTTTGGTGTTTGCCAAATTTTAACTGTTTAGTTTAGCTACTTAAGTTTTTATCCAAGTAAAGAGTCAAAATCAGTTTTAACGCTGAAAGGTACTAAGTTTGATATTCAAAGTTTACATGTGGTTCTTTATTGAAAGTAAGGATCACATATAATGCTGCTTTAGAGCTTATTTATGTTTTGTGGGGGCATTTGTGATTTTGGCATACACAAACACCTTACAAAGCAATTGTGGAGTGTCTAAGATTTAATTAAGCTTATTTTTGCAATATCTTAATGTATGATCCTCTAAATGATTTGATCTCTTGCTAAAATTATTTGGTTGTCAGTCAAATAATTCGTTTTCGATAAGTTTGCACCGCCTAAAAATGAAAAAGAATAAAAAACCTAAACGCTTTTCATTTATTGGTACTTCTTGACTCATTATATTGATATTTAGTTAAATTTCAAGAATTAAGTTTTTATCTTAATATTGGATAACATCCTTCCCGTGAACTACAGGGATTGTTACCTGCAGCATGAGTATTAAGTAGAAAAAAAGTTATACTTTATATCTGATGTATAAAAAAAACGCCCCTTTGTACCCTTGCTGCAGCCTGCAGGATTCATTTGACCCAATGTGTTTAATGTGGTTATAGTTGAAAAGATGTATGTTAGATTACAAATATCACAAGTTAACTGTATAAGTACTAAATAATGAATACTGATGACATTCTTGATAGTCACTCATGTGTTTGGTCATCTATTTTATATCAATAATTGAATTTGGTTATACACACCAGATACCAGATGATGGCTACTCGACAAGGGCTCACTAGAGCCCTACTTCTCCGCCAATTTAGACAATCCTCCACAGCTGCAGCTTTAGCTCAAGATTATGATGAAGTTCCGCTCACGTATCTCGAAGGCTTCCCTAAACCAGATCCAAAGTATGCTGAGACCATTACTGCTATCACACGTGCACTCTCAGGGAAAAACATATCTGCCAAGGAGCGCAAGGCTGGCCGTGTGCCAAGCATTGTGTTTGAGCAAGAGGATGGTCAGCATGGAGGCAATAAACGGCTCATATCTGTCCAGAACAATCAGATCAAGAAGCTTGTAAATCACCTTGGCCAATCTTATTTTCTATCACGCCTTTTCGATCTGGAGGTTCGACCTGATGCTGATAGTGAGGATATCATTGAGAAAGTCCGGGTCTTGCCACGATCGGTATGCAATTTATAACTTAATGAAGATATTAACTTGTGATGTTAGTTATACATGTTGTAGCTTCCAAGCGTTGGGAAACAGGCCATATATTTGTACAAGCTAAAACAGGGTGTATTGGGTCGTGTTGGGTCTTTTTTGCCTTTAATTTAAAATATTATATGATTAAAGTGTTTTTTATGATTGTAAAAGCAATATTATAGCGTCAATAGTTTACGTCTTATGAGTAAAATAATTAGGAGGTGATGCCTTTAGATATAGAAATCTGACATTGTGCAACCTTCTACACGTTTGACTCTTTCGGCTTATTTGACCTGTTTTGGTAATATCTAATGTATGTCTTGGAAGTCATTGCTTTGTCTCAGTCACCTACATTTATAACTCGCAAGCTCCATTTTGTTTTTAGTTTGCACCAAAATCTTTATTTAACAAACTGTTAGAGGCTAGACTTCTGTTTAAGAACTCAGATAGGGAATAATAAAAGGCTAGACCAGTAAAGAAATTTTCCACACACTGTATTATTCCAGCATACCCGATTTACTATTTACATATAGTGGTAGGTGGACTTTTCAGAAGTCATTCCATGTTGCTACTAGCCTTTAATCTAGTATTTATGGGAGATAAATGAGCCTTTGCTTTAATATTCTGGAAGAGAATGCAAAGTACTACCATTGCAATACTTTTGAATCAGCAGGTACAATAACCTGAAGAAGGCAAACATTTTAGGTGTTGAAAATCAACAAGACTAATTGTTCATGTTACAGCCATTGTGGTTTTTCAACATTATATTATGAACTAATTTGTATTGTGAAAGAAATTGTGTTAAGATTTTTTTCATCTTCATTTCATGCATCCTTCATGGTTTCCTTTTGAACTAGATACTGATATTATTTTTTGCCTGTCAGCTTCATCTTCAATCTAATACAGATGCTGTACTTAATGTTACATTCATAAGAGCACCGTCTAATGCTTTGCTGAAGGTTGACGTACCACTCGTGTTTATTGGAGATGATGTGTCCCCTGGGTTGAAAAAAGGTAATATGTGATGCATTTTTCCCTGATTATGAAGCTTTTAGTCCTGTTTTGCGTAAGGTTCTTATCTGATACTATAAGTTCTATTCAAATGTTATCACATAGTAACAAGTAAAATATTAGATAAATATTTTGTTCATTCGCTACTAATGCTTCACAAATCTTAATTCATCGAGTATAGTTATTGTAATTGGCACGTATTTTTCGGCTTGTTTTGATTGTGTTGTCAAATTGTAAATTTTCTGAAATGGAGAGTAATGTGAGTTAAAAATATCACCATTTAGTTGTTCACTTGTTCGGAAGGAAAATTTGGCTCCAAAGCATGAAGTCATGATAATAACCCCTTGTATTAGTAGACGTATCCACACCTTTAGTAATCTTGGATAAAATAGCTATAAATAATCTGATTGCTATTGTGAGAATACATCAAATCTAAACCTTGCTTCTCAGCAACTTGCCTGATCTGTTTAGGGGTGTGACTGTAGTGTGATATGTGTCAATCTTATATTTTCGAAATAATGATGTAGGCATAGATGGGAGATAGCTGGTTCAAAGTTTTCACTCTATTACTCTTCTAATGAATAGTAATCAGTTGGTCCTTTATATTTTTGTGGGTCAATAGAAACTAGAGAGATTGGGAGGAGTCGTAAGCTAGTACCAATTACCAAACTAGGTTGACATCTATTTGGACGGAACTGATGTCTAAAAATGCTATAAGAATGAAGCGACCCATAGCTTTCACTATTGGAACATTTTATTCCAAGAACAATATGTACTGGAATAATAATTCACTCCTACTCAGTATAATACTCCGTAACAACAAAGGCTGAGTCCACTTTTTAGATGGGAGGACTCTTAGTTATCCGTGGGTATTATCAAAACTTAATGATTGGGTTGTTTGTCCGCGCAACTAAACTAAATGACTATTCTATAATAATGTTTCTTGAGGGTGGGAATTTAGTTTGGTCGCTCCTCTTTTGTGTTGAACAATATTTGGTGATTAGAATAGGTAGGTATACTAGATCACCATATTGTCAAGTGTCAACATCCAATTAGGCCTGTCAATTGGCCAGGTTTGGGTTGGATCATGACACGACCCATTAATGATCCAACTAAATGGATCATGATCTGACCCGTGATCCAACTTAATGGATCATGATCCAACTAGCTTGAATGAATAGATCATGATCCAAATCGATCAATTTAATTATAGTCTTAGATTTTAATTTCTTTTAACGACTTAAACTCGACCTTTGATTTACTACTACACACACAAGATTGTTATTCTAATGCGAAGTAAGTGGATGTACACCAAAATTGGAATATGTATTAATCAAACCATGACCATAAGTTCACATAAGCATAATGAAATAGTAAGAGGCTAGCCATTTACCCACATGCACAATAGCATGCAGAAGTAGCAGAGTTACAACAGAGTCAACAAACCATGGCCATGACCTTAACTAACAACGAAAGTAGAACTCGACATTAGACTTGTAACTCCCAATCAGTAGAACTCGACATTAGAATTGTTTGCACAAGACTTCCGTTTAAGTGACAGTTAAAAGACTCTGCCAGCATACAGTAAATGATTAAGTATTGTTAGTTCTAAATATTGTCTTCCCTGATATAAGCGTACTTGTTTAAAATTCTAAATATTGATAGCTATAAGACGAAAGCTATCTTGTATGTGGCACTGATACATATTTGCTGTTTATAGTCTTTTATGTTTTTTGAATGAATGATGCATTCGTGCTTACATGCTGGCAAAGTCTTTTAATGTATGTTTAACTCTTAATCACTTAGCATATTATGAAGAACTTATGCATATCAAACGGTTCTTAATTGGAAGTCTTGTGCAAAAAAAGTTCTTTCTCATCAACCATCATAAACATATGTGGAACCCTGGTGTACCCTTGTTGTCTTCAACAAAATATCTATGTGGAACCTTGGGTTTTCATATGCAACTCATGATTTTGAACAAATTTGACCTAGTAGCAGCTTTTGTTTCCCAGACCTGACTGTCAACTTCTGAAAAATGGCAGGGTCATATCTAAACATCATCAAGAGAACAGCAAAATTCATATGCCCTGCAGATATAATCCCGCCCTTCATCGAGGTCGATCTAAGTGAATTGGATGTGGGTAAGAAGTTAGTG
Source organism: Chrysanthemum seticuspe (assembly GCA_019973895.1). Classification (NCBI taxonomy): domain Eukaryota; kingdom Viridiplantae; phylum Streptophyta; class Magnoliopsida; order Asterales; family Asteraceae; genus Chrysanthemum; species Chrysanthemum seticuspe. The sequence continues at coordinate 215,750,255 of BPTQ01000005.1, forward strand.
ATGGGGGATCTGAAGGTTCATCCTGCTCTAAAACTTGTTCGGTCCCAAGACGAACCGATTTGCAAGATTGCAGGGGCAAGAGTCGAACAGAAGAAAACTAAATAACCAGCTTTATTCAAAACAGATTTTTGAGGGTTAGATTATTTGCAATGTTAGTTACCTAGTGCAAGCTTTTTAGTATTTCCAGTTTCATTATTATTATGGAGCTTTTGAAAACTAAGAATATGTAATTTTGTTATATCATAGATCATTTTCTTTCTTCCGTATGGGAAAGAAAGACTTGAAGCTGTCCAAACATGTTTTGAGCCGGAATAAAAGAAAATCTGGTGCCACCCCACTCAAAAAATGGTGCTCTTTTTGGCTTGTTTTTGCAAGCATTTGCCACACTTGATTTGGTGTGTTTGGCTTCTTTTTTCATTTCTTGAAAGAAAACAGTAGGAATATGTATGGATGCTGAAAGATGTTATTGTTGGTTAATGCTGATCATCGTGCAGTTATCGATGTTTCGAGGCTTTGTTTCTAGTCATGTAATTTTTTGTTGCTGGTAGAATGAACATACCTTTTAGACTCGGTTTCAGTTTACAGGATACTTGTCAACTTGTGTTGCGTCTTTTTATAATGAGTCGGGACATATAAAGCAGTAAAAAATACTTGCAGCTCGTGACTGTTTTACCCAAGTACTTTCAGCTATGAGTTAACCAGAGGGGTACAAGAGGGCATCCCGTGGAACATGATCTTTGCTGATGACATTGTGTTAGTGGCAGAATCGGCAGAAGGGTTAAACACTATACTTGAGCACTGGAGGGAGGCTCTTGAAGACAATGGCCTTCGGGTGAGCAGGGAGAAGACTGAATACCTGAGATGTGATTTTGGGAGGATTGAGCCAGGTCACCACGAACAAATTGATATTCATATCGGTGATCAGATCCTGACACCCAAGGAGTCTTTTAGATACCTGAGATCGATAATACATAAATCAGGGAGGATCGATGAGGACGTAACCCACCGGATTAGAGCGGGGTGGGCGAGATGGAGGGCGGCTTCAGGAGTCCTTTGCGACAGGAACATCCCATTTAAGTTAAAGGGAAAATTCTATAAGGTGGCGATTAGACCGGCTATCTTGTACGGCTCTGAATGTTGGCCCATATTAAAGACACATGCTAACAGGGTAGAGGTAGCAGAACTGAGGATGCTAAGATAGACTTGTGGTAAAACCTTGCTTGACATGATCCCGAACGGAGTTTTCAGAGCAAAACTTGAGGTCGGGAATATTGTTTCGAAAATGAGAGAAGGAAGGTTGAGGTGGTTCGGACATGTCAGGAGGAGGCCACAGTCAGCGCCAGTTAGAAGGGTCGAAGCGCTTGATGTAGATGGCGTGAGAAGGAGAGGCAGACCCAATATCAGGTGGGAGGATAGACTTAAGCTTGACATGACGGAGCTTAGTTTGACCGAGGACATGATCTCAGATAGGAAGGGGTGGAGGGATAGAATTAGGATTTGCGGGTAGTGGTGCTAGGTGCTTGACTGATTTGCGGATACTGGTGCTAGGTGCTTGGCTTTTAGGTGTCCTCTTTTGCCTTCTTGCGTGTTTTGTTTTGTGGCCTCTCTTTTGCTTTGCCGTAGTCTTAGGCCCCGTGCGTGGTTTGCGTTGTTCTGTTGTTGCTCCCTTTGGTTTTGCCTGCTTTGCCTTGCTCCCTGCGTTTGGTTTTGGTGCTACGTGTTTTTTACATTAGCTTTATGCCTCGTGTGCTTCTTTGCTTTGCTCTGTGTTGACTCCTTTTGTTGATCTGCTTTTGGAGTGCCTGGGCTTTTGGTTTTATTTCTGTTGCGCTTTGCTTTTGGCTTATTTTCGGTGTGCTTGTGGGTGGTTCTTTTTCCTGTATGCCCTGTTTGCTTGTTTGCTTGCTTTCTTTTACCACGTTTTTGCCTATTGTTTTTGTCGTATGCTATATCTATCCTTTCGCACTAGCACACATGCACTTGCCGGAGGTCTCGTTTGAAGCAGTCTCTCTACACACGGGTTTACCCTGGTGTAGGGGTAGGATCTGTCTACATTTTACCTTCCCCCATACCCTGCCTAGGCGGGATTGGGTTTGTTGTTTCAACTAGCTTAATGATTTATCTTTTCACAATCACATTACGATGTCATCTTGTCGTTTATATGTTAAAACTTTTAGAACATGGATCATAAATGACTTACCTTTTTTCATTATCATCGGGAGAGTATTGATTTCAAATTGCATAGGAGTTGTAACGGTTGGCTAGTTCGTGGCTAATTTATGTCTGATCGTGTTTGCACCTCACACCAATCGTCTGCAGCTTAAAAAAAAAAAGAAAAAAAAAAGAGAGAGGTTGGCTGCAGCTTACTTTCGTTAATTTTTGAATGACTTTCCAAGATTGCTAAGATTACAACTGAACAAAACACACCCATAATCTCTGGTCCAAACATTGATTATACTCCACCAGTTTCTCAAACCTATGAGAGGAGGAGCAAACAGCCACATTCTTTTATGACAACACAACAAGTTTTTGAACCTTTTGGTCTAGGAACAAGCAGTGGTGGTTCTAGACTTCAACCTAGTCCAACTAGGGAGGAATCTGAGCCAATGCCCATGCATTCATTGTTTATGGTATTCAGAGTTATAATTTTGTTAATCGACATTTTCCCAAACATATTAGGAGTAGTTGGCTTGTTAGACCTATAGATGTCGGGGTGTAGAAGTTCTAAATTTTATCATGCGATTATTATTGTAAAAGATATCAAGGCAGACTATCGACTCCCTACTAGTAAAATTGTCAAATTTCAATTTTTTATATTTCCATGTGAGATCCATGTTTCCATTGTCAGTCACGTCAACATTTGACTACAGGTTATCATTAGGTATATGTTATCCTAAATTAAAAATACCAAAAGTTTGGATATAATTTTTGCACGGGAATTGTAAAATATGCAACTAAAATAGTATCAAAGTCCAACCAAGATTCGCTACACTTGTGAGTGTATTTTACCTAACAGAAGTATAGTTCATAATAGGTAGATTATGGGGAATTGATACTTACACCACATTTTTTTATAGATACACCACCATTTATGCATTACAGTATTGTACGGTATAATACTGTAATGCACAAATGATGGTGCATCCATCAAAAAATGTGGTGTGAGTATCACCTCCCGTAGATTATGGGATAACATTATTTAGCTTACAATAATAGGTCAAAGTTTGAGGTGTTAGGCCATCCACAATCATTTATCATGGCATCATTCAATAGTCTATTATTGTGGCTTTTTCACATCATAAGTATCTATATCTATACTACTTATATTGGAGGGATGACCCTCTCTCCTATTTAATTTTTAAGATTTCTTAAAATAGATTTTAAGCAAATACAAGTCATTAAACATAATTTACAAGTATGTAAAGCACAAATCAAACTACAAATCAAACTACAATAAATGCACAACTTAAAACACCCCTTCACAAATAATTATAATTCTCTAATCAGGATGTACACATTCATGTAGCAGCCCAAAAGTTCTAGCTTCAGCCTTTGTATTCTTTGGAGCCTCCTTTTTCAAACCTATCAAATGAATGTGAAAATATGAGATTTACAATTCACACAAAACATTTATCAAAATCGTAACCTATTTTATCAAAAAAATTTAAGAAAGTACAAAACACAAACTTGTTTCATCATTTCATTCTTTCGGTTAAAGAACTAAACAAGATCTCAGTTTTATCTTTTAATACCCACAACTTTGCTCTTAACAACAAAGGTATAAAAGAAAATCATCACATATCGTTTTGAAGGCTAGCTTCTTTAAATATCCGAAACTATATATTAAAGTAAGAACAAAACAAAAGCGTGTTCATTCCCACTTTTGCTCGGTTAAAACAAAAACATATACAACCTTAACCGATACCCTTACAAGGATCTTGAAGCAAAATCTGAGTGTGTTTATGTTCAGCTTTTAGCATCTAAGAGACCATATTGATTTGAAGAAAAACACAAGATAAAGGAACTGTGTATTGGTTTGATGAAAAAAAAAAGCGATAAGGTTTTTTTGTGGTTGCGTAGGTTTGTAGGAAGAGAGTGACTCCACAAGAGGATTATAATTAGGGTTGTGAAGTAGTTTGGTGGCTGTAAAAGTTATGACTGGTAGGGAAAAAAAAGAGTCGTGTATTAGGGTAAATATTGGGATTAAAACAACATTTACTACTTAATGAGCTGGACTTGTGTTATCTTTAATGGGCCCATCTATAAAGATTAAAGCTGAAAAGTGTTATTGGTAAACAACCTTTACTACTTAGTTGTTACGTATTGTATTTTTTTTGGTATCACATATTAATAGTTAGCATATTTTTGTTTATGCCAAATTACATTTCATTTGGTAATGACGTTTAACTTATGTTTCAAAGATGCTGCTTATATTCCTTTCTTTCGTTTTAACATTCTGTTCATTTGGATATGAAATAGTTTGAATTGTTATGGGTTATAGTTATTTTAATTAAAAATTATAATTCTTTCATAAAGTTATCACTAGAAAAAATGTATAAATGAACAACATTTATTTGCCACAAAATTTAGTCATAGGGTACCCGCCGCCGCATTGCGCGGGTACCCTGCTAGTGTTTAATGATAAGGGCATCCTTCACGCATGCTTCTTTTTTAAGTGTAATACAAAGACACCTAAGACTATCTTTATCAACAACCCATCACAACCCAATCTCTTAATAAAATATTTTTTTTTCTTCACCTACACAACAAATATATACAACCAATCTATATTTTTTAACATTTATCAACAAGCCAACTTAACATTATAATATTATTTCTTTATCCACTGTATTTAAAATAGTGTGTAAGAGAGAGAAATGCATGGACCATTCTTATGATGACAAATGGAAGATTGAAGTCGAAATCTTTAAGTCACCAACCGACCAAGTCGCTTGCATCTCTTCCATTTAATAATGTATTTTTAATATAATATTCTTTTTTTTGTCCTTTTTTGTCCTTCAATCGATCGGCAATCTATACCAATAAAGATAGTCTAAGCATTGCACCTTACCACATTACAACCTATAAACTTACAAAAGTTAAGTTGGCACCCACTTTTGTCCTGAATTTAATTATTTTATAGTTTTTCTTCAAATTCGTTAAAGGACACATGTGAAGTGAGTGGATGTTTTCTGTGGATTTGTTAGGACTCATTGAGATTGTTTTTAGCCTTAGGGTTAAACAATAATAATGATTATACGCAGCGGAACATAGAACAAAACATTAATTGTTATTGACACAAGGTTTTCATCATCATCTTTGATTTACAATATTCACTACACGCTCCAATTCTAGATGATCAATTCTAGAACGGTTATAATCTAACAGGGATCAAGGTAAACCTTGATTACCTTGGAGCGTTACACCAACTAATCTAGTCTAGGCGTTTACAATGAACCATACGCCCTAGACACACACACACACACACATTTATTAGACGTCTACATTATGGAAGACTTAATTAATAAAACCTACATCACATGTCCTCTTTATATACTAGAGGATTAGGGTTTACAAATCTCTACTAAGGACTAAACAATAAATATTCTTTTTCAATCAAGTCCTTCCATCTTTTTGTAGGTTTCATCTTTGTCACTTTAAGTCATTTGTTTCATTCTTATATTTACTTTGTCTCATCAAATCAAGAATCCCAACAATCTTCCCCTATTTGATGATGACAAAATAAACAAAGTCGTGTACGAACTTCCCTAGACAAAGTAGCAGAAGTTGAGATGTAAACATCTCCCTAAATGAAACAAATCTTGTCTTCCTTGTCTTCCCCTTAATCCATGCCATGCCACTCCAACATATCTTCCCCTTTTTGTTATCAACAAATAGAGAATATAAGCAGTAGAAACTTCCCCTTGAGTGGTGCATGAACATCAAATGATTCTTCAAATCTGTAAGCTCCTTGTAATGATCACTTGTGAAGAAAACCAAATATAACGAATTTGAGGAAGAAGTAAAATATCCCAAACTTGTGTCTTATGTCTTGTTTATCCACGTGACTCCAAACTTATACTAACACCATATAAGTAGACCGCAATCTCTTGACAAAATCCTCATCTTCAATGAGACACTGAGCACTACAATGTAACTCCTTTAAGTGATAGTTAACTAGGTCTTCATCCATCCACCCCTTGACCTATTAAAACTAGATTTTGCAAGTCTTCGTCAACATCCTTTAAGCACGAACAAGTTATTTTTAAATGATTCCGCCGTTTAAAAATATAATAAGAACACGCATCCAAGTAATTTCACTTCACCTTCAAATAAGTGATAAATAATCGTCTTCTTAATCAATTAATTAATAAAAACCAAAAACGAGCCTTTAAAAAAAAAAAAAAAAAAAAAAAAACCTTTTAAGAACAAATTCAAAACTCATGTGTGTGTGAACCAATATCCCATGTGTGTGTTCGACATCTCTCAATCTCAACTAAGAACCAAAAACCATGTGCTATCTGATATCGAATAAAACAATACAAACTCAAATTAGCACCCACTCTTCTCAGTCATCAAATATCAATAAGATCAATTAACATCACCAACTGTTCTTAATCTTGACAATGAAATCACTTGACATTAAAATATTGTCATCCTTGACAATAAAATAATGTCATTAAATAGTACCATGTTACCATATAAATAATGATACCCATTCGAATAGTACCATGTATACTTCACAATGCAAAGACATCACCGAACCATGATAAGAATAGACCAATCAGTGATTAGAATCTCTATCAACATACATGTTGGTGACCATGCAAATCAATGCAATTTAGTAATACGACCCATGCATGTAACCTTGTACACCAATCACAATATTTTGTAGTCGCTCCATGCATGCACCAATCATGTGATCAACATCAGTCAGTAAGCAGATTCATCATATATAATCAGTACATGTGATATCGTAGCATCAGTATGTACTCAAAAGCAGTAGTAACTGCTATAACAAGCAGTAGTATCGTTATAAGTAGCAACAGATTTTCGAGCAGTAATTACCAAGAATATAGCAGTGGAACCGATAACATAGCAGTGGTTACGAATCACTTAGCAGTGGAGACGACATCGTAGTAGTGGGAACAAAATGTACTAGCAGTGGTTACGAGATAGAGCTAGCAGTGGAATAATGAAAGTACGAGCAGTAGTAATATATATCAGTTAGAATTATCTTTGCAACGTTTACCTCATAAACATTCAATCAATCACAGCAAATTCCTTTACCAATATTACATCTAACGTAACTCCTTGTTCCAGTAATCATTAATCTCTTCGATTCCCATCAGATTCTAGTAACAAAGACACATCTTCATAGCTTCTTGTGATAAGCAGCAGCAGCAAAAGATTTCAACTTGAATCCATAAAACCCTAAATATCAATCTGTTATAACCCGGAAAACCGAGCTTAAAACCACTTCAAAGCTGCTTCTCACCATGAATAATAGACACCACAAAATGTATAAACAACTTCCATAAAGAATTAGAACAAGTAAAACAAATTCAATAAGTTGAATATGCATGAAAACCCAAAAAAAATCGTCTTTCATAACCTGTTCTGCAGCGAACTTCGACACCTTATAACTTTTGATTTAGAGCTCAGATCGACAATCCCTCCGGTGAAAAGTTAGATGGGTATAAAGAGAAGCTCCAGTAAAAATTGTAGCCCGATCCAACGGTTCGCGAAAAAGTTATCGACGTTAGAAAACTGTGCTGCAGAAAGTTGCGAATTTTGTTGAAACTCGAATTTCTTTATTCTTTTTCGCCAAGAAACCTTGTGAATCCCTAGGTAACGAGCTCCTAAGCTCTGATACCAATTGTGGAGTTTGTTAGGACTCCTTGAGATTATTTTGAGCCTTAGGGTTAAACAATAACAATGATTATACGCAGCGGAACATAGAACAAAACATTAATTGTTATTGACACAAGGTTTTCATCATCATCTTTGATTTACAATATTCACTACACGCTCCAATTCTAGATGATTAATTCTAGAACGGTTACAATCTAACAGGGATCAAGGTAAACCTTGATTACCTTGGAGCGTTACACCAACTAATCTAGTCTAGGCGTTTACAATGAACCATACGCCCTAAACACACACACACACACACATTTACTAGATGTCTACGTTATGGAAGACTTAATTAATAAAACCTACATCCCATGTCCTCTTTATATACTAGAGGATTAGGGTTTACAAATCTCTACTAAGGACTAAACAATAAATATTCTTTTTCAATCAAGTCCTTCCATCTTTTTGTAGGTTTCATCTTTGTCACTTTAAGTCATTTGTTTCATTCTTATATTTACTTTGTCTCATCAAATAAAGAATCCCAACATTTTCTTATTTAATTAATATAGTTGTGAGTTTAGGCTTACATAATGAGCATAATGTGCGTATAGGCAGAGAAGAACTCCATTTCAATGTATGCTTACATGGCAGTTTCATAATGGATTGTATGTGTAATAGCTTTCATTGTGCGTATGCCACATATATACATTGTGGATGACCTAAGTTGTCTCTGAAAAAACCTTCAATGCACGACACAAAAGGAATAAAATACATTTAAATAGTACAATTGTGGACTCCACCTTGAATAGAAGATATAAAATATATTAAAATAATACAATTGTATACATATTAAATTATAATAATAGGAAATTTATTTGATGATGTAGAAATCATTAGACTATGTAGAGTTCAATGGATTGTAGATGTTTTGTAAGAAAAAATGAGATGTTGATGTGGCGGTGATGTGTCATTCTATCAAACTCAAAATGGATAATTTTAATGAATGAGAAAAGGATGTGGATCCTGAGTCTCTAAGGCAGGATGTAATGGTGATGGTAGATGATCATGGTCACCACTACTATTTCAACGTCAATTTACTACAATCTTTTTCATAACAAATTTAGTGGTAATAAAACGATCGCGGTCACAACAAAAAACATACTCCACTTAAACACAAAAATACCCACAAAAACAATTTAAAAATACACACCCACACACAAACAAGTGAGGAGGACTTGGTCGAGTATACGACAAAGTTATGCAAATCATGCCGACCGACTGACCCATGACTAACCCATAAAATGGGAGGACGCGTCCAATATGCATGACCGACCGAGCATCCATTACGAATGGTCTAACATACAAGAGCAAGTTTGTTGTAATGTCACTTAGTAACATGATAGTATCACTCTAATGAATCAAATATATTGGAAACGTAGAGTGTTCTTTTTAAAAACTTTACTTCTTGTATCAAATAACCAATCAAATATGATACAATATGATAAGTGACAATAGTAATTCTACAACAATAATAATATGGAGGTTAAAAGAAAACATATCAACACAATGCAAGACAATAAGTATCAAATAAAGGAGAGATCAAAACAGATACGATGATTTATAGTGGTTCGACACGAAACTTCTCTTCGCCCTACTCCACTCCCCGAGTTTCCTCCTCGAGAGTTTTTTCACTAGTTCAACAAGCTCCTTTTCTCGGCGGAGAAAACCTAACAACATCACTTACAAGTTTATGGATGCAAAGTTAGATATCAAGTTCTTCTTCAAGTACAACCAAGTTTGCTGTGTTTCCCGTTGTGTCTTAAGGCCCAAACACAACAAACTTATAGCCCTTGTGTTTTAACGCCTAAACACAATAAACTTATAACCCTTATGTTTTAAGGCCTAAACACAAACCTATCTACCTCTAGTTTGGAATATGGTTGGTGATACATGATGTTGCATGGTAGTGATACATGGTGTTGTATAATGGTGATACAAGACATGATTGTCTGATGGACTTGAATAACTAATCTAGACATCAAGAACTCTAAGTTTGATATGGTTGATCTTCTCTTAATAAGAAGCTTTCTATGAATGAAGCTGACAAGAGTTTTAAGCTTGTTGTGGTGGATCTTTACATGCTAGTATGCTTTCAATTGATGAAGATGACAAGAGCTTTAAGCTTGTTTTGGTTGATCTTCATGTGCTAATATGCTTTCAACAAATGAGATTTAGAAGCATTGTTAGTGAGGGTTTTGAAGACTTAAGAATGCCTAATGTTGCAATGTAGGGGCTTGGTTTGAATGGTGGCCAAAAGGGTTGTTTAAATAGACAAACCAAACGATATGAGACCCCAACGGATCCATGGATCTTTGTCACGGATCCGTCCACCTGCAGGATCCGTGGGTCTGTAAATTTGAGATAAATTTCTAGCCGTTTTGAATTATCATTCAACACTTGTTGGCTTTTGTTTCTTTTTAGTTTACTAAGATAATTGACTAGGGAAAGTATGTTTGAAGCCTTCCTAAAGTGCTAAACACTCAATGGTTAAAAATGAATTACCAAACGTTTAATTAAAAAAAAAAAAAACCACATTTGATGTCTTCCTCTTTTGTTTTGGATTGTTACAAGTATGGTTAATCCATCTTTATATGAAATATGAGATTTTAGTCAATATTCAGTTTTATAAATCGTTTTTATAAAAATTGTGCAAGAGTTTATGATGCATTTCATAGAATGATGCAATGGATTTTATAAAATGATGAACGTGTTTTGATGCATTGTATATGAAATAAATGTAACTTTGATTATTAGGCTAGTTTGCATATTCATGCTCATACCTTGTATGAAATGTAAAATAGAGTTTTAAAAGAGAATGATTGAAATTATAAATATTTAATGACTCCAAAATATATTTTAAACATTTTCAATGATTTGTTAGAATTTGTGATCATATGCAACATAACAAACATATTCACGGGAAGACTCAAGACGTCGAAGACGAGAAATGCTGAGTAATATATGTTTTGACGATTTATGGTTACGAGTAACTAACGCATTTTACGTTATATATTAAAAGTTACATATTTATAATTATTAAAACATAAGAGAACATTTGCACTAACAATCTCTCATTATTTATTAATTCGCGTGATGATAGACTGCCACCTCTCGGAAATGGGTCTTATTCTATCGTTTCATTTGATTTGAGTAATGATGAATTTGGAAAAGTGTATCTTCCGTATAGTTTACTACGTTCAGAATGCTTAATGTTATCCAAGTAGAACGAGTGTCTTATTGTGCTCGCATACTCCGACATTTACGACAATTTATTTTGACCATTTATTTTACTACGATGTATGGATGATGAAGGGTGATGGCGTTACACAATCTTTTACTATGCTGTTCCGTATTGAGTCAATTTTTCCGAAGTATTATAATGTATTACGGCTTAAGAAGAATGGCAAAGCTATAAATGCAACAAGATATGCAAATGATCCCATACTTCAAGTTTATGATCCCTGCTAAGGACGTGTCACTGATATTGGACTTCCTTGGTCAGGACGCGATGATTTTGAAAACACTATGTCTCGACTCTCTATAAGCTCCTACATGTTAACACTGCTTCTGTTTGATCATTAGTTTGGTTCCATCATTATTAAAGACGGTCATGATGGCAACACTGCGAAGTATAGAGATTAGTGTAAGTTACTATTAAATTGTGCGTGCAAATTATTGTTTGTCTAGTAGTGTTTACAATATTAGTGATGATGATCTCTATGTCATGTATGTGTTCTTGATGACACGGATATGTAAATTTTGCCACTGGTTTAATTATTTGGAATGTAACTTATTTGGTAATGCTACATATTTATGTCTCAACTTGGTTACTCAAGGTATGACAATGAACTTGTTTGACAATTAACTCATTCTTGTGATAAGAGATTTTGGACCAATTAACATGGTTTTGTAATATATTAAACCTAATCAAATGGTTTATTTGTTAGTTCATATTGAATTGATAGGGAAGGCATTAAACTTCTGGAGATTAGGCTAGTAATGCCTTGTTAATAGTATGATTGACCTCCTAAGATAGACCCATGTGAAACTAAACTAAAATAAAGGAGGCCGAAAGTGTCATACTGAGATAGCCACTTAATTTATAACCTGCAATCTAACTTTTTTATTTCTAAGACGACAATAAAACAAGAGAATAAAATTCTGCACATGCAGTGTTTATCGTAATAAGACTAAAAGGATGATACAAGGCAACTGAAGTAACTGTGTTACCTACCATGTGCTTCTAGTATCTATTCCTCGATTTGCTTCACAGATGTTACTGCTGGTAACTCCAAATAGTCGAAATCCTCTGTTATCCCTACCTGAAAATTACATGTAAAGGCAGTACCTGGTGAGACAGCATGTATTTTTCACAAATCACAGTTAAGTAATTTTAGCATGCATCAGCATTGCAGTGAAAAATGACAGCAATGGAGGTCCTCGTGGCATTTTTCCTAACGAGGGTACATAAAACTATTTTATATCAACTGATATCGAATGGTGGCGATTCCAACCCTTTTACTTATGAATTGGTGAATTCATATTACGCTTATCTTTAACCAGTTGAACGTGTACAAAACTCAAAAAGGAAACAGGTCAACAACATGTTGGTCCAATCGGCACCCATAATGTATTTCGAATGCATGAAACTGCTTAATCATTGAATCTCAAGAAAATTAATTTTAATTGAGTTAATATGATGTTGTAATTATATTTGACACAGTAACTCTATATAAAAGTTTTCAATAATTGCACAAAAGTGTGGCAGGTCAAACCAGCCTACCCATTTTTACCCCTACCACCCTTTACTGCCTAATCTACCCGTTTACCCACCTCTATGGACATCCAAATGACTGGTCCATATAAACTTCAATTCGTGTTTATGATATACAGTTATTAGTTATTCATAATTATAAGGTAGTATAGTATGTAGGAATAGCAGTGATATTAAATGGGACGTGAAGTAGAATATTACTTTTGTCTCAAGATGGTTCAGGGAAATTAGAAATTACCTCATTGTACAAGTGTTCAAGCTGTTCTTTGGCCTGAGGGAAATTTTTTGAGCACCACTGACGCATTGTGAAGATATTGTCTGCGGAATATTCGAATGGCACTGTTAGGACTTAGGAATACGTGAATAACTGAGGTGAAACTAGAATTTTATCTGTAGAAGCGAGGAGGTCAAACCTGTCCATCTGTTAGCAGCTTCATGGGCAACTTTAGTAGCTTCCTCTGAAATCAATGATTAACATTTCAGCATGTTTAGTCAATATACGGAATTTAATTTCAAACAAAGGTCTTCTAAATGATTAAGATACAATACAAATAAGAAAATAAGGTAGTTATTAGATTACTCATTGCTTCAAATGTAGCTGGATCATTGTCTGCAAATTGTCCCAATTCAGCCTGAAATTTTGATTTATAAACCGTTATGATATATTTTTTAAGTTATCTGATGATTAATGAAAAAGAAACAGAATGTGAACCTACTTTCAGACTGTGATACTTTTGTTCAATGGCTTTGAGCTCAATCAAAGCCTCTTCTCGCGCATCCTGGTCATGGTTGATGTTAAAAAGTATTAGTCATAGAAGATACCCACAAATTGCTTTCAAATTCATAAGCATACCAAAAGTTAAGTCACCAACTTACCGAATCCTCACGGCCTTTCTTCAGGGACTCACATTGTTCCACAAGCTCTACATGCCGTTTCTTGCTGCTTTGAAGCTCCGACTCAAGTTTCTTCGTCACGTTTCTTAGCTGTTAAACAGAAAGGCATGAAGAAGCAAGACAAATATCAACCATGATGACTCAACAAGATAGTTTTATGGTACGGAGACAGAACTTATTTAAATTTGACTAAATATTGAAGTGAAAGCTTTATGTACCTGATTTCCAGCACAACTAGGAAGACTCCAAAAGTATACCTGAAATGTTAATAGATTAATATAGGTTTGTCGTTTAAGAGCTATTACTTTATTTACTTGGAGTAAGAAGCAGAAACACAGATTCTGATGTCTCAAAATAAATATGTTGCTCATTAGTACCGCGTCCAGAGGCATTTCTTACCGAGGTTCCTATCTTGTCCTTTGAGACCAGGTCATCATCCACTAAACTTTGAACAACATCTTTGACAGATTGGCTAATGACGCCTTTCCTCGGGCCCAACTTTTCAAGTTCCTTCAACTGACATTTGTACACAGAAAGCATGCGTTAACATAAGTTTCAAACACAACAGAATGCCACCAAAGTGTTTACATGCATACAAATAGAATTTAATGAAGCACTCGATCACATAGGAGTATATCAGTGAAGTCCGAACCTATCATAGTGTAATATAACTTTAGAAGACTCAAAACGAAAGTTGAAAACTATATCACGCAAATACAATCTTTAAACCCCAGCAAAAAGCAACAAACAGTTATTCTAGTTATATGCAATTCTTTGTCTCTGCAACTTTCTCTTCCATGTGGCAATCGAAATTTTTACTGTCCCGGGCTAAAACACGCATCATGTATTAAGCTAGTGAGTTTGCTTTTGTCATTACTTGTTAGGAATTCAATGGTTTATAATGGTCAATATGAAATCACTACAGCTTTTGGCTAGCAGCGATATTGCGATAATATTAAACCAAACAAAGGAAATACTCATGAATAAAGTTTTTCAACAAAGGGTCTATAGCATACAAAAGAAAACATCAATAAGCAACTTGGGTATATAGATTAAGCAGATAATGACACTAATAATGCTTCTTAAATCTTAATTAGGAGTTGTATATGATATCCTATACTCACCAGATAAAAGTCTTGAGAGTCATAAAAGATCTGAAGCATCTTCTCCCGCTTCTCTTCCAGTGACAAACCTCTTTTCTTAGACTATGTCAGCATGAAAATGAATTAACAGTGATAAATAAATACAATACTCAAGCTCGGTAAAATCAACCACAGTTTACAGAACGCAGAAAAGTAATACTAGTAGCAACTGTCGTCAGCAGCAGCAGAACTGGCATTGCCATAGCAATATGATGATCCACTAATGAAATATGTTATTTACAACAAATCTAAGAAACTGATACTACTGTGGCCTAGGTGCTTTGCTTTGCGAAGCTAAACCATTTTACAGCAGCATATATCACAGCCTAGAAAAACCTCAAAGGCTTCATTTTCATGCTATACGCTTCTCATGCTACACCCATCACACTTACTAATTAGCAGTCATACATTGACACTAGTTCCTTGAGCCATACAACTAGTTTCATCATGTTCACAGACACATGAAGAAAATCGACTTACCAATGCACAAACACACAAACTAGCATATTAACTAAACCAGAAGTTCAGAACTAGTGCATAGTGCATAACTTTAACCAGTTAATTCACTAATTCAACATTATATTAACACCTTCTGGCATGGTCTTGGTGTTTTGCTTTATAAAATTAAACCATTTACAGTCTAGAAAAACTTCAAATACTAAAAAAAAGTCAATGCTAATGAGATACACCAGAGTAGCAAAACGCATCATCTGTTCTACACCGTCACTCCTTCTCTTATTCACAAACGCAAAAAGGAAATCACACAAAAAGTAAACCGATTTGACATGGACAAACACACAAACTAACAAGACAGAATTCTCTAGCATATTAACTAAACCAAACCTAAAGCATAACACGAACCAATTAATCCACTAACTCGACGTTAACTGTAACCGCATTAACACGCAACATACACTGAAAACAACTGTCACTGTCATCAGCAGCAGCAGAACTAGCATTGCCAATGTAACATTATGATCCAATAATGTAATAACTAATAGATCACTTACAAACGCAAACAACATCAAAGGAGCCGCTGCTACTATATTCAACTTGGCCGAGGTGCTTTACTTAATGAAACAAAACCATTTCACAGCAGCACAATTTACAGCCCAGAAAAACATCAAAGACTTAACGGATGTTCACACTATGCCATATTCACTCTACGCCCATCACAGTTAACTAATTAACATCTATTGACATTAGCTCTTTCTTAAGCCATACCACCAGTTTCATACTTCCAGCATATTCACAAGTACAAAAAGACGACAAACTAACAAGACAAACTTTGCGACTTATCAACTAAACCAAAACGAGTACACACCATGAGCCAGCTAATCGGCTACTTAACCGTCAAACCAAAACCACATCAACACATATCACAAACTGAAAAGAAATTATCACTGTCTCAAACTCTCATTTTCAAAACTAAAACAGCAACGAAAAAACTACCAAAAACCTAAACAGCTTCCCACAAATATATGTGTGTCAATCCTTCACAACAACTTTAACAATACACATTAATTTAACTACAAATTTCATGAACATATTTAACAAACAGATTAATTCGTCAACAGATTTACTGACTTACTATATATTACTTCCAAAACTGACGTCCGCACAAAAATAACTAGAGTATATATTCGTAGAAAGATTGATAATCACAGTGGTAAAACAGGGAAACTGATGGATTAATTCATCAACAGATACATTGCTTCCGAAAATGCCATCAGTACAAAAAAATAGCTATGTATTGTATCAAGAACTGATATTTATAGCAGTAAAACAGCCAAACTAATAGATTATTGTGTGCGTAATCATTTCTAACAAATTTTAACCTTAATATTCAAATACTTGTTCAACAGATTCACATTATACTACTTCCGAAGATGACACCAGCTAAAAAATAACTAGAGCGTTAAAACAGTGTAACAAACAGATTATTGTTTGTGTAACTATTTCGCACAAATTTAACCTAAATAATAGTTAGCTCTTCGAATACATTCAATGTGAAAATCAGAAAATGACGTCAGCGCAAAAGTAATTACATATTCGATAACGAATCAATAACTACAGCAGTGAAACAGCAAAACTAATGAGTTATTGCCGTGAAACTATTTCGCACAAGTTTAGCCTAAAAACGCAATTAGTTCTTCACTATGAACTTCCAGAAATGACGTCAGCACAAAATAACAATAACTAACAACGGTGAAACAGAATAACTAGTATATTACTGTGTGTGTGTAACTATTTTGCACAAATTATAACCTAATAAACAATTAGTTCTTCAAATAAATTCAATATGAAGATGACGTCATCAACCGAAAAAGTAAATTAGTAGTTCAAATAGAAAGTTTAAAAAATGAAATAAGTGTAGATTTGAATGTGCGTACCATTTTGATGTTTCAAGTTTAAGCAGCGGACGAGAATTGATTGATTGATTTTGTGTTTGTGACTGGATTTGCGGGAAAGTGAAATTAAAATATCTAGGTTTTGAATTTTGGTGGGTGTTTGGGTTTAGGGGTGTAATTTATTTGAAACTATCTAATAAAAAAAACCTTTAAAATTATTCACGAGTATTTTAAAGAAAAAACATAAAAAGTACATATCTCCCCACATATATATTAGAGGAACTTGTAAAGTCACTAATGCTACTTGGGACCTAAAAATGTCATGCTGGCCAAAATTAATTAGCTGGATATGCCACATATTTCAGCAACACATGCTTTCCATCATATTTCCACCAAGAACACACGCCATCACAAGCCCAAACTCCTTCCATGATCTTCAGCGCCGCACAATCAATTCCATTCATATTGCCAAAAATTCACCTACACAATCGGTTCACCAAAAAATCAATCTTAATCCTAAAACAAGTCTCGATTCATTCTATCAAATTCACCAAATCATCCTATTTTTGTTCTTGATTCAAAATTATTAACAACAACCCTATCAATTCATTTGAAATGGCGTTTAATTGTTCAAATGATCTGGTGATAATTAAAGGATTGATATCAATCATTTTTTTGAATCTCATTCTTAACCCTAAACCAAAAATATATAAATTGAACGATTGTGTTGCTACACTTCATATCACAATCATTCTGTCGAAAAAACCACTATCTCCTCATGACATTTGGATACCAAGGTTAGTTTTTTTACTTTCTCATATACTTTTTGATTAGAGGTGGCAAATGGGTCGGGTTTGGTCGTGGGTCAAATGGTTTATGGGTCAAATGGTTCATGTGTCAAACGGGTCATACTATAAGAATGGGTTGAATGGGTCATAGGTCAAACGGGTTGGGTCGGGTTGGTCGGGTCGACTCGTTACATTTCCACCTGTAATCATGCTACTATAGTATGTTTCGTCCGTTTTTTACGTTTTCGTCGTTTTTTAACATTATCGCCCGTTTTTTTACGTTTTCGTCCATTTTTGCGCGTTTTCGTAAGTTTTTTACGTTTTCGTCCGTTTTTTTACGTTTTCATCCGTTTTTGCGCGTTTTCGTCAGTTTATTTACGTTTTCGTCCGTTTTTTTACGTTTTCATCCGTTTTTGCGCTTTTTCGTCCGTTTTCGCGCGTTTTCGCATGTTTTTTTTACGTTTTTGTCCGTTTTTGCTCGTTTTCGTCCGTATTTTTACGTTTTCGCCCGTTTTGCGCGTTTCCTCCGTTTTTTTACGTTTTCGTCCGTTTTTTTACGTTTTCGCCCATTTTTTTACATTTTCATCATTTTTTTTACGTTTTCGTCCATTTTTTTACGTTTTCGTCCGTTTTTTTACGTTTTCGTCAGTTTTTTTTACGTTTTCGTCCGTTTTTTACGTTTTCATCCCTTTTTTTTTTAGTTTTCGTTTGTTTTTTTACGTTTTCATCTGTTTACTTACTTAAAAATCAGTTTTCGTCCGTAAAAAAAGGGACGAAAACGTAAAAAAAAGGGACGAAAACGTTAAAAAATAAAGACGAAAACGAGCAAAAAAGGATGAAAACGTAAAAAAACAGACGAAAACTCGCAAAAACAGATGAAAACGTAAAAAAACGAACGAAAACGTAAAAAAGGGGACGAAAACGCGCAAAAACTGATGAAAAGGTAAAAAAAACAGACGAAAACGCGCAAAAACGGACGAAAACATAAGAAAACGGACGAAAACGCGCAAAAACGGATAAAAACGTAAAAAATTGGGCGAAAACGTAAAAAAACATAAGAAAACAGACGAAAACGCGCAAAAATGCACCAAAACGTAAAAAAATGGCCGAAAACGTAAAAATACAGACGAAAAAGCGCAAAAACGGATTAAAACGTAAAAAAAGGACAAAAAGCGTAAAAAAACGGACGAAAACGAGCAAAAACGGACGAAAACGTAAAAAAACAGACGAAAACGCGCAAAAACGGATGAAAACGTATAAAAACGGACGAAAACAGGCAAAAACGGATGAGAATGTAAAAAAAGGTAAAAAAACGGACGAAAACATAAAAAAACGGACGAAAACGCGCAAAAACGGACGAAAACGTAAAAATACAGACGAAAACGCGCAAAAACGGATTAAAACGTAAAAAAACGGACGAAAACATAAAAAAACGGACGAAAACGCGCAAAAAAGGACTAAAACGTAAAAAACAGACGAAAAACGCGCAAAAACGGACGAAAACGTAAAAAAACGGACGAAAACACGCAAAAACGGACGAAAACGTAAAAAAAGGCCGAAAACGAAAAAATACGGACGAAAACGCGCAAAAACGGATGAAAACGTAAAAAAAACGGACGCAAACGTTAAAAAACGACGAAAACGTAAAAAAATGACAAAAACGGATGAAAATGTTAAAACTGACGAAAAAAATATAAAAACGTATAAAAAAATAAAAAACATAAAAAACACGACATCTAATGATGGTTGTGTTATCATCCGACCCTTAAGTAACCCATTCGACCCATTTGTTGACCTATTCGACCCATTTGTTGATTCACATAAGTCCATATGTTGACCCATTTGACCTGTTCTTTGCAATTGGGGTAACCCAATCCAACCCATAAGTTGTTATTTTTGACCCATAGCAACCCATTTTTCTCTAAATGGGTTGTGATTGCTACCTCTATTTTTGATACCCACATGTTTGTATAAATGATGACTGTAATGAAGGTGTTTGTAATTAGATGCAGAATAGTTGTGATGAATGCATTGGATTGTAAAGTGTAGTCATTAGTATCACTAATATGTGTTAAAAGTATATTGTAAATGGTGGTAATTAGTATAACTAATACATGTCATGAATCCCTTATATTGTAGATGAAAGTAGATGTTACTAATTCCTTATATTGTAGTCATTAGTATTACTAATATGTGTTAAAAGTATATTGTAAATGGTGGTATTTAGTATAACTAATACAAGGCATGAATCCCTTATATTGTAGATGAAAAATAGATGTTACTAATGCCTGATTGTTAAGTTTTCCTACATCATTGGTTCAATGAGTATAATTTATTTTTGCTATATTTTTAAGTAGATTAACAATATATGTTTTGGCAAGGCCTTATAGGATTTTTCTGTTTTATTAGCTATACATTATCACTCATTTTCAAAATATTTGCAATTATCTGATTTGGTTGCTTTTTACCAACTGTATCATTTATTTGATTTATGTTTTTATATTCAGCCTTCTTTATAAAAGTCATTGTTTTTTAAAGCTCATCACTTTTTCAACGTTTACAGAAGATATCACTACTGGTTCTGAAAGCAATGTTAGTAACAACGTTAAGAGTACTTCAGTGAATGATAAGGGGAAAAATGCTTCATCTCTCAATGATTTGGAATTCACTTCCTTGGATCAAATAGATCCAATGCTTGATAACATAAAAATCAAAATAAGGTGTATTTCAATGTGGCATAGCCATCCTGCTGGGAAACCTAAGCAAGCGTACAGTTTTTGTTAATACAAATAAGCCGTAAAAACGTTTATTTATATTTTACGATCTTCTAATGTTTTGTCGATAACAAACGTAAAATCATATTAACGAAACAAATAAAATACGTAAATGGTTTGAACTAATAGTTTTCTAACATATTCACATTTTCACATAAAACACTAAAACAAGTATAAGTGATTTTATGATCTAGATATATATGTACAACAACTAGTGTTTACATATTGGGTTAACAAGTATAAGTGATTTTATGATTTAGATACATATGTACAACAACTAGTGTTTACATATTGGATTAGCATATACTTAAACTAAGTATACTAAAATGGGTAAAAACATGTATATACTAAAATGGGTAAAAACAAGTATACACTAAGGTAAAAACTAGCAAATGGTATTGACCCATAACCCATGGTTTTATATATACCACTTAACCAAGTTCAATGTATCCTTAAGGTACATTGTATCTAGAAAGAAAACCATGGATCAACCCATAACCCATGACCCATAACCAAAAATACCCATGGGTAAAGAGGAGCGTTCCACGGATCCCTAGCTTTGTGCTAGCCGGATCCCAAGTGGAAGGGATCCGTGGGATCCGGGGATCAGTAGAGATTTTTCCTCTATAAATAGTGAGCCATTTCTTCATTATTTCTCACCCCTTTCCAATATACTTTCTCCTCTGAGTTAAATCTCACTAACCTTAGATCCAAGAGATCTATGCTTGTAGTTTTGTTTTTGTGTGATCTTCTAGGTTCCTCTTAAAGGCAAGATCACCACCTTTGAAGTCGAGCAAGCTCAAGTCCATGAGTTGCCATGCTTCCTCATCATCAAGGCTATTGAAGTCCTCTTGTTGATGATCTCTTTCTTTCTTCAAAGAAGTGTAGTGTTGAAGACATTAGTGAAAGATGTCTCAAGTGTCAAGACGAAGATATTAGTGAAGGGTATCTATCGTCCATAGGATAAGCACTTGTGGTAGGTGCTTAGAAGTCAAGACAAGAAGCATTAGTGAAAGGTGCTTAGAAGTCAAGACAAAGAAGCATTAGTGAAAAGTGCTTAGAAGTAAAGACACAAGACATTAGTGAAAGGTGTCTTGTAGATCTAGTCAAAGGCATTGGTGAAAGGTGCCTTAGATGTACATTCGATATGGTGTGTTTCAATGTACAAGATAGACTAGTATAGGATCCAAGGATATTGATATCCTTGATGATGTTGTAAAGGAGTAGATCTCCTTTGGGATTAGTCGTTGGTGTAGTGTGGTAGTAGTTCCTCCATTGCAATGGAACTAGGTGCTTAGCCTAGTACCTAATAAAGGGTAGGCGACGTTGTGAAGGTGTAGTTCACCTTGGAGTGAAAGAACTAGGTACTTAGCCTAGTACCTTATAAAGGGTAGGCGACGTTGTGTAGGAGTGGTTTACCTTGGAGTGAAAGAACCCGGTGGTTAGCCTAGCACCGTATAAAGGGTAGGCGACGTTGTGTTAGGTGTGGTTCGCCTTGGTGTGAAAGAACTCGGTATTTAGCTTTGTACCGGAAAAAGGTGTAAGCGACGTTGTGAAGGCTTCTCCGCCATAAGGAGATTGGTGTAGTGATTACGAACTCTCGAGTAGGTGACTCGGGGAGTGGAGTAGGGCAAGGAAGGTGTCCTTGTAGCCAAACCACTATAAATACTCGTGTTGTGGTTTTGTGCTTCTTACTCTTATCTTTTCATTACTTACCTTTATATGCTTGTTTATCAACATCCAACACACACATCTAAATAGATTGACATAAGTCGATCTAAATAGTTTAAAAGGAAGTTTTAATTGGTAAAACTATTCAACCCCCCTTCTAGTTTTCCACAATTTTGATATCGTGTTACAAGATATTAAGGTACTTTTATTAATATCATCTTTATAATTACATACCATATGTATTTTTAATTACATACCATATAGCTTTATCTTAATACATTGTAACCAAATATTTCAGGGTAATCGCATCCAATGTACTACACGGAACAATGACATGTATCGGTTTGAACCCCTTTTCCAACAGGGTCATTGTTATATCATTACTGACTTCAGTATTGGTGAGAACAATGGTATACTACCATTGTTGAATCACAAGTACAAGATAACATTTTTCCAGTCAACCAAAGTTACACGGATTGACCACTTTGATGATGATGTCTTCGGTTTCAAATTAGAACCTTTTAGTCAGATTTTGAGTAAGAAGTATAATGCAATTGGTGATATTATCCAAGTTCCAAATACTCTTGTGAAAAAAGTCAGACGCACTATTGTCATTGAAGACACAGAGTACATTATATTTTAAACATTCATACTTACATTCATACTTATATGTTTGATGTACAGTTTAATCAATTACATTCCTAAAACTTATAATTGTTTGTTGTTCTATTTCAGGGGAACGAGAGTTAAATGTACTTTCTGGGAGAGCTGGGCTGAAATGTTTAATCAGTATGCCAGCAATGATGATATCGGTCTGGTCATATTTGTGTTGCAACTTGCAAAAGTCAAATATTTCAGAGGTAACACTAACTATTCGTTTGAAAAAAATAAATACTACCAATTAACTATATCATGTAAACTCTTTGTAATTTATTAACCCGCTCATTATTTATACTTTCTCTTCAGATGAGCCTGCAGTCCACAACTCACTTTTTAGAAGTAGGATTTTCATTAACAAGGAAATCCCTGCTATCACATCATTTAAGAAGATGTAATCTATTCTATCTTTTTGTTTAATTATCGATTATGTTTACCAAACGCTTCATTTAGTTAACAATAATTTTTAAATCAATTTAGGTACACATCCAAAGAAGGTTACGCTGATGGTGACCATAAGATTGAGGTATTCACCCCTCCTGTTGAGAAGATCACACCTGAGATGTTTTTTAAACACACAGTCAGATCAACTATCGGTGGTATCCCAGCTCTCCAACCAGTAAGCAATCCCTATTCGATTATACAACCAAACTCTTTCGTCAACATTTAAGTAGCCTTTTTTTATTTTTACTAACATAAAAATACTTATCTTTATCATTCAGAGGGAACTGAAATAGTTCTTTACGCAAAAGTTCATCGAATCTACAAAGAACACGGTTGGTGTTATGATGCATGTAAAAGGTGTAACAAGATGGCAAAACTATCTAAATCTTCTGGTTCCAAAAAGGCATACACATGCGATTATCATGGTGTGATTTACCAGGTGGTTCCAAGGTAACAACTTAAATCTCCCTTTATTATATATTGTTAAAACCATTAAATTTTAATTAAAGTTTTACTTTTTAATTATAATAATACAATATTTATAACAAAATTAGGTTCAAGCTGATATTGAGGGTTATTGATGAGACCGGATCATCACCATTTGTTGTTTTTGATACCAATATTAGTGAGATGTGTAATGGGGTTTCCGCGTATGAATTAATGAACAAACATGGGCAGAACACAGCCGAGTATTTCCCTGATGAATTGAATGTTATTGTTGGCAAGAAATACCTCTTTAAGTTCACCTACACGCAACATAATGTAAACTCCAACAGCCAAGTTTACACTGCCAAGTCGGTGTCCGATGATGCTAATTTAATTTCTCATTTTAAAGAAGGATTTGCTGACGGACAGGTATCAATTTTAATTCCAAAACCTTTTTGCTCAATTTATTTATCCGTAATATATTTATTTAAGGCGTTAATTTCATATTCTTGTAGGAGGTGGATGATCAGTATAAAACTCCTGATAACAGCTCTTCTGCACAATCTGTTGGCTTGGATGCAGCGGCTTTAAACATCAATAAGTTTCTACTTGAAACACCAGATAATCAATCTCAATCTTCAACAACCCTTAGTGCTGCAGACTCTGCAAACATCCAAAATTTCCTGCTTGAGACGCCAGATAATGAAACTCATTTCATAACAAGCCGTAGTGGTGTGATAAATTTGGAAAAGAAGAATGCATCTGGTAAAGCTGTTAGTGGTGAAAAGAACGATGAATCTTCAGGAACCATACAGTGAACAAGAAACGAGATATCATTGACCTGGATGACTTGTCAAATGAAGATGAGGCCTCAGGAAGTGCCAAGAAACCACTTCTTGCAACTGTCAAAATTGAGAAAGACGAGTGATTGCCGTTCTATTGATCGTCTCCATGTTTATTTCATTCCATTCTTAACAAATCTGTTTTGCTGTTCAGACTTTTCACATTTTATTTCCTTTGGTCGTATTTTACGGATTTGTTTAAGGGTTTAATTTCAATTTTCTGTACAATAAGTTGGCTAATGCAGTATGTGCTATGCCATGGTTATCCTGTTATCCGTCATGGAGATTTGATCAATACATTTGTTTTTCAGTATATTTTATTCATATGTTATGCCTTATTATTTGTTTGCTCTTACCCCTCTTTTATGCCTTAGTTGTATATCTATACACTATCCTTGTGACTCAATAGTACATACTTTGTGAAAGTTGAAATGATGCATACAAAGTTACTATACAGTTGAACACACTGTTCTTTTAACATCCTCATTTTGACTACTATTCCAGGTTTATATTCAGGTATGTCACCCATCCAGTTGTGAAGATCACACCTGAGATGTTTTGTAACCACACAGTCCGATCAGCGGTTGGTGGTTTCTGAGTTCTCCAACCAGTAAGGATTTCCTATTCAAGTATTAGATACTTTATTTAACTTCATGTATTACATACAATGTTAGTATACATCTTAGCATAGTCTAATTTTATAAGCCTCATGTTTAGGAGTATTCCTTGGTTAGATTTACTGCACATATTCAAACAATCAAACTGCAAATCACACATTTCACTATAGCAATAGCAGCTTCACCTTATTCTTTCCCATTTTGCCGCAAAACAACCATTGCTTTTGTAAAACACTCTCCAACAACAGTTTTTAAAGCGCGACCTTTAGATAATTTCCATATCATTTTAACCCATTATCTACAAATTCCCAATTTGTTTATATATATGCCATGTCAACTTCCATCAATCGTACAAACTTTGACTGCGTATTAAGTTGTTTCATAATTTATTACATATTTTTGGTCCACATTTGCGCGAACTTAACCATCATTGCAACCCATTAGAGACAAATTGCCAATTCATTTACATATTTGCTCTGTCCTTGATGCGTGCCAAACAGTCAAGCTAAATCACACAAGCCCGCCACTTGTGAATGGCGGACCGTAACCAGCTTAAAACTGCTTCAGCACGTATGCAATGAAGATCTGAGGAGTATAGTGTTTCCCCGGGTCGTTATGTCCCAGCGAGCTATGCAATGGATTATCAAACGTATAGTGATCGCGAGATTTGAACGGGAAAAGGATTCTGAATATGATATTAACTACGGAAAAAGCCAACAAATTAAAAATGGCTTAAATGCAAATTAAAGAAAGTTAAAAAGATAAAATCTATTAAATAAACGCTATCACTATTTTTACAATGATGTTTTTGTTTTTATGTTTTTATAAAACTGAAATTAAAATCTACGCGACGTACAAATTAAAAAGTGAAACTTACACAATATTAACCCTAAAAATATGAAAATGATATTTTTACAAACCTAATGATAAAAGAAAATATTTAGAAAAAGAAAATTATTTTTATAACTAATTATCTAATTATTATTAATTAAAAACTATTTTTAACTATTTAATAATTACCTAAAATACAAGAAAATAGGAAATAAAGCTAGAAAAATAAAATTATGAAATAGAAAAATCTAAAATATCAAACTAGAATTTTCAAAACTATTTTTGTATTTTTCTGATTATTTTTCTATTTTTTATGAATTAAAAACTATTTAAAACTAATTAAATTATCTAAAAATACAAATTTAACTAAGAAAAATATGGAAAAATACTTTTTTGGCTTTTTATATTTATCTAAACCTAAGAAAATTGAAAACTTATTTTTTGGAGCTTTTTCTCAATTATTTTTAATAAAAGCTAATTAAAATTGATTAAAATCTAATTTAAATTGAGAAAAATAGCAAATAAAGACCAAAAATTATGAAATCTTCAGGAAAATTCTAAAATGATAATTTGAATCTATGAAAAATGAAAAAGAAGCAGCTTATGTGTGAAATATTAGAGCTATAGTGTAACAGTTATGAGAATAAGCTTTGAAAATAAGCTAGCAAGCTAATAAGGTAACCAAACAATGACAGAAGCTAAAGTACACTAGAATAAGCTAAAAGCAACTGCTTATATCTACTCCTATCAAGTTATAAGCTCAAATCAGTGAAATAAGCCAATTGCTTATACTATCCAAACAGCAAATGAGTTGAATAAGGCCTACTGTTGGGGCTTAAGCACAAGCTTAACCACTAAGCTAGATCAAAAACCACTTATGCAGTCCTAATAAGCACCTGGCCAGCTACAATTATTCCAAATTTCAAGTCCTAACTCACTGATATGAAACCAAAACCAAGGCTGCAAACTAGCCTGTTTCACACTCAGTATGTTCTGAGTGTGAACAGGGGAGATGGAAGCTAATTGATTAGCTTATTTGATGCTCAAAATGATTAAACCAGTTTAAACAAAAAGTTGTTATCAAAATGAGACCAGTTGAAGATTTAATATCCAAAGTTTCAAACACTGAAACTCAATGATGAAGCAATGATTGATTCACAAAAGTTGGTGCAAAACCTGTTTTGACAGAATTGACTTTTGAAAAACACTTTAGCAACTTTGACCAAACTCAAATTTGATCCAATCTAATGAAATGATTATGATGTTTAAACACTAAGTATGAACACCAAAAGCTAGATCTAGTAGTTTAAAGCTAATTTGCAACTAATTACTCCTACTGATTTTAACAGATTCAACTACTAGATTAATTATAAGAGATTGTTGACTATTTGAGTGAAACTGCTATATCAAAGACCTCAATTGACTATTAACTACTTACCTAAGCTTGAATCAACTATTAACAACTGCTTAACCAATCTCTATCACAGATTATTCAGCTATTCCAAACACTCCTTAATTAACAGTTTGTGAATCAAAAATGATCCAAACACTTAACTAGCACATGATAATGATCCAAATCAGTCTAATTAACTTAAATACTCCCTAAATAACATATTAGAACCAGTTATGACTACAAATGAGAATTATACTAAGAATCTTGAAAATCACTTACAAAGGTCCTATAGCCACTGTGGCTTGAATCCAAGTACCAGAGAACCACTAACCTAAATTTCAACCCAAATGAATCCAAAGCAACCCATATCTACCTCTGCATCACCCCTTTCCATTTCCATTGCTATTTTTGACCTTGTTTGACTTTTGTTGACCAAGTTTCAAAATTAATGGAAACTTGAATTTGAGCTTGTACAAAGCTATCATAAGCTCATTTAAGCTGATTGAAACTGAGAAATGAGCATGATGAAGCTTTTGAATGAGATTTTGAGAAGGAAAATTGCAACAGTAGCTTTAAACATAAAATCTTAACATAACTTGAATTGATAACTGGAAATAGTTTATAATGATTACAAAACACTTAGTTGGATACAAAGAAACAGAATACAACAAGTTTTATACTAATTTAAAGACTTTAAATTAAAAACGACATTTAAGATAAAACTAAAAACTACTAGACTATATTTCTTGCTTCCTTTTGCCTTTCTTTTATATCCAAACTCATCTTCTCTCACTTATGAATGTATCCCACCATTCTAAGCCATTGGATAGCCTTGAATTAATCTTGACCATTCAAATCAGATTTTGGCGCCATTTTTTTTCTTTTATCCATGTGGGGTTGAGTGAGAGGTTAGGGAAGCAATAAATGCATATTGGAAGCTTGTTAAGGTGGAGGGGACATGGGAGAGTGGATTTGAGGAGGGGGGATGGGGTTTCCTGGTTTGCAGGCAAAGCAGTTGAGAGGTTGAAGACTTTGGCGGGTATGAGGATTTTGACCAGATATTGACCAGATATAATAATCCAAGGGGGGTTCACAATGTATTTTGACAGGGGGCCAAAGGTTGGGTAGGGGTCCAAAATCAAGTGAAAGGGTTTAAAACTTCAAGGACTAATGTTGTAAAATCTGAAAATCAAGGGACCTTAACTGCCAATTCTGAAAAGTTTCTTCCAAGGACTAAAAGTGACACTCTCAAAAAGTATAAGGACCAAAATTGCCACTTTGCAATTTTCCAGGGGCCATTTCTGCCAATTTTCAAACTTGGAGGACCATTTTTGCAATTTTCTCAAACTTTTAATATTTTTCACCAAAGGACTAAATTTGACAACTTATGATTTTAAAAGGACTTTTGGTGACTTTACTTTTGAAATTATGTGCTCAGGGACTGTTTTTGACAATTTTTGAAACTTGGGGGACTAAAACTGCAATTTTTGCAAATTTGATATGTTTTTCATCTGATTTTGATATTTTTGCATTTAAAACACATAAAACACTGATTTGTGATATTTTGATCATTTTGATGTGTTTCTGAGTGTTTTCAGATGATTTTGCAGTTTATTTTGTACAAAAATGATGAGTATTTAGACACTCATCAATGAACTTTTGCTTAAATTTATCAGTGTATTGGCAGCCTCCTTCTCAACTTCTTTTGATTTAGGTGGTGAAACAGATGTAGTTGTGACAATTGTAGATGTGGTAGTAATAGCAGTGTGTGAGACTACTATATCGTCTACTACAGTCTTCAAAATAGCCGTGGGTTCTAAAAAATTAGCCGTGGTTACAGAAACGCTAGCCATGGATATGTCCTACACCAAGTCATTCTCTTTAACTTCTACAACAGTTGGTGTGGTTACCTCAGTTGAAGTTGTAGCAGTGGGTTCTGAGTAACTAGCCGTGGTTACAGAAACATTAGCAGTGGATATGTCCTGCACCACCTCATTCTCTTTAACTTCTACAACAGTTGGTGTGGTTACCTCAGTTAAAGTTGTAGCAGTGGGTTCTGAAAGCTCATCAGTGGTTACAGAAACACTAGCAGTGGATGTGTCCTGCACCACCTCATTCTCTTTAACTTCTACAACAGTGGGTGTGATTACCTTTGTTGAAGTTGTAGCAGTGGGTTCTGAAAGCTCATCAGTGGTTACAGAAACACTAGCAGTGGATGTGTCCTGCACCACCTCCTTCTCTTTAACTTCTATAGCATTGGGTGTGATTACCTCTATTGAAGTTGTAGCAGTGGGTTCTGAAAAACTATCAGTGGATGTTTCCTGCACCACCTCCTTCTCTATATCATCTACTACAGTCTTCAAGATCTCGAGTACAGCTTCATTCCCATCTTTATCAGACACCACATACTGCCCTCCATGATCTACACTATCCACATCCTCATCCATATGCACAACAGCAGCCTCCCCTGAATCAAATCCTTCAGTCTTCCCCTGTTTTTTTTAGTCTTCCAAAACCACATCTTGAGAGGAGCTCACCTTCTTAGTATGTTTCCTAACTCTTCTAACAACACTAAGCCCATGTCTCCTAACTTTCTCCATCACAAACATCCTGTGCTTCAATTGTCTAATCGTATTCTCCATTTTTGTACATTTAACCGTCAATTCATTTAATCGTTCACGATTTTCATCCCCAACTCGACCTGTGTTAACTGGTCCGAGAGGTGGTTCATTGGTAAAGGCATCATGTTGATGTTGATCATTATCCGTCAATTCATGTTGATGTTCCAAGCTACCCTCATCACTTCGACCTGTGTGAACTGGTGCGTGGGGTGAAGTAATCATAGCATCAGGGTTGGTGTCAGTGGTTACACTCGTACTAGCAGTGGGTGCAACTACGGTGGCAGTGGGTTCAGGTTCAGTCAATTGGGGTTCATTTACATCATCAAACTCACGAATGACAGGTAAATTAATCATATGAGGGAACAATGGAACAATTGGGATTGTTAAATTAGGATTTTGGTGTCTCATATGAGCAAAAACCTTAGGAAGCATATAATGCACCTCATACTTTGTATTATGTTCAACAGGTTCTGCTATTTGGCTATCCACAATAAGTTGAACAAACCTAGGATACAAGTAATATTTACCTTTCTTCCTAATATTCTGCACAAACCCTTCAAAAATCATGCTAGACCAATTGAATTCCCTCCCTTCAGATAGACAAATTAAAGCAGTTGCAATTTTGGAGGGAAATTCATTAAACCCAGTGGTCTTATTACTCAGACACATCAGCAATGTGTGAATTAAAAACTTCCATTCGGAAGAAAACATACATTTCAAAAATTTTACCCTGTCTCCCCTTCTTGTATAACCTAATCTTTCTAAACCTATAAATATATCATTATCAGAAAGATTAACTAGTCCATTAGCATCATCGAACATCAAAGTACTTCTAATGACTTCCTCATCCACCAAAATCTCATTATCATCCACCACAGTCCTAAACACCTTTAATCCATCTCGCTCCTGTATCTCAGCTTTACCCCAAAAATCATGTATATAGTCTTTAAGAATTGTAGGTGCTACAGTTAATGCAAACTGAATTTTACTGTGGTTGATAAAATCAATCATGCCATGCAACTAGGTTATGGGTGTTGGAATACTGCGACGGCATTGTGAGTTGTTATGGAATATGATGTGGGATTTTGAAATTAGCAGTTTGGAGTGGTTAGGGTTTATGTGGAGCGTCAATTGGAAGTGATTTGAAGATCAATTACTTCAACTGGCAGTGATTTGGGGGAAAAAATACGTTTGCACCAAATTTACAAAACAGCCCCTTGAAGTATCCATTACCAGGAACTTGCTAGCAGTGGATTTCAAACCACTAGCAGTGGTTTGATAGACTATAGCAGTGGATACATCAAATTTACAAAACAGCCCCCCAAGTATACATTATCAGGAAAACCACTAGCAGTGCATTGAAAACCACAAGCAGTGGTTTCATAGACACTAGCAGTGGTTTGATAGACGATAGCAGTGGATACATCAAATTTACAAAACAGCCCCTCAAGTGATACATTAACAGGAACCTGCTAGCAGTGGATTGAAAACCACTAGCAGGGGTTTGATAGACGCTAGCAGTGGATACATCAAATTTATAAAACAGCCCCCCGAGTATACATTATCAGGTCAACTCCAAGGAAGAATGAAAATCACGTGTGGGTACATTTACAACAAATCCTCATTATACTTACGACTTACGAGTTTTTAAAATAAGTTGTAATATACGTGTCTCGTTTTCTAATTCAAAGTTCTTACGAAACATATATCCTAAAATTGGCATTGATATGTATGACACTCTGAATCGTGATCACCAATATAAGGTTTTCCTAAAATAGGTATTATTACATCGTTATAATAAAAGCCCAACTAATTTCCGTGTATATGGTCACGGTCTATCTAGTTTATGATATATTAATGTTAGAGTGCAAGGTGTGAAATAACCAAACACTTAATGAATACCAAAGTCAACCACTTAATTTACTCCTCAACAACTTATACCTTCCCCACATTAATTTTCTGATTCCATCTTAACTTCTATTTAAGAACCTATAACTCACATACTACCCATATCACACATACCCCAATTATTAACCTCAACTGCTTTCACCTCACCTCCTTCATCTTCATCACTGCACCACCACTACATTATAGCGCCTCCTCCACCACCACTACATCACCGCGTGGGTATCGTTTACTACTTTTTATAAATACTCTTGAGTCTTGACTGACTGTAAAAAGCTTCATGGGTTTTTGTTATATAGTTGTAATCTTAACTGGGTATCTCTTGTTTATTAGGTATTGTTATATAGTATATTATATGCAATTGATTAGTTGTAGGAATATATGCTTTGCTTTTATACTTGTTTGAAATTGATTAGGTGTCACGGGTGCCAATCCGAGGCCAAGCCGCGACCACAGTCGAGGCCAAAAGGTAGGATATGTCGTTGCGTATTTTAAATAGCTTAGGGTTTTAGGTAATGAGAACTATCCAAGAATCGTGTATCAAAAAGACCCTTTAAACCATTAAGCTTCAGTTGGTCATTTTAACAATTAGGGTAGGAGGGTAGGATGGTTAATTTTGGGACATAAACCAAGTTCTGGCAGGGTGTTGGGGTACAACCCCTTTCATGTGAAATAGCACTTTAATGAGATCATGCTGTGTTCATCTACTTGTGATACAAAATATTTGATC
>BPTQ01000005.1:215783131-215807177 GCA_019973895.1 Chrysanthemum seticuspe
ATGATTAAACCAGTTTAAACAAAAAGTTGTTATCAAAATGAGACCAGTTGAAGATTTAATATCCAAAGTTTCAAACACTGAAACTCAATGATGAAGCAATGATTGATTCACAAAAGTTGGTGCAAAACCTGTTTTGACAGAATTGACTTTTGAAAAACACTTTAGCAACTTTGACCAAACTCAAATTTGATCCAATCTAATGAAATGATTATGATGTTTAAACACTAAGTATGAACACCAAAAGCTAGATCTAGTAGTTTAAAGCTAATTTGCAACTAATTACTCCTACTGATTTTAACAGATTCAACTACTAGATTAATTATAAGAGATTGTTGACTATTTGAGTGAAACTGCTGTATCAAAGACCTCAATTGACTATTAACTACTTACCTAAGCTTGAATCAACTATTAACAACTGCTTAACCAATCTCTATCACAGATTATTCAGCTATTCCAAACACTCCTTTTAACTATTATGTTGTAAACTAAACTAATGCTAATGACTGAACAGGCTTGTGATTATGATCAAACTCACTTTAAATAACTTGAATACTGCTCTGAGAACAAGTTTTAACAGATTATAACTACAAATGCCTTACATGCAAGAATTTGAGAAATTCACTTACAAAGGTCCAAACCACAATGGCTAGCTATTACTGAAACAGAGAACCACTACCTAATACAAACCAATCTAAATGACTATAATTCACCCCATTCTCATGTCTGAACCAACCCATTCCAAATCTGCAACATATTTGCCCCTGTTTGACTTCTGTTGACCAGGAATCAAAATGAATGTAAACTTGAATTTGAGCTTGTAAAAAGCTATGCTAAGCTTATTTAAGCTCAATGGAACTGAGAAACAAGTATTATGAAGCTTTTGAGTGTGATTTGGAAATGGAAAATTTCAACAGTGGACAATTAAGATCAAATGTAAACATAAACTGAAATTGGTGCTTGAATTAAGTCTCAATACACTTTAACACTTTAACTTGATACAATTTAACAAGAAATTACAAGTCTTACTCTAATTTGAAAGTTTTAACATAAAAACGACATAAGTAAAAAAGTAAAAACTAGTAGACTCCCTTTTCTTTGCTCCAAGTGCTTTCTTTTTATATCCAAAGACCTTCTCTCTCACTTCTGATGAAATCCCACCAATCCTAGCCATTGGATGGCTCAAAATCAATCCTGGCCCTTCAAATCAGTTTTTTGGCGCCAAATCTAGCTTTTGACAATTGAGGTTGAGTGAGGAGGTTAGGGGAGCATTTAATGAAGTTTGGATGTTAGTTGGAGGTGGGGGAACAATGTGGAGTGGAATGGAGGAGGGGGGATGGGAGCCTGGTGAAGTTGCAGAAGCAGGTGAGAGGTTGAAGACTTTGGCGCGTTTGAGATTTTTGACCAGGTTTGGCCAAAGGGGCTAATAATAGATGGGGGGGGTTCATAATTCATATTGACAGGGGTCCAAGGATAAGGCAGGGTCCAAAATTAGGTGAAAGGGTTTAATATCTTAGGGACTTATTGTGTAAATCCTGAAAATGTAGGGACCTAAGCTGCCAACATCTCAAAGTTGATCCAAGGGCTGAATTTGACAAGTATCAATAGTACAAGGACCAATGTTGCCATTTTCCAATTTTTCAGGGGCCAATTCTGCCAATTTTGAAACTTGAAGGACCATTCTTGTAATTTTCTCAAACTTTTTACATTTTTCACCAAAGGACTAAATTTGACAACTTTTGATTTTAAGAGGACCTTTGGTGACTTTACTTTTGAAATTATGTGCTCAGGGACTGTTTTTGACAACTTTTGAAACTTGGGGGACTAAAACTGCAATTTTTGCAAATTTGATATGTTTTTCATCTGAATTTGATATTTTTGCATTTAAAACACATAAAACACTGATTTGTGATATTTTGATCATTTTGATGTGTTTCTGAGTGTTTTCAGATGATTTTGCAGTTTATTTTGTACAAAAATGATGAGTATTTACACACTCATCAGTCCTCTTCCATCAATCATACAACCTTAATATTAAACTCTTTAATATTTTTTCTCAAATCTCATAATTGTAATATACAATTACAAATAAAATAGAAACATATCTTTCCATTTTTTGGTAAACAATACTATATATATGCATCTTCTAAAAATCGAAATTCTGCTAATATAATTAAAAATTAAATGTTTGAATCTCCATTTAAAAATAATAATACAAACATATCATTTCCAACTATAACAATCACTCCAAACATTATATAAACTCTCAACATCAACACAAAAAACACCAAACAATAGAGTTGAGATCCATATAGAACTCATATTTGTCATAAAACCAATGGACCAATCATAGCCATTTATTTTTTATTTAAATTAATAAAAAATTATTTTCCACCTTTTTTTAAAACAACATATCTTGCAAACGATAAATCTTCAAGCTACAAAAAATACACTATCATGACGAGAATTAAATTATCTTTCTATAGATATGCATTGTTATATACTTTCGACGAAGTTTTTTTTTTAAATTTTGCCCAGAAAAATCACATGTGATTTGTAAAAATCACATGTGATTCGTAAAAATCAAATCACATATGATTTTAACAAATCACATGTGATTTTTACAAATCACATGTGATTCTTCTGGACGAAATTAAAAAAAAGAAAAAGTTCGTCGAAAGTATATAACAATGCATATCTATAGAAAGATAATTTAATTATCGTCGAGATGGTATGCTTTTTTTAGGGTAACGATTAACGGTTTGTGAGATATTTAATTTAAAAAAAAAGGGTGAATATATTTTAATAAAAGAAATGAGTGGCTATGATTGGTTCATTGGTTATATGACAAATATGAGTTATATATTGAACTTTTCTCCCAAACAATACTGTTTTCTAAAACTTCATTAGAGAATATCATATGGATCATCACAAGTCACCAAAGGTAAAACTGCTTTTTCCCAATTTGTTACAATGTTCAGTATTAGTCCTACATAACTGCTTTTTCCCAACAGTTAATACTTATTCACAATCGTTTATACATTTGATTACAATACATCAAGAAGATATCTCAAACTCACCAAATGAATTGTGGATTGAAGATCCACCTGTTATCATTGTTTCAGATGATGAAATGGTAATATATAAGTTAATAACACATAATGAATATTAGAACTGCATATTCACAGTAATTTATATTCGATTACTTCCAGGAACTCCCCGAGAAGATGGCATGTCACAGATTAACCAATGATTCTTCACTTGTGAAAAACAATGGTGGTCATGTTGTCGATGCTCAAACGGACAACAACAATTTTATTTGTAACAATAAAGAATGTGTATACCATGCTAAGCAGGAAGACAATTATGTATTAAACAACATTTTTGATCTTCAAGATTATGTCGATGAGGACAAAGAGGAATTGATTTGCATTAACAAAGACTGCAAATATCACAATCATATTTTGGAGTATTATGATCACAACGAAGAATCCGGTGCATCAAATGTTTGTGATGAAGTTTTGAATCACAAATAATAGGCTTATAAGTTTGACATTATTATCAATAAGTTTATTCGTAAAATGTCGTTAATAAACATATGTTAAACGGTTATTATCAAAAGTATTTTTGGATCTCAATTGTCATTACCTCTACTATTTCAAAAGATGTTTGTTTGTTAATGCTTACTCCTTATCAGATAAGTGTTATATCTGAAGACAACAATACTTCCAGCCTATCACATATTGGACAACACTGAGATGATATATATGATAGAACAGTTACGAATACGCACACATTAGTCACTTCATCCTAATGTACTTTGAAACCAAATTGTTATGCAATCTCCTACTAAAATTACTACTAACAAACTTTCAAACTTTTACTTAAACAATAAAAATGGATATGATATTCATATCATCACCAAAAATTCATACGACCAACATTAAAAAATATCAATGCATCAACAATTCATATAACCATCAACAAAACATTTTATGAAACATCTACCAATATAGAACTTGAAAACAAAGACACATCTTAAGGAACAACATAGATTAAAGTGCAAGGATAATGTTTTTACAAACCACTGATTTACCTAATCATAGTAGGCTATTTGATAATCCAAACAATAGCAAATATCTTGACCATCCTAACATAACATAACAAAGCATATATGCAGACATTAGTTCAGACCATACTAACCATCCAAAATAAACATAAGTTTTTATAGGATAAGCTTTTAACAGACGTGAAACACAGGGTACACCTCCACTTCATCTCCAGCCATATCTGTAAGCAAATGCATGAACTTGAACCTTATCATTTTGTTGTACCCAAAATTACAATCACGTGCAAACTCCCTCCATTCACCAAATACGTTCACATGGTTAGTCCTTCCAGGATCCTCTTTATGAAACTCCATCTTCACTGTAAAAGTGCAGTCCACATCTTGGTGTATCATCAAAACCTTCCTGTATGTGTGCATCGGGTGGTATTCCAAGAAGTCCGCAGGTATGGTCTGCAATAAACAATGGCCACCATGTGAATACCTACTTATTCATAAACATGAATAATGTGTTACAATAAATATGTTTCACCTAATAATAATACTTACGAGTCTTTTCAACACTGTAATCATAGAATAACTCTTATAGAAAGTGTCACCGACTTCACCAAAGTGGTCTCGATGTCCTGGCCATCGACAAATGTGGTGCATCCTGTCATCATCTGACAATACATTTACCCTGTTAGAATACCTCCTAATACTATCGAACTACACTAATATCTAAGTAGACTTTTCTTCCCTGAAACTAAGGAATTGTGTGTATGACATATACAATTTTCAACTAAATTAGGATGTAAATATTTATATCACCTTTGTCGTCAAACTCTATAGCAGGTTGCATGTGATGTAGTTGTGTTGCACCATAGAAATGCATCGGTGTATGCGGACTTCCATCAAAGTTAAACGCCATCAACCTAAACACAATATTATACTCTTTGGTAAACACCAAGATCTGTCCAGCTTGCAAACCCAAAGTGAATTTCATAATATTCCAAACTTGTGGATTCAATTCATATTCATCAGCCTGATTAGGAACATTAACACGGAGCACAGGAACCATGAAGTAGTCTTCTCCACAATTAATCCTAATACGATCTGCCTGCCCTATCCCACTTAATAAATCAGCAGCAATTCTCTGTAGATGAAGTTCACGTTTATCGTAAATACACATTTTAATACAATACATTAACTTACTAATAAAGGTAATAAAAGTTTAAGTTATATATTAATTGATACCTGAGGCTTGTTTGCGTCAGCCCAAACACGACTCTTAAAACGAGAATAACGGTCGTGGTCTTCATCGTATCCCCTGAATTCTTTACCTTCCCTAGCATCGTATCATGTCATGTAGAAACAGTCATCCCCTTCCTGGATGAAATGCAACCAATCTACATACGGACCGATGTTTTCCTTTGAAAACTTTTTCCAATCCCTACCCTTCAGTGTTATAGGTCCTACAATTGGTGTTATAAACCAGACTTTCTTACGAATTCTTGCTGATCTGGTCAGATAGAGATGATTGTTCCCATTGTATCCTTCAAATTCAAACACTTCAGGCAGTTCCTGAATAATTATTCAAAACTTTAATTTACTTTTAACTGTACAATAAAACTTATAAATGATATTATGGTGTTGTTTTCTTTACCTGTTTCCTAGGATATTTTCTGCGGTTAACCAAAACTACAAACTCGAACGGCATTTTCCTGCCAAAAAGAAACGTACTTAAAATTCCATACCAGTTTTACATTCTAGAATAAGCTCATAACCAGCATAATACTATGGTTTTCTTTTGTTATCAAAATCTATTAATCGTATTCGAATGTATCCACTTAAAAGTATACAACCATAATATCGTAAACACGATTTAGTAACCATTATCATCACTTACACAAAATGCTTTTGCATACAAACCAAAATCTATTTCATGTATCCACTTAAATTTCAGTAGTCCTATATCGTAAACAATTAAACCATCAAACTCACAAAATCCTACCATAAAATTATACCATTTTGATCAATGACAGACCAATTTTTTTTACCATATAACTTATTGTTGCACTAATTTCCAACATAACTGTTAAATATACTTCAAACCCAATTTAAAGAAATACTAATTTCCAACAACAACAACCACATGCATTACTATTGAACTAAGATTCAAACGACTAGGGTATTCTAGATGTATAACAGTTATATAGATCATCAAGTTCACAAATATCATGTATTTTTTTCAATGAACAATTATCATCATTAACATATTTGTTACGACTATCTTACAGGAAGTTGGATAATCTAAAACTTATCATCATGCAAGGTTTTGAAAAAGGGGTATACCTAACGACTTCATAGCTACAAATCTACTAACAAATACCTTTGATTATGGTTTTGTGAACTTTTTAGATCAAAATTATTCATCTTACTAACCTTGGAGTAGATTTCTCAGCTTTGTGATCAATGTGGATGATTTGACAGGGGTGTTACGGTGCACCTAAAACCATAGCATGTAATGATGTTTCAACTTGGAAAACGCAATATATCTGTACACGCAAAAAATATCTTGACCTTTGGACTTTGGTAGTTGACCGTGATACGTTCTCTTGATAAGCTTGGGCCATTTGTTGGTATGGGCTAAGTTATAATAGAGTGCTAATAAGCCCAATGTATACTCCACAATATGAAGCATCTCTAAAGGTATAAGTTAAAACATTTTTTTTGCCCAAAAACATTTAGCAATCACAATAAAACGTTTCTGTAATTTAATCAGAGGATCATGGAAGTATTCTAAATCCAAAGTTGTTTTAAAATACATAAACACAAGTTCTTGATCGTATAAGTCTTCAATATTAGAATTCGTATCAACCATTTGATTATTCGTTTGTAAACACAAAATGGGTAATGTTATACCAAGATTCGACTGAAAGAAGTTCATCAATCATCGAATATTCATTCATCTCATTTGAATGTAGCAAGAAGTTTTAAACAAAATCATCCACAAGAATTATCAATAGGTGATGTTAAATTATTTGTTTGTTGTTACTTAATTTTGGTTGTGATCTATAGTATCTTTAATATTAATCCATAGTTGAAATTTTATAATAACCAATGTATGTATTTTGTTATTATATACTAATACATGTATTACATTCCCTTCAAACCCTATACAGATGTTCAAGACGATGCAACTAAAAGAGATTCCGTTATGATTGATAAAAATTTGAACAAAATTGACATGTCATTCAATAATTTTCGATACACACATATAAATGGGCAATACTCTTGCACAGTGAATACTCATTACACTATACGAGATTATCAAAATTTGGATGCTACACAAACCACATGTACGTACATTGTATTATTATTTCATGTAATACCACATTTATATGTACTTATTATAATTTATTGACAAGTATATTATATCGATAGTTTATAGGATCAATCACCATGCGAGATTTGATCAACATATTTGTTTAATTCATATTTATTCATCTTTTATGCCTTATTATTTGCTAATATTAGTCCACTTTTGTACTAAGCATGATAGTGTACATACCTTAAAATAACAAAATCAATTAATACTTAAATGAAACTATAATCTTGGTGAATTAATACTAATATCATTCAATACTTAATTTCCCTATTTAAACTTAAATACCAATCCCTAAATATCAGGATCATAATATATGCTCATTAAATTAGTTTTAATCATATTATTCCCTTTACCATAAATATATTTTGATATTTGAATACAAATTTTGACTTATCCCTAATCATTAGCTAAAACATATACTACTCATTTGACTAAGAATTTTTTTTTCTGCAAAATTAACAACAAGAAACCTGTCTTCAAAACCAAGAAAAGCACATCCAGATTATAATTTTTATACTTTTTATTAATACATTCATATAAGTATCATTCCATGTAAATATGCTACTATTTACAGATATTCATAGCAACTTAATACACCCTTATCAGTATCATTTCATTGCCATATGATGCGATTACAGTATATTGTTAGCAGCTTAATACAATACTGTTAGTGTTAGTATTAGTGATATTGATTACTAAACTTTACAAATTTGTTGTGGACTGCAAAAGATACTGATAACTTAATTTTGCATTTCTAATAGTTGATGGATTCCACTAACAAGAGGAAAGCTATTGTTATCAACAACACGTTATCTCCTGGAAACGAAAACACACCAACTTCAAGGTTACTACATGATATCGATATCAACTCCAGTAAGCGAAGACCATTAAGTACTCAAGAAGATGTTAGTTTTATGAGAACTACATCCACAACTTATTCCATAGATGAGTTGACACTGAATTCAGCCTCGAGACCTGCTCTTATTGATATAAGTAATAGTAAGTAAACGCTTTCATGAAATTTAATTTTAATATCGATTAACAACAATACAAATTTCATATGAAATAATGATAATGAAATAACCTATACTTATCCTTTTAGATGGATCATCTTCTACTACACCAACAGTTAGACGTAGAGGAAGACCGCTAGAGAATTCTACACCAACAACAACTAAAGTGCCTGTTACTCCAAAAATAACAATAATTCCTCGATAAAGACCAGGAAGGCCACAAATAGAAATGACTACTCCAGGCATTTAATCCCTTCTTTTCACAAACTTTTTAACTATATTTTGTTTTATTGATAGTTTGTTATTATGCTATAAATTATTTATATAAACATCTACGTTTACTTAATGTGACAGAGTTATCAACTACAACTCCAACTATAACTCCAACTCCTGTCATACCAACGACTGTAATTTCAAATATAAATACTCGACGAAAACCAGGAAGGCCACCAAAAGAAATCACTACTCCAGGCATATAAATTCTTTTACTCCCAAACTTTTTAACTACAAATTGTTTTACCAAATTGTATTTGCATTTTGAATCACATATACGTTTACCTGATGCCACAGATTTACCAACTACAACTCCATCAGTAACTCCAAGTCCTGTCATACCAATGAGTGTAATTTCAAAAATAACTCCTAGACGTAGACCAGGAAGGCCACCAACAGAAATTACTACTCCATCTTTAACTCCAAGTCCTGTCATACCTATTGTACTAACGAGTAGTGAACTTGGTCGTGTGTAGTATAGAGTGTGGTAAAGCCGAAGTCATTCCCAAGAGCTATGTAGTTTTGGATCCTAATTAAGTCTAGTATCAAGGTTTTTAAAAGATATTAATGTTGAAAGATTAATTAAACTAATAAGTAAGAAATAAAAAGCATAAATTAAATGAGGTTGTGAACAATAGAGAGAAAGTGTGCTAACCTAATTATTCATCCTATCATGGTATGTATATGTTTTCTAATTATTACTTCCTATCGCTTCAAGTAGGGTTTTAACTCGCTAGACTCCTTATGTCAATTCGTCATAGCCTATTAGACATAGATTCCTACCCGAAATAAAAGGCATTACCCATTGGGGTGACAAGGATCTTTAGCCACCTATGATAAGTCATTAAGTTCCCTACATGCAAGATTCGAAACAATGTGTGCTCGGGCGCTAGAATCTTAGACACACATCCCTAACGTATTAGGTTCCGCCTTTCGTGTTAGGATTTAGTAAATCCAGTTATTAAAGTTTCGGTCACCTCAAGTATATGTAATCGTTAGAAAGCTCGTAGTCGTAGTTATTATAAGTTAAGTAGTATTTAGTTAAGTAACACCGTGGAGGACGGACGGGTCTTTACCCACTGTATGCCTGATCCACAGCCCGTAGGTGGCGATTTGTGTAAGACTATAAATACTCTCTACCTCCCAAGGTAGAGAGTTGGAGCTCACAATAATACTTTCATTTTCTCTCACTAAGTTCCCAAACCTCTAACTATTTCTCTCTCTAAAACCTTGAATTATACACCCCACTTGATCATGATATGATGTGTTTGTGAAATCTAATATGTTACAAATGGTATCAGAGCCATGGTTTGATCATCTCTCTCACATATCCTTGGATTTCTAGTGGTTTTAGATGGTTTTTGAGTTTGAAAAGTTTAGTGGTTTTTGCATCATTTGGATCATTTCTTGTGTTAAAGTTTAAATTTTGAGTGTACTTTTGTGTTTAGCATCATTGTAAGTGCTTGGATTTTGATTTGGAAAGCTTGAATCACTGTGGTTGGGCTTGTTTTGGATTGAAAAGTGTGTTTTTGAAGTTTTTCAAGGTAGCGACTTGAGTCTCGTTGTGAAATTCTTCGTAGCGACTTGCTTCAGTAATTTCTAGCGAGTTGTAGTGTTAGTCGTAGCGACTTGAGCTTAGCGACTTGTCTATTGAGACAAGCCGACAAACAGTACAAGTTAGTGGATTCTCCACTACGGCTAGCGACTTGGTGTGGTTAGCGACTTGCTTTCATTATTTCTAGCGACTTGTACTTATTGTTCTCAGCGACTTGACATTAGCGACTTGGATACTTAGCGAGTTGCTCTTTAGCGACTTAACTGTTTAGCAATTTGGTGCTTTAGCGATTTGTGTCCAGCAACTTGGGTCTTAGCGACTTGGGCTTAGCGATTTGATTCATAGCAACTTGAGGTTTAGCGAGTTGCTACTTAGCGACTTGGTGCTTAGCAACTTGGTTCAAGGATTCTTAGCGA
Source organism: Chrysanthemum seticuspe (assembly GCA_019973895.1). Classification (NCBI taxonomy): domain Eukaryota; kingdom Viridiplantae; phylum Streptophyta; class Magnoliopsida; order Asterales; family Asteraceae; genus Chrysanthemum; species Chrysanthemum seticuspe. Next base: position 215,793,822 of record BPTQ01000005.1, read on the forward strand.
ATTTGTTGAATTTTTGTTTCTTATATGGTTTTCTCTTGATTTAGTAAAATCCCGTGAAAGAATCTATTTCCCGGTTTAATCATAGAGTTATAAAATCCCGTGAAATCTGTAAACATGTCTACCAACGTACCTACAATCATCTCCACTGTTGCTGAGGATGTTCAAGCAGCTGGTTCAGATACTCGTCCACCCATGCTTGACAGAACTGACTACGACTCTTGGGCTCAACGAATCAGATTGTAATGTCTTGGAAAGGAAAATGGGGTCAACATTCTCAAATCCATTGATGAAGGACCTTATCAGATTGAGACTACAAGAGACATAATTGATACTGCTGCAGATGGAACAATGATCTTTGGAATGGACATACCAAAGATGTTGTTAGGTCACTAGTTTTACAAACACAAGTAATATAGAAAGAGATAAGGCGATTGAACAAGAACCAAACACACACACACGATAATATAACACGGTTATGCGTAGAGGTGAATGAAAGGAAATAACTTGAACAACCAACCTTCAAATGAAGGTTTACATAAGGTATTTATAGGAGGAAAGCTAGGGCAACACTCCTAGTTTCCATCCTTTCCTTAATGGACTAAGGCCTAGGCTTATGGGCCTTCTGCATAAGCCTAAGGCTAATTACAAACATAAAGGCCATAATAAAGCTAACTATTACATATTAATTACTAACACTTGATTATGGTTTAGGAGTGATTCCAACAATCTCCCCCTCAAGTGTTGGTGATGAACGGTGAAGGCGTTGATGTAATAGTAGCTCTGACGTCTTTTGACATTCTTCTTTCTTGTGAGAAGAATTGCCTCGATTCGAACAATCTCCCCAGTGTAGAGAGATAGTTTTCCTTGAGCAGTTATGCTTTGACGTCATCATTAACTTTGTTCTTTGATTATTGTTCTTTGTGGTGAAAGTGATAGTATGTTGTTGTCTGCATCAATTCTGCCTCAGGTCTGCTTCGCCACTACAGTGTCTCCACGTCATTCTTCAACATGCTCACACGCTCTTTGACGTTGGAATTCAGTACTGATGAAGTTCTTTAAGTCTTTAGTTTTGTAGATTCTTTGATTTGACGAAGAATCATTCTGACTGTTGTGTTGCTTTAGGATAGAACTTCCATTAGTGATGATGTTGGCGTGAGCATGAGAAGAATCAGCACGATCATCCCGCTCCGGAGCTTCCATAAGAAGAAAACATTTCAAACGGTTAGTAATAAGCGGATTCCGGCACTTACAAGTTTGAACTTCGAGAATGTTGACAGCATAGTGTGAAAACACAACTCTAATTCTTACAAAGGCCGTTCCTGAACTGGAGTCCCACAAGTGAGATAACGCGATGTACCGAAGTACATCTACAGTTCAGATGAGTCGCTGAGGTACACCGAGGCATCACCTCACGACTGTAGACCGTTTGAGACACACTAAGCGTAATCCACGGGGAGTTACCAAAGTGACCTGCTGTCAGGGCTATTTGATGTTGACCCTGGCAGGAGTTTCCATTCAATCACTGAGGATCACAGATGTGAACCTCTCATAAATGTTCTCGACAGATTGCTAAGATCTGTGAAGGACTCGATATGAACCACTGATAATCTTATTTGTTGATCAACAAGTGATGAAGTGTCAAGTGTCCCTAAGAGATCTTTTGATGAATCTCGTGGCTCTAGACTCAATAGTGCATTTTGGTTTTCCTGAGCGGAGACTAGGGAGAGGGTCTCCTTCTTCAATACCAGCGATCTCTAAGAGAACGCCAATAGTTTACGTAGGGTTCCCTGTGAGAATGAAACAAGCTTCTGTTGAGAGAAACTTGAGTGGCTAAGAAGGTTTAGTGCATGCGTCACTGGGTCCATGACGACTTTTAATCTTCAATACCGGCGTCACTTAGTGACAACCAGTAGCATATGAATTGAACCCGGTGTCTGCCCTAAGTTGAGGAATTTGGAGGGCTATTTCTTTCACCCTTTTCTTTGCATTTCTTTTTAATTCTTCAACTCCTTCTTTCTCCGATTCTCATTTTCTCCTTTTTATAATCATACCTAAGGACTTCTAAGTACTAACTATTTGTGATGTCCTTGGGTAGATCCCTCCGGCTCTGGCGGATCATAGGACGGTTATTCCTAACCTTAGTCGCCTTATATCTCCCTGACTAACCTATGTTGCCATTAAAACCACTGTTGTGAAGAATCTCTCAAAGGGTTTGTAAATGAAAAACATGTTTGAACCACTGTGAGAGATAAGATTTTGCATAAATACTCCCCCTCCACATGTGCTTAAGAGTTTTAACGGTTAATTGCACAGTGAGGAAAGAGCGCGCACTTTTTGAATTGATCCACTCAAGATAGACAATCTCCCGAGAGACACGGTTACGTTGCATAGTTAAAGAGTTACATTGACAGCTTTTAGGTGACAACTAGCTCTAATAACTACCTTGAAGGTGTAGACAATCCTCGAAAGGTTGTCATACCCATCAGAGTTCATGTCTACCAAGAGTATCTTGAATGGTACATTCTACTCGGACAAGTCCTTTGCGAGACATGTTTACATTACTAGCGAACTAGCTTGAAATTATTACCCGTCCAGGACAAGTCTTTTCGAGTTACTAACAGTTTAGTACCGTCAATTCGTTGGTTAAGTCTATTACACAAAGATTCATTTGCATTTACACAACATATTTCTTATCACATAATTTTCTCCCCCTCAAAAAAGGCATATAAAATGTTACTTTTGAAAAGTTGAGAATAAATATGACCATTTCGAGTGTTGCGGGAAGATGACCACTATGAACAATTTGTGAACAAAGTTTTAACTCAAGTACTCCCCCTCAACTAGTGATATAAACGGTTGAGGTTTTGAAAATCATATGGGGAAGTACTTGTTCTTTTGAGCAAAACCTTGAAAAATGAAAGGTGTGATAGGTTTTACTCAAAAGTAAGAAGCTTTCGCTCCTTTTATAAGGATTGTGGCACTGAAGCGTACCACAGGGTCCTTTCTTGACAATAACGGGTTGTACACTGTTATGTGTGCACAAGCCATGGACATATGTAATCACACACCCAAATGTAATAATGAAGGAAACAATTCAAGGGGTACCAGGAAGTGCAGTGATGTCGCCAGGAGTGCGAACAGGGCGTTGATAGCCGGTGATGTTAATCCTGGGTCGACCACCAACAAAGCTTTCCAACGTTCTGAACTGATCCCTTCGAAACAACCTTTCATCAATCATTCTGATGATTCTCCTCACATCCCTTCGATCCTGAGAATTCCATCGCTTAGGAGACCCAATCTTGTGACGTATGTCCTTCAACCTATAGGCCAATCCGTCCCTAACCATCTTCAAAGTGTGATCCCCAAACTTGTGAAGTTCACTACACACCATTAAGCAATTTCTTTGAAGTTCACTGCGGTAAACGACGCCGAAAGGTTTGCTGATGAGTGTATATTGTGAGAGCTGGTTGAGGTCGGGAAGATCTAGCTGAGGTGGAGTGAAGTTGACACGGGTCTGATAAGATTCAACTGCCAACTAAAGATCTTCTACACGTTCCTTGATGACTATGCGTCTGATGAAGATGAGCAATGACTTGATGAATTCACGTTGTACTTCAGTTGAAAATTGTCTCATGCGACCTTGTACTTTGGCAAGGTACATGTCTTCGATGTCGTTGATAGACAAATTCTCAAAGTCAGCTTCAGAAAATGCATAATCCCTTTCATCTTGTCGTTTGACCACGATATTCTTTAGGAAGGTGTAGTCCCACTTAGATGACAGAACAACATGTTTGATGGCAACGATATCCTTAGTACTGAACACCGCATGTTGAGACTTCTGAACCTGACAGCTTCTATAGTAGATTCTTCGGCGTTCCGGCCAATGATGAATCCCGTACATTGCATCTCGGTCGTATGCTTCCACTTTGTCAGAGAACAAGTGATTGGCACGTTCCTTGATGGCTATGCAGTTCGAGTATATAGCTGCTGGGAATGGAAGTGTCAACGATGTAGCGTATTTCCTTGAACCATCGCCACTGTGTAGAAGAAATTCCAGGTCTTTGTTGAAGAAATATCTGAATGGGATCCTAGGTTCATCTGGTTGGCCATTTGTTGGTAGAGGTTTTGACCAGTCGGTGTAGTATGGAGGGTTGTCCTGTTTGGTGAAGTCGATGTTTGCTTCTGGGTTGAGCCAATCCATGTTGTTAGACATAGCTCGAGCAATGTTTTCAAGGTGATATTCGACCTCGATGGCACTTTCTGAGCTATCTTTCCACAGTTGAAAAGCTTCATTCTTGATTCGCCTCAACTCGGATTTCGTCATCTTCTTCACCTGGAACTTTTCTTGCAAAAGTTTTGTATGCTCCAATGTATTACCGTCTACCAAATCCTGACCTTCTTCAGGGTAGCGAGTGTTGTTAACAAGAGTAGAGAACCATTCAAATTCTTCAGTTTTATCGTCATCTAGCCAAGATACGATGTCAGTCTGAGGCGTCTTCTTCTTCTTCTTTTTCGAAGGCCTAGATGATGATGCTGGTTTCTGAACTTGTTTGGGAGAGGTGGGTTGTTGTAGGGGCTCAAGGACCTCTTCATCGTCACCACCCATATACTCAAAGTGATCACCGGTTTTCTGAGTCAGGGGTGGTAACTCGGAATCGTCCTGAGGTTTATCTGTAGAAGAATGAGGAGGAGACCTTTGTTGAGTAGGAGTCCGTTGGAGAGGAGGTAACATAGAAGATGATTCACCAGACTTCTTATGACGTTTAGCTTTATCATGCTTATCCTGATCCTTGTCTTCATCGTCTCTAGGACGTTTAGACTTTACTACTTCGAATCTACATGCTTCTTTGAGTTGGTAGTCCAGCAATGCTTGAAACAACTTTCCTTCCTTAGAAGTAAATGTCCCAGATCGTGTAGACATTTGTGTGACAAGCTTGGCCACCAATTCATTATCTGAGAAAACTACAGGATCAGATGGATTGATTGTGACGGTTAAAGGTGTGGATCTTATAGTTTGCTTGGCTATCTGCATAAGATTCGGATATAGTTGTCTGGTAAACATCTCCTTTGTGACTTTAGGAACGATATCCAGAAGGTACTTGTTAGTGTAACCTTCGATCATTTCATTCAGTTCCTCTTGACGATGACTTTTCATGAACTCCTGAACGAATTCCCTTTCTTTCTGCATCTTGTCATTCTCATCATTTAAGTACTGTATTTGGTCAGCAAACCAATTCAGTTTTCTATAGAGCACGTTCTTCTTTCTGACTTGTTGGACAGCTTTCACAATACTTTCATGAGCATGAGAAATCCAAGATCGAGGTGGTTTCTTCACAGATTTGGATGTAGATTTGGTTGATTTCTTTGATGGTGGTGGTGAGGAGTTAGATGAAGAATCTGATGAGGAAGAGACATGAGGAGACTCGGGGTCCTTGGGCGGTTCAGAAGTTTCCTTCTGTGAACGTGTAGGACTTTCCAGAAGCAGCTTGTCATAATCAGCATCTTTATCTTTCTCAGACTTCTCAGTTTTAGGTTTCTCAAACTCATATTCGATAGTTTCCTCCACAAGCTTTTGTTGTTGCACAAGAGTGGTGGCACCAGATCCCTTATCGGGTCGATTAACCGCATCAGGATCTGGTGAAGAGTGGGCAACACCACTTGATCCTCCGGGGCCGCCCATTTGGTCTTTTGCAAATTCTTCAGCTTTTTGAAGGTGTCTGACGATTTTAAACTTCTTCCTGTAGGATTGATCCAGTAGCTCTTCTTTTCTTCAGAGCTCTCATCATAGGGCACAAGTGCAGGAGTCTTCCCTTTTCCTTTATCAGCTTGAGGACTTGGAGGTTTTGGTACTGAAGGATTGTCATCCTTTGCAGTTTCAGAGTAGGTAATCTCTTCATCTGTGTCAGTACCTTCAGAGCTTTCGTCCAAAAGCTTTCTTTGCGGTTCAGGTGTGGGAATAGGTTCAGCTTCCTTTACGGGAACAATCCTTTTACGAGGAGGATTCCTTTTGGGAAGCTTCCTATAACTTTCAGAACTTACTGCACTTCCAACACTTCCTTTTCTGGTTCTCCGAGTAGGAGTTCTTGAAGGTTTTTCATCAAGATGACCAACTTTGCCTTCTCTTACTGCTACTAGATACCTTTTGTACGTTTCAAGCTTCTTGAGTTCTTTAGATAGAAGGTGATCAGGCAGCACGACACCCTGCTTCTTAGTTGTCGATTCCTTGATTCTGATAGAAAGGATAGGTTCGGACAACAAGTCGTGATTGTCGGGGTCATTGAGCCTCTGTGGAATATCAGGATTGAGTCCAAGTGCTCTCTGGATCAAAAGCTTTGTGTATCTGACATAGGGAATCTTTGATCCAAGCTTCTTGTGAAATAGCATCATGTCCTCCCATATCAGTGCTTCGATTTCGATGTCCTTCTTATTGATCAAAGACTAGAAGATTTGCAGTTCCATGAGCTTTGGATGCTCATAACCCCACTGTCACGACCAGAAACAGACTTGGTAATGATGATGTAGAGGGTTCTCCACGGTTGAGGAATGTTCTTAAGCTCCACGTGAGAATGCTTAGTAACAATCCCTGAAGCTTCATCATAGCCAATGTCAAGAAGAAATTGCAGAACTGTCTCCTCAGTAGGTGTGGCAAAGAAGTCAGTAGCCTCGATTTCAGGAATGAGAAGAACAGCCCGTAAGTCTGCATGAGTGATGGTGACTTGTTTGTGATTGAGTGTCACTGTCACTGCACTTTGACCAGTGATCCTCTGCATAGAATTCCAGAATTACTGAATGTAGATTTCCGGTACAGTAGCAGAGTGTGAGAGCATGTTCTGGTAGGGATGATTCCTTAGAATATCCACAGCAATGAGACAAGAAGATTCTGAGCATGTAAGTGTTTCAAAGTCAAACCTAAGGTTATTCTTTCCAATATTTCTCGGATAGCCATTTGGGAAGATATCAGCAATAGTGAGAACCTCAGGTGCATCCACATTCATTTGAGCAGCCATGTCGTGATCTGAAATAACATTAGCCAAAAGAACCAATATATCGAAAGACATAATATTAGTCAACAGAAGGTCTTATTGTATAGTTATTGAATGTACAGTGATAATGATTGTTACGAGTCCTAAGTCACTTGTTTGTCCAATAGTCCAATGATGTCGTGAAATGTTTCGTGAGTTAGTTAACTTTAAGTTTTAAAGTTTATGTTATCACTTATAGTTCACAACATATCAAACGTTTGAGTTTATTAGTGACTTTATTGGATTCGTGACGATATGATTTGTTTATTAACAAGTTTGTACACGTAACAATTCATAATGAAGGTCAATCCAGGCTTAAGCGTAGATTTGGCAAAGTTAAGCGTAAACAGGAAATATATATACGCGTAGACGAAAGCTTACGCGTAGGATCCTAATCTTACGCGTAAGAAATGTTACACGTAGGAAAAAGGGGACCTTATGCGTAGAGCTTATGCGTAGGCGTATAAGAACCTTACGCATAAGGCTTACTCGTAAGAGTAGACCTTATGCGTAGAGGTCACTGTTTATGCATATCCTTCACAGGATACGCGTAGTCCCATTGTAGAACCTTATGCGTAGTAGTTACGCGTAGGATTTCTCTTACGCATAACTTCCTACGCGTAAGGTAATCCTTATGCGTAGAGTAACAATCAACCTTGATTCTGAATTTTATGCGTAGCAAGCCTGAAATAAAACATCATAACATCAATTTTGACACTCAACATTCATTCAATTACAGATTTAAACATAATCACTCATTTAAACTGTTAGGCGTAGAAAACCTTACGAGTAACCTAAAACCCTAGTTTCAGAATTTACGCGTATGAAATCTAGCCATAGTTAATGCACCAAAGTATTTCTGGTAAGTCTAAGATGTTGTGAGAGTGTAATGACCAAGTTATAACATCTAAATCATGGAGAATCAAAAATACCCAAACTTATGAACTTTAAACCCTAATTCCAAATTTTTAATCATTTAGAGTTTCTGGGTGGTTATAGAGCCTGGAAACCTTTAATTCAACATGATATGAGTATCACACAACAATCTTTTTGACCAAAACCCTTCACATTTGAAAACACCCAAATCGACTCATAAACCCTAATTATCAAAATCCATTAATTCGTGTTTCTGGGAGTATTTTGAGCATAGAAAAGATATCATTGATGTTGTTAAAGCATTTTGACACAATCTTTTTAACCAAAACACACAACAAATGATTATATGTTCTAACCCTTACGCGTAAAACACAAAATTCATTGAATCTTAAGTTTTAACCGTTGGATTCGTATGAAATTCTAAACCATTGTTTAAAATTACGTTAAGAACACAAAACCACTTACAGATTGATGATCAGAAACACAGATTTCTTGAATGAATATTAGGCGTAGGATCTTTTAGGTTAGAAGTAATAAATGTGAGGGTAATGTTAGGTGGAGGATGTTTTTATTAAAATAACTTTAATATTTTGACAGTTTTGGTCCCTCCACCTTTTCCTTTTTCAAACAAAGCCTTTTAACTTCCATTTTGGTTACCAAACAAAGATTTTAAGAAAGATATTTGACGACACTCCCCCTTGACTTAAGAAAAATGATGAAAGGTTATTAATTTTAGTCCGAGGAGTGTCATTAAACCAGAAAATTTACCACCATTGATAACAGAAACAACCGAGATATGATAACATGCAAGTACACAGATGTTTTGAAACAGTTTAAATCTTTGTATTCTCCCCCTCAACACTTGATCGGAAAAATACTAAATTTTGAAAGATTATAGTGTTGATGGAAGAAATGTACTTGCCATGTTGAAAGAGAAGTAGATTAGAAGAATATTTTTGTTGTTTTTAAAAGATTTTATATTTTTGTATTTTGTTTTTGAAAATTTATTTACAAAAGATATTTTGATGTTTGACAGGTTTTTAAGACTGTTTTAGGGGATATTTTTGTTGTTTTTAAAAGATTTTATATTTTTGTATTTTGTTTTTGAAAATTTATTTACAAAAGATATTTTGATGTTTGACAGGTTTTTAAGACTGTTTTAGGGGGTCATCCAATTCCTCTTGAGTCAAACACCTCATACCAATCCGGTGGACCAACTCATTAAACCTAGCGGGAGGCAAGGCTTTGGTGAGAAGATCTGCCAATTGGTATTCTGTACCCACGAAGTATAATTCAACAGTACCCTGTTCCACGTGGTCCTTGATGAAATGATAGCGAAGATCGATGTGCTTTGATTTCGAGTGCTGAACTGAGTTGCACGAGATCGCAATGGCACTCCGATTGTCGCAGTACATCGGGATTCTGTCAAATACGTAACCATAGTCTTTGAGTTGTGTTCTCATCCAGATAATTTGAGCACAACACGCGGACATGGCTACATATTCTGCTTCGGTTGATGACAGCGATGTACAATCCTGTTTCTTCGATTGCCAAGACACCAGTTTATCACCAAGAAATTGTAGTGCTCCTGAAGTACTTTTCCTTGAGTCTAAGCATCCTGCGTGGTCAGCGTCTGAAAAAGCGATTAGTTCAAAACCAGAATCCTTCGGATACCAGATCCCCAAGTTAATGGTTCCCTTGATGTATCGGAGGATTCTTTTAGCCTCAGAGAGGTGGGTTTCAGTTGGTCGCAACTGATAACGGGAGCATAGATAAATGGGAAAGACAATATCAGGTCTGCTAGCTGTTAGATACATGAGAGACCCAATAATACTTCGGTATTTGGTAGGGTCCACTAATTTCCCATGTAAATCAGGGTCTAGCTTCTTGGTATGAGTCATTGGTGTGGCATAAGTATCACAGGTTTTCATTCCAAATTTGTTTAACAATTCAAGGGCATATTTGGACTGACTCAAGAAAATACCACGTTGATGAACTTGTAATCCTAGAAAGAATGTAAGTTCACCCATCATGGACATTTCAAAATTTTTCTTCATTAGTTTTGCAAAAGCGATTGAAAACTTTTTATGTGTAGACCCAAAAATGATGTCATCCACGTAAATTTGAACAATTAAGATATGTGCCCCGTGATATTGTATAAAAAGAGTTGGGTCAACCAAGCCTTTGGTGAAATTATTAGCAATGAGGAAAGATGATAGCTTATCGTACCATGCCCGAGGGGCTTGTTTGAGACCATAAAGAGCTTTGTTCAGTTTGTAGACATGGTTCGGGCACTCTGGATCAACGAATCCTTCGGGTTGGCTGACATAAACCATTTCTTTCAGTTGTCCGTTGAGAAACGCAGTTTTGACATCCATCTGAAAGACCGTCATATTCATATGAGCCGCGAACGCGAGAAATATCCGAACAGCCTCAAGACGAGCAACCGGAGCAAAAGATTCTTCAAATTCTATTCCCTCTTCCTGACGATAACCCTTAGCAACTAGACGTGACTTGTTTCTGATTACGTTCCCTTCAGCATCCAATTTGTTTTTCCAAATCCATTTGAGACCAATGACGTAGACCCCTGTTGGTCTTTCAACCAGTTCCCATACTTCAAGATGTTTGAATTGGTTGAGTTCTTCTTGCATGGATTCAATCCAGTTATCTTTTGTCATTGCGTCTTTAATGTTTTTAGGCTCATATTTGCAGACAGTGAGTGCATAAATGCAATGTTCACCATCTGTGTGAAGTCGTTGTCTCGTAACGACTGGTTGATTCGGGTTGCCAATAATATTAGCCAGAGGATGGACTTTTGTCCATCGATGTGTAGAGGGTTGATGTTGGTATACATTGTGCAGATTCTGAGGATTCAAATGGTTTGTTGAAGATTCCGTGACATCTGGTGCAGCAGTCTCATTAGCAAACGGGTTAAAGAACGCATTTGGATCAAAATCTGCAGGTGGGGGTACTTCATTCAGAATATCATCAGCCGGTTCATCATTGTTAGAAGCGGTTTGTTCAACTGTTGTGTTGGAGTCAACTGGTGTAGGTGGATCTTCAACAGTAGTTGTTGTAGCAGGTGTATCAGGTATAGGAATATTATCAGGTTGAGCAGCGGAAACAGTGGATACACCTGGAGCACGTTCATCAATATCGTCACTGAACAGAGGAGCAAATAACCTTTCCATTTGTTGACGAGTTAGCTGGGGGCTTTGTTCAGCTGATGATGGAGGTTGGGGGAAGTTTAAACGGTTGTGACCGGGTTCTAAGCTGTTATACTCAGAAGCTATTTCCGTGAGTTCATCAAAATGAGCATGAATCGTTTCCATCACCTGTTTTGTACAACGATTCCAGATCCGGTAACCTTTAGAATTCTCACAATATCCAATAAAGACTCCAATGTCAGCTTTGGCTTTGAGCTTTCCAAAATCATCACGATCATTATTCGGATAGCAAAGGGATCCAAATACATGAAAGTGTTTGAGATTTGGTTTATGGTTGTGGACAAGCTCGAAAGGTGTTTTGTTGTGGCGTTTTGTGATCATAGAGCGGTTTTGAGTATAGCATGCAGTAGATACAGCTTCTGCCCATAAGTAATCTGGAAGTTTAGCATTGATTAACATTGTTCTTGCAGCTTCCACTAACGTTCGGTTTCATCTTTCAACCACTCCGTTTTATTCGGGTGTACGTGCAATAGATGTTTGATGCTGAATTCCCACTTTCTCATAAAATTCACGAAGGGTTTGGTTAACAAATTCAGTTCCTTTGTCTGTTCTGATTAGCCTGACGGTGTTGCGGAGCTGAACCTGTATTTTCGTGAGAAAGGTGATGATCATTTGTGGAGCTTGGTCTTTGCTTCGAAGAAAGTAGACCCAAGTCCATCGTGAGTAGTCATCAACAATTACTAAGATGTAGAGTTTACCATTGATCGATTCCACGCGCATCGGGCCACACAAATCCATGTGAAGAAGATGAAGCACATGCTGAGAGCTGTGTTCCACCTTTGAAGGAAAATGAGCAGGAGTGCTTTTTCCTTGTTCACAAGCTGAGCAAAGGTGATCTTTTGAATACCGGAATCGTGGGAGACCTTCAACTAGTTTGTGTCGAGCAAGGTTGGTGATGGTTTGAAAGTTTAGATGTGAGAGACGACGGTGCCATAGCCAAGATTTTGTTGATGTTGCCTTTGAAAGTAAGCAGATGGGAGATGAAGCAACCATGTCTTGCATAGAGATAGTGTAGAGACTAGAATTACACGAGCCAGACATAAGGTCATTTCCGTGTAGATCACGAATGAAACAAGTTTTCTCCCGGAAAGCAACCTCCAAATCTCTATCACAAAACTGACCTACTGAAAACAGATTATGACCGAGGCCTTCCACATAGTAAACCCTGCTGATTTCGATGTTCCCATTGACATAATCTCCGTAGCCCATGATAGCTGCGAAGTGATCATTCCCGAACCTGATAGTGCCAATGAACTTTGCAATAAAGTTTGATAACAGTTTAAGGTTGCCTGTCATGTGTCGGGAACATCCGCTATCAACAATCCAGAATGATCTGTATCACCTGCATTACACACAGACGACACAGATGGAATAGAAGTAGATGTGGAACCCGAAATGTTAGAGGGTTCCGAAGCAGGTATATGAGACATGCACACATTAATAATTTTAGGCATCCATTTAAATCCTAATGTGTTATATATCCATTTCTGCCATCTATAACTACTCTTTGCTTTAGTCTTAGTGAATGCACTAGGTGGTACTACATTCTTAGGAGGTGAAACTGGGGCTACAGGGACAACCACACATGACGTAGAATCTAAAGAAGGCGGTCTACCAAGCACAGACTTAGAGTGATTAGTGGGCCTAGAGGTATTCCGATTCTTAGGATTCCGTAAACGAGAGATTATAGCTTTAGCAACACATTTGTCATGACAATCAGAATTCATACTTTTACGACAAATAACACAAGGTGCATCAGACTGAATATCAAAAGTACTTAACGGTTTAGCATTCGTTACATCACTATTTCTATTACATTTGCCAGACGCAATATCTATAGTACCCGATGCCTCTAATACAGTTACCCTTGTAGCTTTAGTCGTCCCAAATGATACACCTTCCGGAGCCAGTATTAGACAAAAGTCATCCAGTCAAAACACTATCTCTAAACCTCCAACGAAAGGCCCTCTTTTGAACAAAGTAAGCACTAGATGTGCCTTTACTGGAATACAGACCGAGCACATTAAGATCAGAGATGTGATAGAGATACGTTCTGTACCAACGAAGTAGAGGGTAGACGAATGAAAGTTTCCGTTGTAGTTGTTTTAGAACCGATACCGTGGCAGCAGAGAGTGTAGATTTGAAAGTTTGGTAGTGGTTGGAACGAGCTGTGTTTGATCAACTTCCAGAGGGTGCTAAGGCCATAAGTTTTCTAGTGGAAACGAGTCGAA
>BPTQ01000005.1:215821468-215839346 GCA_019973895.1 Chrysanthemum seticuspe
AGACTAATTCGGGTGTTACTTGAATGGAGATCATAGTCAATAATTATAGAAAACGACTCAAAAGAGACGTTTTATTAAAATAGTTATCATTCATCGAAAACTCATTGTTTGTTACAAAATATTGCAAATAGATCAAGTGTTTTTCCCCAAAAGAAATATCATGAGTTTGAAAGAAATGATAACTTTTATGTTTTACACCACCAGATAAGCCTTGCCATGCCCCGTTCCGCACCTTGGTCATAATCTTCACTGATTACCTGAGATAACATGCTTAAAAAGGTCAACAAAAATGTTGAGTGAAATCCATAGGTTTAAAATAAGTTGAACACAAGTATAAGATCATGATCATTGTAAACTAACAATATCATAAGAAAAATATCACCGATTATTATGCGCTAAGCTCATGAAACCAAGACTCAACTGCATACACCGAATTACCAGTGTACGTAAGTATGCCCCAAAGGAGGTAATAGCCAATTACCTAAAGATATTCGATATGGTGCGCCCCGGTTATTTCTCTATAACCGAAACGGGGTTCGTTATTCCCCATAGTACTATTCATGATATCTACGTTCACTCGCGGTGACTAATGGTTCATGATCAGGGGACTTGTGGCTAACAACTTAGGCAGTTCCAATAATCAAGAAGATCAAGCATTTATGAAAAACCCTTGTGTTCTAGTTTAGAGCATGTATCTCCCTCGCGGGGTTTATAAAAATAAAGTAAAAGCGAGGCTATGAACTCACCTTGATGATAATGCACACGCAAAAATAGATCAAGCACAATGTAGCGGAGGTTCCAACTCGAAACCTAAAATGATGAGATGGCGAATCTCAGTAATGAGCATTTTGGTTCGCGACCAAAATAATAGAGCATTGAATATTCTTATTCAATAGATCATTGGATTGTCCAATCCAATAGTGTGCGATCGTGATTAACGTTTTAAGTTAATTTTCATGCTACATTGTCTTAACTAGTGATCCTCACTTACGCATAAGTGAAATGTTCCCCCGTTGTGATCTTAATAGATTGGTTGAGTATTTTAACGTGTTTGAATAAATTCCCCGTGTGTTTTATCGAATTTGATATATATATATATAATTATAATCTTATAATATATATATATATAAATAATACATTTACCGTTATCCGAAATAAAATACTCGTAAGATCAAAATACTCGTTTTTACGAAGTTATTATGGGTTTATAAGTTTTTCTAAACTTTTCCCGAATTTACACTTTTTACCCTCGAGCTACAAAAAGTACAAGTTTAGTCCTTACACTTTTAGAAAATGACACTTTGTACCCAAAAAAATATCTCATGCTTAAAGTTTCCAGATTTGACGCTTTTAGTCCCTCATAAAAAAAAACTGTTTTTGTAAAATACACTTTAAAATATTAACTTTTGTTACACTTCTAAATATTTACTTTATTTAGTTATAAGTTTATTGGAAGTGGAGGGGTGAAATCTGTCAATAGGTGATAGTTATAAAAAGGGGAGGAAAAAGGGTGCAACAAGTGAGATTCGAACCAGGGACCTCCCGCCCATAGCCCATGCGTGATAACCAACTGAGCTAGGCTCTTTTTGTGTTTTAATCTCACGTTACATGCTATATATATCATAAAGCTTATGTGTTATAGTTTTGTATAAAGGCTACTGTGATGTCGAGACATGCATGGTATTCATTTCTTGTTTCCATTTCTTCTTCTTCTCAACTTGTTAAGCCTTTTAGTTCTTATTATGTCTATGTCTTCCACAAGGTGGTGAGCTTATATGTTCGGCTTATTACAAATAAGCTCGAAAGAAAAGCTCTTGGCTTCCTTGGGCTCGAAGTGGGTTTAAATTATACGTGTGACATTATACTCGTGATGACAGAAAATGATATCGAAAATGAAATGCGAGATGGTTCTAGCGAAACTTACCACACTCACTTGGAGTGGAGATGATACGTGAAATGAGTGAACGTGTCGAATGAACTCGAGTACTCCTTGTTCTCCTTATAACTTGTTACCCGTATTCCTATTTACCCAAGTCTCCTAGTTGTTAATAACCCAAAACTCTTTTCTTCCTTTCTTCTTGATCGACAGAAACCAAAGAAATAGTGTGAAGTGTTTGTGAGTTGTATGAGTTTAAGTGAAGGGTGTGTATGCTTGTAGTGGGGTTTTAAAGAGATTCAAGCATGGCTCTTTCAATTTTTAAGTCTCCTAGCTTTCCTAATCCTAGGCTTATAGTCACATGTTATATTGAGTTTGTTCATGTTTGTGTGTATGTTTCTTGGCGTGGGATTGATGGCAGCCAAGATTGTGGCATGCTCAAGGCTTTGTCACTTCATGCTCTTGTTTAAGAAACATGTTATCCAAAGGTTAATCAAGTTAGTCAAATGTCTAGGTATTTTAATAATAATGCTAGGGTGGTCAAAGTGTGGTGTTGGTCTCTAATCTTACACACACACGCAACACATTTGGAGACCAATGTGTTTTTATTTTGCTTGTGTCATTTTGTTGCATCTCGTTAGCTAGACTAACCATAGGAACGAAATCACAACTAAGATCCTAACCAAGTTTAAGTACAAGTTTCATGTGGTGCTTTGGGCTCGAACTTCAAATAATACAAGAGAAGTGAGTTGGGCTTTGTGGGTGTTGGGCTCGGGATACAACCGGCAAGGGCCCAAAATAAAATGGATATGGTGTTGGGCTAGGTGAGTTGGACGCGGCCCAAATAAAAATATAGCGTAGGCTTGGCCCGGTTACAAGGCCCATTTCGTGTCGGGTTGAGTGGTGAAGTGGTATAAAGTCCAATGAGTTTCGAGGCCCAATACGAATTTTATAAATTTTTATTATAATTAAATTCGTAATTTTTACAAATTTTTACGTATTCGATACGTATTTTAAGGTTATCAAGATCGTGGGGAAATTTTATTTAGATCACAACGGTATATTTATGAACGCTCGAGCTGCGTTGATCATGCATATGTCAAATGATATGCAAAAGTGATGTTTAGAAAATTTCATGACGAAATAGATCGTGTTTAATTCTTGATTAAAACGTTAAGTACATTGAAATTTTCCGGGAGCTTACAGTACCTACCCCTTAAGAGAACCGCGTCCCGCGGTTAAACTCGCAGAGGCTGTCATGGGTGATCTAGATGAACAGGTGGGGATACTTGGAACGCATTACATCCTCGCGCTCCCAGGTGAACTCTGCACCTCGTTTCTTATGATTCCATCGAACTTTAATGATAGGAATGCGGCTTTGCTTAAGCCTCTTAACTTCTCTGTCCATGATCTCGACTGGTTCTTCGACAAAGCTAAGTTTGTCATTGAGCTGGATGTCCTTGAGTGGTACGACTAGAGTTTCATCCGAAAGACACTTTTTAAGATTTGAGACATGGAACGTATCATGTACTCGGCTAAGTTCTTCGGGAAGATCAAGTTTATATGCCACTGGACCAATTCTTTGAAGAATTTTGAATGGCCCGACGTATCGAGGTTTGAGCTTTCCTCGTTTTCCAAATCTGACCATCCCTTTCCAGGGTGATACTTTGAGCATTACACGGTCTCCGACTTGGAATTCCATTGGTTTTCTTCGAACATCTGCGTAGCTCTTTTGTCTATCTCGAGCTGTTTGCAATGTTTGCCGAATTTGCATTATCTTTTCTGTTGTCTCTTGGACAATTTCGGGGCCTGTAAGTTGTACTTCTCCAACTTCCGCCCAGCAAACTGGCGATCGGCATTTTCTTCCATAGAGTGCCTCAAAAGGTGCAACTTTAATGCTGGCGTGATAACTGTTATTGTAAGAGAATTCAGCCAGAGGTAAGTGCTTATCCCATCCTTTTCCGAAATCAATCACACATGCTCTTAGCATGTCTTCCAGAGTTTGGATCGTTCTTTCACTTTGTCCATCTGTTTGAGGATGGTACGCAGTACTCATATCTAAGTTGGTACCCATGGCTTTTTGAAGCGTTTGCCAAAATCTTGAGGTGAATCGGCTATCACGATCAGATATGATAGAGATTGGTACACCGTGACGAGAAACAATCTCTTTGATGTACAGTCTAGCGAGTGTAATCATCTCGTCGTTCTCCTTGATTGGCAAGAAATGAGCGGACTTTGTAAGACGGTCTACAATAACCCAAATGGTGTCAAAACCATTAGAAGTTTTTGGCAACTTTGTGATGAAGTCCATTGTGATTCTTTCCCATTTCCACATAGGAAGTTCTGGTTGAGTTAGCAATCCAGATGGCTTTTGATGTTCAGCTTTAAATTTCAAGCATGTCAAACATTTACTGGCGTATACAGCGATATCAGCCTTCATATTAGGCCACCAGTACAAAAGCTTTAGATCTTGATACATCTTGTTGGGACCAGGATGTATGGAATACTTTGATTTATGTGATTCATGCATGATGAGCTCTCGAATACCTCCAAAGAGTGGAATCCAACTTCGATTTTTGAAACATAGCGTTCCGTCCGATCTCTTCACAAATCCATTCTCATTCTCCGGCATGCCATAAATCTTCTCATTCGGCCTATTTCCTTCCTTAAGGGCTTCGATCTGAGCTTCAAGAATTTTCGATGGTAGGGGTGAATTGATTACCATTCCCAATGATCTCACTCTAAGTGGCTTAGGGCGATCTTTTCTGCTCAAGGCATCGGCAACAACGTTTGCCTTTCCAGGATGATAACGGATCTCGCAGTCATAATCACTAAGCAATTCGAGCCAGCGACGTTGACGCATATTCAATTCCTTTTGATCTAAGATGTGTCGAAGACTTTTGTGATCAGTGTACACTATACACTTGGTTCCGTACAGATAATGTCTCCATAATTTGAGTGCAAACACCACGGCGCCAAGTTCTAGATCGTGAGTAGTATAATTCTTCTCATGAGTTTTGAGTTGTCGTGATGCATAAGCAATCACTTTGTTCCTTTGCATGAGAACAGCGCCTAAACCCATATGTGAAGCATCACAATATACTACAAAATCTTCGGCTCCTTCCGGTAGTGCCAAGATAGGTGCTTCGCAAAGTTTGTTCTTTAGAAGTTGAAAAGCTGATTCCTGATCGTCTCCCCATTCGAATTTCTTCGTTTTCTGGGTTAACTCGGTCAATGGTTTAGCTATTTTCGAGAAACCTTCGATGAATCTTCGATAATAACCAGCAAGTCCTAAGAATTGACGAATTTCAGTGGGATTAGTGGGTACTGGCCAATTCTTAACAGATTCAATCTTCGAGGGATCCACATGGATTCCTTCACTGTCGATCACATGACCAAGAAATTGGACTGTCTCAATCCAAAAGTCACACTTGGAAAACTTTGCGTACAATTTTTCATCCTTGAGTAACTTCAGGACAGTCTTCAAATGTTCCGCATGTTCTTCTTTATTACGAGAGTATATAAGAATATCGTCGATGAACACAATGACGAATTTATCCAGATATGGTTTGCAGACTCTATTCATGAGGTCCATAAATACAGCAGGTGCATTAGTTAAACCGAATGGCATTACTTGGAATTCATAATGGCCATATCGTGTTCTAAATGCGGTCTTGGGTATATCTTCTTCTCTTACCCGTAACTGATGATATCCAGATCTTAAATCAATCTTCGAGTATACACTCGAGCCTTGTAATTGATCAAACAGATCATCGATCCTTGGTAAGGGATAGCGGTTTTTGATTGTGAGCTTGTTCAATTCTCTATAATCGATACACATCCGGAATGATCCATCTTTCTTCTTAACGAATAATACCGGTGCTCCCCAGGGTGAGGAACTTGGTCTAATGAATCCTTTCTCAGATAGCTCTTCTAGTTGTTTGGATAATTCTTGCATTTCTGAGGGCGCTAAACGGTACGGTGCTCGTGCTACAGGAGTAGCTCCAGGAATAAGATCGATTTGAAATTCGACTTGTCGAGCAGGTGGGAGTCCAGGCAAATCTTCTGGAAACACCTCAGAAAATTCCTTGATTACAGGTACATCCTCTAGTCGTTTCTCTTCCGACTTCTTTTCCGTTACTTGAGCTAAGAAGGCATAACATCCTTTTTCCATGTACTTTATTGACTTTGCACAGGATATGATACTTAAGTACTTTCTACTTTGATCTCCTTGGATGACTAATGTTTCACCGTTGATCGGGATATGAACGGTTTTCTCGTCACAAACAATCCTAGCACGGTGTTTGGACAACCAATCCATGCCAATTACGACATCGAAACTTCCAAGTTTGATTGGCAAAAGATCTATGAGGAACGAATGATCTTGTAATAGAATAGGACAATTACGGATTACGGTGTTGGTTCCTATTATTTTCCCATCAGCAAGCTCTATCTCATAAGTTGTATCTAAGGCGATTGGGGATATTTCAAGTAATGGTGCAAAAGTAGTAGATACAAAACTCTTATCTGCTCCCGAATCAAACAAGATTTTTGCAGGATGATTGTTAAGAGAATACGTACCCGTCACAATGTCAGGGTTCAACGGTGCATCTCCATCTCCTAGCATGTACACTCTTGCACGCGCATTGTTTGTTTGAACGACATTTAACTTTGGGCATTGACTTTTGAAATGACCAGGTTCTCCACATCCATAGCAGTTCATGTTTGTCACAGTGTTGCCTCTTCCAAGGTTTCGGCAATGTTTACCTTGATGACCTACCTTGTTGCACTTATCGCACTTCACAGTACAAGGTCCAGAATGGTGCATCAAACATCTATTACACTGGGGATGTGGTCCTACATACCCTTTTCCAGCAGTGGGTGCAGCATAAGCCCTTGCGGCTTCTTGCCTTCGGTTTTGCCGATTGTGATGTTGGTTTCTGTTGCGGTGATATTGATTGTTGTTGTTCCGATTGTTGTTGTTGGACTGATGGTGGTTGAAATTTGAGGTTTTCCGATCATCAAACTTCCTTTTGTTGTCACTTGAGCCTTGTGCATTTGCAAGCTTTAGTATTGGTTCCATAAGGCGGTGGGATACAAGAACAACTTCTTCAACAGTTTTTGGCTTCGAAGCGATGACATCTCCTTCGATGCTTCGAGGTAAACCTCCGATCAAAGCTTCCAAAAGCTTTTCATTGGTGGGAAACAAATGAGGACATAGAGCTCTCAGCTCGTGGAATCTCTTGAAGTATGTCTTGAGATCATTACCTTTAGCAGCCAAGTGGTAATACTCATCTTCGAGTTTCTTGATCTCAGTCCTCGGGCAATACTGTTTCATTAACAGTTGTTTCAGATCTGACCATGAAATCTTACAAGCTTCTTCCATTCCAATTGGTTGAGCATGGCCTTTCCACCAAGATAACGCATCTTCTAACAAAGTTCCAGTCACAAACTTGACTTTGCAGTCATCTGTGCAGTCACTTAGCAGAAATACAGTCTCGGTTCTCTCAAACCAATGAAGTAAACCAATAGCACCTTCAGTGCCCTTGAAGAATGTCGGCTTGCAGTTCATGAACTCTTTGTAATTACACTTGCGAGTTACAGTGGACTTACTTTGATTTGTTGGAGTGTTAGTTGCATTTGAGTTTGCCATTTCAAGAAGACGTGCAGCTTCTGTGACACGATTCTCTTCAGCAATGCGAGCAGCTTCAGCCTCACGTGCTGCTTGAGCGACACGCTCAGCTTCAGCCTCTCGAGCAATTCGGGTGTTCTCAGCTTCTCTTGCAATTTTAGCTTCTCTTGCGATTTCAGCTTCACGCGCCTCTTGGGCAATTCGTTCAGCTTCAATGCGTTCAGCTTCGGCTCTAGCAGTATCAGCGACATGTTGTGCTATAGCTGCGCTAACACTTTCAGCGACCATTTTCTGAATAGCTGCGGGAGTGATGGTGGATGAGGTAGCTTTCTTCTTGACCATTTTTCTAAAATTTCCAAGAATAAATACCAAGATTAAGAATTATCGATCGATGATAAAATTGATTTCATATTATACATATCATAATAGTCCAGATTACCACTTTAAATTAATGATATGATATGAATATGATTTTTCTCAACAAATCATAATATATATATAAGGACATAAGGATTGGTTCGGCATACATCACCGAGGAATAATATCATAACATCAGAATAATAGAAATACAACCATGGAATACATCGTTACATAGTTTTGATCACAACCATAGGTTACATCATCATAATTCTTGTTCCAAGGTTACAAACCAAAAAGATACAAGCCTTAATGCCTCATATGGCGGCTTTATGATACATACTAAGATAAAGATGACTAGGATCTACGCATCTCCCGATGCGTCATCCTGACGACGACGAATCTCCTCAACCATGGCTGTCAAGTCTCGGATCTGCTGCTCACGGGCTCGATCTCTCGCCTCGAGGTCATCAATCCTCTCCTCCAGAATAGCAGTGTGAGCATGAGCGGATGCAAGCTCGTGATGTAGGACTCTCTCTCGACCTAAGGCAGTCTCTCTCAAAGTACTAGCATCTCGAATAGTAGTCTCCAATCTCCGAGTTAATTGGTTAACGGCCTCTCTCGCCTCCACAATCTGAGTACTCATCATATCAAACACAATCTCGATGGAGTAGCGACCTACCACGAGGTTCTCGACTTCTTCTTCCAAGCTCTCTATCCTCACTAGTGGAATCTCATCATAATGTGCCATGAGCTCATTCAACTGATCTTCGTTCCTGATAAGTCTCGTAGCCAACAGAGGAATAGTGTGGTGTACCGGTTCACCGGTAACAGGTAGAACTGGAGCTGGTGCAGTAGTCGAGCTTTCTCCAAGCTCAAACGAACTAGGTGCTCCCTCCTCTTCTCTCCAACGTCGAAGTAAAGGTATCAAGAATGACCATCTCCTAGCACCGGATTTCTTCCTTGGTCCGGCCTCATTGTCCACTTGAGTAGGCTTTTCAGGATCAGATAGTGATGGTGGATAGCACTTGATGCAAAGCGGTAAAATTGGCTCACTAAAAGTGTCCAAAGGAGGTGATGCTGTAGGTGGTGATGAAACAGGAACAGTAGTAGTCTGATGGTAGAACACAGTAAGTGGCAGTGGTGGTGAAGTATCAGTAGGTGGAACAGCAGGTGAAACTGGTGATGACTGAGCAGGTGGTGACTGAGCTGGTGATGACTGAGCTGGTGGCATCACATGAGTCATAGTGATGGGTCGCACACGCTTCCTAGCAGTGCGTTTGAAGGTCTTACCATTAGGATGCAGTCTATAAGGTACTCCAAACGGCTCAGGCTCATGAGGCTTAAGAACACGAATCCTACGTCGACGACGACGGATAGCTTGGGCAGATGATCCAGAAGAATCTGATGAAGCAGAGTCAGTGTTCTCTGATGACTTGGATGATTCATCATCCACAGCAACATCTGAAGCAGGTAGCCATTGCTGCGACTCATAGTACTGATCTAGGGTCATGGAAGCAAACGCATTGTACTCTTGAGGGTGAGCAGTCATAGCTGGAGCAGTAGGAGTTCGGGCAACTTCACCTTCCTCAAAAGGTTCAGTTTCGTCCGAAACAGTAGCTGGTATGACAGGACTGGGATGAGCTGGCATAGTGACAGTCGTAGAGGACATGGTATCATCCATCTCGGTGTCTGAGGACAGAACAACTGGGTGGGATGCAGACATGGTACTGTAACAACCCATAAATTAATGTAAGTAAATGCCAAATAATATAATTATTTCAGTTAGCTAAGCAAATCTCCATGCCTAACTTAAAATGAATGCAATTTACTTATGATCTAGTGATGCATCAATCCTAATGCATAGAGCGGTCACGGAAGGGCGTAAGGCAGTGGTGTACACAGTCCCGTTTTAAAAGTGCGGTTATAGTCCAAATGATTTTGAAAAACTCTTTGGTTCTCTATAACCTTGGCTCTGATGCCAATCTGTAACACCCCCGAAAATCTTAATGACAGCAGAAGACTAATTCGGGTGTTACTTGAATGGAGATCATAGTCAATAATTATAGAAAACGACTCAAAAGAGACGTTTTATTAAAATAGTTATCATTCATCGAAAACTCATTGTTTGTTACAAAATATTGCAAATAGATCAAGTGTTTTTCCCCAAAAGAAATATCATGAGTTTGAAAGAAATGATAACTTTTATGTTTTACACCACCAGATAAGCCTTGCCATGCCCCGTTCCGCACCTTGGTCATAATCTTCACTGATTACCTGAGATAACATGCTTAAAAAGGTCAACAAAAATGTTGAGTGAAATCCATAGGTTTAAAATAAGTTGAACACACGTATAAGATCATGATCATTGTAAACTAACAATATCATAAGAAAAATATCACCGATTATTATGCGCTAAGCTCATGAAACCAAGACTCAACTGCATACACCGAATTACCAGTGTACGTAAGTATGCCCCAAAGGAGGTAATAGCCAATTACCTAAAGATATTCGATATGGTGCGCCCCGGTTATTTCTCTATAACCGAAACGGGGTTCGTTATTCCCCATAGTACTATTCACGATATCTACGTTCACTCGCGGTGACTAATGGTTCATGATCAGGGGACTTGTGGCTAACAACTTAGGCAGTTCCAATAATCAAGAAGATCAAGCATTTATGAAAAACCCTTGTGTTCTAGTTTAGAGCATGTATCTCCCTCGCGGGGTTTATAAAAATAAAGTAAAAGCGAGGCTATGAACTCACCTTGATGATAATGCACACGCAAAAATAGATCAAGCACAATGTAGCGGAGGTTCCAACTCGAAACCTAAAATGATGAGATGGCGAATCTCAGTAATGAGCATTTTGGTTCGCGACCAAAATAATAGAGCATTGAATATTCTTATTCAATAGATCATTGGATTGTCCAATCCAATAGTGTGCGATCGTGATTAACGTTTTAAGTTAATTTTCATGCTACATTGTCTTAACTAGTGATCCTCACTTACGCATCAGTGAAATGTTCCCCCGTTGTGATCTTAATAGATTGGTTGAGTATTTTAACGTGTTTGAATAAATTCCCCGTGTGTTTTATCGAATTTGATATATATATATATAATTATAATCTTATAATATATATATATATAAGTAATACATTTACCGTTATCCGAAATAAAATACTCGTAAGATCAAAATACTCGTTTTTACGAAGTTATTATGGGTTTATAAGTTTTTCTAAACTTTTCCCGAATTTACACTTTTTACCCTCGAGCTACAAAAAGTACAAGTTTAGTCCTTACACTTTTAGAAAATGACACTTTTTACCCAAAAAAATATCTCATGCTTAAAGTTTCCAGATTTGACGCTTTTAGTCCCTCATAAAAAAAACTGTTTTTGTAAAATACACTTTAAAATATTAACTTTTGTTACACTTCTAAATATTTACTTTATTTAGTTATAAGTTTATTGGAAGTGGAGGGGTGAAATCTGTCAATAGGTGATAGTTATAAAAAGGGGAGGAAAAAGGGTGCAACAAGTGAGATTCGAACCAGGGACCTCCCGCCCATAGCCCATGCGTGATAACCAACTGAGCTAGGCTCTTTTTGTGTTTTAATCTCACGTTACATGCTATATATATCATAAAGCTTCTGTGTTATAGTTTTGTATAAAGGCTACTGTGATGTCGAGACATGCATGGTATTCATTTCTTGTTTCCATTTCTTCTTCTTCTAAACTTGTTAAGCCTTTTAGTTCTTATTATGTCTATGTCTTCCACAAGGTGGTGAGCTTATATGTTCGGCTTATTACAAATAAGCTCGAAAGAAAAGCTCTTGGCTTCCTTGGGCTCGAAGTGGGTTTAAATTATACGTGTGACATTATACTCGTGATGACAGAAAATGATATCGAAAATGAAATGCGAGATGGTTCTAGCGAAACTTACCACACTCACTTGGAGTGGAGATGATACGTGAAATGAGTGAACGTGTCGAATGAACTCGAGTACTCCTTGTTCTCCTTATAACTTGTTACCCGTATTCCTATTTACCCAAGTCTCCTAGTTGTTAATAACCCAAAACTCTTTTCTTCCTTTCTTCTTGATCGACAGAAACCAAAGAAATAGTGTGAAGTGTTTGTGAGTTGTATGAGTTTAAGTGAAGGGTGTGTATGCTTGTAGTGGGGTTTTAAAGAGATTCAAGCATGGCTCTTTCAATTTTTAAGTCTCCTAGCTTTCCTAATCCTAGGCTTATAGTCACATGTTATATTGAGTTTGTTCATGTTTGTGTGTATGTTTCTTGGCGTGGGATTGATGGCAGCCAAGATTGTGGCATGCTCAAGGCTTTGTCACTTCATGCTCTTGTTTAAGAAACATGTTATCCAAAGGTTAATCAAGTTAGTCAAATGTCTAGGTATTTTAATAATAATGCTAGGGTGGTCAAAGTGTGGTGTTGGTCTCTAATCTTACACACACACGCAACACATTTGGAGACCAATGTTTTTTTATTTTGCTTGTGTCATTTTGTTGCATCTTGTTAGCTAGACTAACCATAGGAACGAAATCACAACTAAGATCCTAACCAAGTTTAAGTACAAGTTTCATGTGGTGCTTTGGGCTCGAAATTCAAATAATACAAGAGAAGTGAGTTGGGCTTTGTGGGTGTTGGGCTCGGGATACAACCGGCAAGGGCCCAAAATAAAATGGATATGGTGTTGGGCTAGGTGAGTTGGACGCGGCCCAAATAAAAATATAGCTTGGGCTTGGCCCGGTTACAAGGCCCATTTCGTGTCGGGTTGAGTGGTGAAGTGGTATAAAGTCCAATGAGTTTCGAGGCCCAATACGAATTTTATAAATTTTTATTATAATTAAATTCGTAATTTTTACAAATTTTTACGTATTCGATACGTATTTTAAGGTTATCAAGATCGTGGGGAAATTTTATTTAGATCACAACGGTATATTTATGAACGCTCGAGCTGCATTGATCATGCATATGTCAAATGATATGCAAAAGTGATGTTTAGAAAATTTCATGACGAAATAGATCGTGTTTAATTCTTGATTAAAACGTTAAGTACATTGAAATTTTCCGGGAGCTTACATATATTGTATAGGACTCCTTAGCCTATAAAAGGAGGTCCTAGGCTAGGTTAGATATACGTATGTTTTATATCTAAGCTAGATACACTTCAAGGTTGCAAAACCCTAATACTGTAAGAGTATTC
Organism: Chrysanthemum seticuspe; assembly: GCA_019973895.1. Classification (NCBI taxonomy): domain Eukaryota; kingdom Viridiplantae; phylum Streptophyta; class Magnoliopsida; order Asterales; family Asteraceae; genus Chrysanthemum; species Chrysanthemum seticuspe. The sequence goes on from BPTQ01000005.1 coordinate 215,834,557, forward strand.
GTATTAATAAATAGTATTGAGGTGTTGATTGTTAACTGTTCTTCTTCTTAAGATCAAGTGTTAAATTCCGCGTAATACTTAATAAGCTTTTGTTACAAGTCAGTTTCTATATTAGATCGTTTGCTCAACTGGGATCAACAGGTCATCTTGATCGTCAAATGTAACTACAGGGTTTATTTGAAAATCGTCAGAATGAGATGTAGATGACTCATTTTGAACAGTCTGAGCCATGCCGGATTCAGATATTGGTGGAGATATTAGTTCAGATATGATGATGGTTTGTTCGGGTACCTGAGACAAGCCATCAGTGTCATACACTGGGCCTGTTTCACTCATGTATAACTCATGCATATTAGCCATCAACATAACAGCTGCATTGGCCTGCAAGTCCTCCATATCATCATCTGAGTCTGCATCTGCCATAAAGCTCTGTTCTTTGTTTGTGAGAGATCCACCAGCTTCATCCTTAAGAGCCAAAAGAAGAGCCTCTTTGAAATAAGCACTGCCCCTAGTCCTTGGCTTTGGGCATGCATTAGCCAGGTGTCCCTTCTCATTGCAGTTGTAGCATCGAAGACCATTCAACCCATTCTGAGCATTTCCTTGTTCCACCACTTGAGCTCTGTTGTTATTCCTACCCATAGCATTAAACCCTTGACCACCTCCCATTTGACGACCATAACCACGATTCTAAACTTCAACTCGTCCATTGTTCACAACAGCCTGATTTCGTGTATTGGATGAGGAACGAATACGATTGTTGGATTTGTTGGTATAACGGCTAAAAGCATTAGCAATCATAACAAATCCCTGTTGCAAGGCTTCGAACGGATCGGATTCCTCATTAGTTTGACTATGAACTGCTTGATCATTGTTGTTGTTGTAAGGAACCAATTGATTTTGTTGAGGTTGTTGTGATTGATCGTTTGGTGTTACTGAGGCGGTTGGTTGAGTTGCTTGTTGAGGAGGATAACTTTGTTGAGCATATAAGGCAAGTTGTTGATTTTTCGGATGTGTAGGTGGAGCAATTTGAGCACGGAGAATCCTTTCCCGATCAACTTCCTTCTCATGAGGCTTCAAGTAATCGTACAACAATCCATATGTAGAATGATGCATATTCTTCGCTTGACGGAGAAAAATGACATACTTCTCCCATTCAGGACCAAGACTACTCAGGAACTTAGTATTCACTGCAATTCTTGGCATGATGATGTTGTGTTTATCCAAATCATTGATGATGTCTGAAAATCGATGATGATAAGACTCTAGTGTCTCTCCAGGTTCAATCATGAAGTGTTCATAAGCCAAGTAAATTTTGGATTCCAAATCCTCCTGATTGAGTACAGATCCTTCCATAAGAAGATGAATATGGTCCCACATTTCTTTTGCAGTCTTTTGAGCATCAACACTTCGAAGAATTGGGTTAGGTAATCCTAAAAGGATATATTGCATTGCAAGCTCATCAGCTTCATAGTGTAGAAGTTCTGTTTGATTTAAATCTGTAACAGTAGCAATGTTTGTTTGTTCATCTCTTGGTGGAATGGCATTAGGATCTCCGGGTACAATGACAGTAGGCATCTCAAATGGACCTTCCAAGATAACCTTCTTTAAGAACTTTCCATGTGGCTTCTTCAGATCAAAAAACCTAAAGAACCTTATCACCCATTGATCGTAGTTTCCTAGAGTGAGCATTGGAGGTCTATCAAGTGATCCAGCCTCATGAATTGATTGTTGGCTGCTTAAAGCTTCACACATCTTTGCAAACCAAGTGGGTTCCTTCATAGTGTTCCTTGATGGATGTTGATTGAAATCATTTGTGTAGGGTTGAACTTGAAGACTTGGCGGTGTTTGAACTATTTGTGGTGGGGGAATTGCACCAAGTTGTGGAGTATGTTGTTGATTAAATTGTTGTTGATAAATTGCTTGTTGTTGATTCCATTGTTGATGTTGTGGACTTAGTTTTTGTTGTCGTTGAGGATAAGTGTAAGGGAAATAGTTAGAGTATGGTGGTTGAGACATGTTGAAAACTTGTGTTGGTAAAAATGGATCTTTGTAGTCGAATGAACCTTTGATGAAGAAGTATCCTTAGGCGTAGAAATCACAATAGCCAAGTAGCACTTATGCGTAAAAACACCAAAGTTACGCGTAACAATAAGGAGTTACGCGTAGTTTTAGCTTACGCGTAAGTATGGAAAATACTCTAAAGTTATGCGTAGACAAAAGTTAGGCGTAGAAAGTTAGGCGTAGGATTATCTTATGCGTAAGACTAGGCTTAGGCGTAAGAAAAATCTTATGCGTAGGATTTCTACGTGTAAGCTTATGCTTATGCGTAATTTTAGGGTTTTATCCCAAGTGATCTTTTACACTGTCACAGTGCAAAAGATATCCAAAGTCGACGTATTTTCAGACTTATCCAAGTAAGAAAACACGGAGTAAACCACGAAAATGAAGATCAAACCAAGGAAAGACTTACGCGTAGTTTTAGGGTTTTGCTACGCGTAGGATTACTCGTATTTTTGATTTTGCCCAATGATGTTTCTAAACCAGTTTTTGTGTGATAAAATAGCTTCAATAACACCAAAAGACACAAAAGTGTGAAACTTGATGATCCAAAGCTCTTAAAACAGTTATGCGTAGGATTTAACCCTCGTTCAAAAACAAGTAGAAAAACAATGATCCACACATAAAGTTCCAAACTTTTTGCCAAAAACAGTAAGTTTAACACCTTATAACGTTGAAAGGACAAGAATCTTGGATTAAAAAGTGAAAAAAATACGTTTTTGATCAAGCCAAAAGTAGGGATACGAAAGTTATGCGTGAGACCAAAACTCACTTCAAACAATACGTTCACTCAACTATTTGTCTCTGATACCACTGTTAGGTCACTAGTTTTACAAACACAAGTAATATAGAAAGAGATAAGGCGATTGAACAAGAACCAAACACACACACACGATAATATAACACGGTTATGCGTAGAGGTGAATGAAAGGAAATAACTTGAACAACCAACCTTCAAATGAAGGTTTACATAAGGTATTTATAGGAGGAAAGCTAGGGCAACACTCCTAGTTTCCATCATTTCCTTAATGGACTAAGGCCTAGGCTTATGGGCCTTCTACATAAGCCTAAGGCTAATTACAAACATAAAGGCCATAATAAAGCTAACTATTACATATTAATTACTAACACTTGATTATGGTTTAGGAGTGATTCCAACAGATGTATGATGAGCTCAGTGATAAGGAGAAAAAGAGATTCGATGCTGATATCAGGGCTTCAAACATTATACTTCAGGGTCTTCCAAAAGATATCTACAAGCTTATCAATCACAACACTGAAGCCAAGGCTGTTTGGGATAATGTCAAGATGCTTCTCTCAGGTTCTGAATTAACTAAGGAAGACAGAGAATCACAACTGTATGATGAATTTGAGCACTTCAAGATGAAACCAGAAGAGAGTATCTATGAATATTACGTGATATTCCACAAGCTTGTGAATGATATGAGGAATATCAAAATGACTATGCCAAATATTCAGCTGAACTCAAAGTTTGTGAACAACATGAATCCCGAATGGCATAAGTTTGTCACCTCTGTGAAGATAACCAAAGGATTGAAGAACACCAACTATGAGCAACTGTATGCCTTCCTCCTTCAGAATGAGAGACATGCTATGTTTGAACGAAGGATTCTTGAACAGTTCAAAACTCAACAGGGAGAAACAAGTTCCTCAAATGATTCAACAACCTTTTACACAAATGTTGGAATTACCACCAAAGCTTCTCAAGTTATACCCACGGGTAATGGTAATCACAAACTCATTCCCGATCCGAGGTTCAAGCAAGCTGATGCTGATGCAGTCATGGGACACTTCATTAATCAACTGGCTCTTATGGTTAAACAAAACCTGACCCTCAATCTACATACCAACAATCTTCACACTAACAATGAGATCATAACTGCATCCAATCTACACAATCATGCTGTTGTCAGAGATGGAAAAGTTATGGTGCAACCAGTTCAAGGTAGGCAGTATGAATAGGGAAGAGGTGGAGTAGGTGGAGGGTATGTGATAACGCTACACGCGTCGTTCGGGGTCAAAGGAACTTCCTTTTCTTCGAGCAAGTTTTATAACACCCTAGGCAGTGAACCTAATCGTTGTAGTGTAGTAATTAGGGTAAGCCACGGGTATTGATATCGTTCTATAGGGGAATAGGAATGCTAGTAGGGAGTTACTACGCTAAGGTTAAGGTTGAGGAAGATTATTTTTTAAGGAGTTGGAATTGGAATCGCATCATTGAGGGATGATCGTAAGGATAAGGGGATATCTTGCTATAGTTATGGGCACCGAATGGGATTAATGATGTGATGTTGCTAATCCAAGTGACGGATCCCACAATATTTTGAACGAGCTTCTTTTCCTTCAAGGAAACTGGGGCTTGCTGCGCACATCGCAATAGTGTATGGGAGGTGGATGAGGTGGAGAAGGGATAAGTATGACGGATGGAACTTGACCAACGTGGTATTGAAAAGGTAGAGACTGTTGTCGTACTAACACATCTAACCTACGTCAATACTAGAGTAACAATCACACTTCTAACAACCATACATCTAACTCCCAGTCCAAAACAAATTGGTATTCTCGGTCAACTAATTACTTCACAGGGTACTGACGTAGTCGTAGTCGAACGAACTTGGAGCCTAGCCCTTACTCAAACACTAATGGTAATGGGCACCCATATTGAACTCTTCGAAACCACCATTAAGGTTGTAAACACATTTTCCAACAAC
>BPTQ01000005.1:215845470-215949726 GCA_019973895.1 Chrysanthemum seticuspe
CAAACACACAAATAAATTAGCCGGACATGGAGAACATGCAAGCATACACACAAATAATCAAAGACATAATTGAATTAATGAAGCAAAGACTTATCTTGGTGTAAGATAGGGTTAAAAACCCTAAAATACTGTACAAGACACCTTAGGTTCGGTTTTAGGTTTTTACTCCAAAGACTCTCCACATAAAGACTGAAAAATTCGGATTCTATATATAAGATTACAATTGCGACGGCGTCACCTTATGTTTAGTGACGCCGTCGTGTCGCCGCCATTAGGGTTTCGTCTTGGCCACGTTAACCTTGCGACGGCGTCACCTTATGTCCGTGACGCCATCCTCTTCAGCTTCTGACGTCGTCTGGATCGCATCTAGGCCGTCTGAGTAGCGACGGCCTACTCTTTCACAACTAGACGCCGTCTCTTGAAAACACGAGTTTTGAGTTCTGACCCGTCACAATAATTCTCCGACGGCGTAGCAAATAGCTCCTGACGCCGTCGCCTTCTACATTCAGCGACTGTGAGTGTCTCGATTTCGACTTTGGCCATTTTCTTCATATATTCGCGCCTTTTCGTCCAAATAAGTGCCATTCCAGCATTTTGCCTTCACGAGACCTAAAAAGTGAAAAGGAACGATATTAAGCAATAACGGATACAAAAGTGATCAAATAAGGACTTAAATGACCCCTCAAAATGGTACCTTTTAAAACCTTATCAGTATGTGACTAATCAGAACCGTGGGAGAAATGCCAATCAGGGACAAGCAAAGCCAATCAAATGCTATAACTGTGGTGGTGAGGGACATATAGCAAGGAACTGCACATCTCCAAAACGTCCACAGAATGCAGAATACTTCAGAGACAAGATGTTGCTTGTGCAAGCTTAGGATAATGGAGCAACTTTGGATGAAGAGGAGTTGTTATTTCTTGCTAAGGGAAATTCCAAAACCTATGATGCTGATGTTGATGAACAGCCAATTCAGGAAATAGGTCACAATCATCAAAATGCCTTTCAAGTAGCTGACTGTGATGCATTTGACTCTGATGTCGATGATGAACCTACTGCTCAAACAATCTTCATGGCTAGCATCTCACCTATGGTCTCTCCAAAGGTCTCTTCACCACAACAGGTTGGCCCATCCAAAGATTCAATCATTTCAGAGGTATTAAAACTATATGATGAAGTTGATGAGCAAAAGATGCATAATAAAGTACAATCTCTTGAAACTTATGAATCAGATATTGATGATGAGGGTAATAGCAATATTGTCCCATATGATCAATATGTGATGCAAAGTGAAAGTGAGAATGTACCAAGTAATGCATCTTCCGCAGTCAATGATGACTATGTTTTTGATGAATACACTGCATGTGCCCCTGATGATTCTGTTATCTCTGAACTGAATGCCTATAAAGAACAAGTTGCTATTTATGAACAACGTGCTAAGTTTGAGTTAACTACCCGTGAGCAGGAAATGGATGACCAAATGCGTACAATTATTAGAAAAAGTAATTTTAGAGAAGAGGTGTTAAAACAAGAGTTAAATTCCTTACAAGAAAAGCTTTCTAAAGCTGTTAAGCAAAAGCAAGAGCTTCAAGATAATGTTAAAGTGCTTAAACAAGAATTTAATGCTAAGGAATCAAAACTTTTGAATGATTTTTCTAATCTAAAAACTTTGAAAAACAAACTTGAAAATAAGTTGTACGTACAAGGGAATACCATTCAGACTGCTCACTTGATCACTAAGCATAGAGTCTTAAGCGATAAGCATAGCATTCCCCTTGTTGAGGAACCTAATCCCAAGGTAGTTAAAAAGGCTACAGCTTCTCATAAGGTACTGTATGATGGTAATGAGATTCTTAAGCCTAGGCAAACACCATCATGTGTTGGAAGCACGGAAGAGGATAGAAAATTAGATGATGCCTCTAGGGAGAAAATGGATAAGAAGCTTAACGATCCTGTGTGTAAAAAGGAAAACATAACGATAAAACCCCATGATTACACTAAGGAAAATTGGATCTCCTTAAACAAGTTTAAGCCTCAGACTCTATTAACCCCTGAACAATTGTTCTGGAAAAAGGATATGGATATGCAAAAAGCTAAAAATCTTGTTGCAAAAAACACCCCCCTTAGGAAAATGCATGCATCTACTGTGTATCCTCCAAATACACCAATGCATCTAGTTCCTAGATCGATTGCCACTAATAGCAAAACCTTAATCAGTCTGTATGTTGTTTATCAACTATTCATTGATTTTGAGAAGACATGTATGAAGAGAATCACATCTACAGGGATAACTGAAGGGGAAAGAGGTTTTGAGCAAACTAAAGAATGTTATTTAACTGAGGTCATGCCTTTCTTTAAACAATTAAAAGGTCAATTTGAGAGTCTTCAAAAAGGAATAAATTCAGATATTAAAGAAATGGAAAAGGAATTTGATGCAATGATAGTTGAGGTCAATGATTATGAACAGGAACTCAAATATAATGAAGTTGAAAGGAAGAACTTGCATATCTTAAATGAGAATTTGATTTCGAGTTGTGTTGCTCAAGATGTGTTTTATACTGTTACTAAGCACTCTATTACTGCTTCTCGATTTCATGAAATATCTATTGCATTGAAAGTTTCCCATGATCGTGTCATTGAGCTTGAAAACAAAAACTCAGAATTAAATGAGAAAATTGATCAGGATGATCACGATAATTTGGTAAAACATCTTTCTAAACTAGAAGTTGAACATTTTGATTTGCAACTAAAATATCAACATCTTAAAGAAAATGTCAAAACCTCAAATATCAAGACATCCTCAGATGTTCCAGAGTTTGATGCAGTTTTTCAGATAAACAAACGTGACGAACAGATTCAAGCTCATTGTAACACGATCAGAAAGTTAAAAGCCCAAATTTCACAATTAAAGGGTGAAAAGAACAATGTGACTGGCTCCCAAATGCCTCCTCCTTTAGATTATCAGTATTCTCAAACTTTTCATCTTCAAAACTTGGTTAATGTTTTACAAAAAGAAAACGAGAGTTTTCTAGAAGAAAATGAAAAAGTTAAACGACACTTTAAAGAGTTATATGATTCAATGAAAGTCACTCGTGACAAGAACAACGAAAAAATAACGTCTTTACAAAAAGAAATTGAGAATCTGAGGAGTCAGGAAAAAGGGAAACTGCCACTTGTCTTTAATGAGAATGTTGTATCAAAGTCATCCTCAGATTGCAAATATACTGTGACTGTTAAATACATTCCTCCTCATCTTAGGAATAATGAACTTGTGTTTCATAACTATTTTGCTCACCTTAAGGATAGTCTAGAATGTCTCCATGAGATTTTGGAAGAGGATTTCATAAATAAGCCACTTGATAGAGAAATTAGGTTTGCTTGCATTCAGGCCAAATGATCTCAGGAACTGCTAGAATGTTTAATAGCAACATGTCCTAAATCCTTAGGTGCGAAAGGTAAAGCTGTGATGCCTTGTTCTATGCCTTGTGCCAAGTATACAAACCATTCTATGCCCAGTATTAAGAAAGTGAACTCTAATGTGCCTTCAAGTAGTTCAGATCCCTGCACGTCTAGTTCAGGAATGCAAAAAATAGATCAACCAACTAATGTTCCCATAATTCCCTCTACAGGAGTAATCAGTGACATAAAAGCAAGCGGGTCAAAGCCTCCAGGCAATACCAAGCAAGATAGGACCTTGCAAGCTAAGAATGTGCATTGGAAGAGAGTAGAAGATCACCCTAGGAATATTAAGTTTGAGTTGAATAAAACGAATCGTGTTGATTCTAGTATTAGCTATAAGCGTATTGTAATTAATTCGAATTCTGCTACTATCCGTAAACCATGTAATGATGACTGCTTGATTTCTGTTACTAATCATGAATGTGGTGTAAATGATTTGTCTAATGCTGTCAAATGCCCAGTTAAAACTGTTAATGTTAAAAATCAAGCTAAGAAGGCAAAAAGGCAAAGGCGAAAGAAAGTTAGAAAACAGTTGAAACCCACAGGAAGGAAATTTAGTAATACATGTTATCAATGGATACCTACTGGCCATAAGAGTAATGAGCTGTGCCCTAAATTTGCTAAGTCAATGCCCACTAGAAAATGGATGCCTACTGGTAGAACTATTCCCTTAAGAAGTGAACATACTTTGAATAGGTCAAATACGGACACTAGCACTGCATCTATTTCTGAAGATTCCATTGTTTCTACTTCTGATGTGGGTGTTCCAATCACTGTTACAAACCAAATGGAACCCATTCTTGCATGGGGATCCCAATTATCCAGTTATCCATTCTTGTATGTGTTCAACTGCAGATCGTTCAAATCGTTCTGTGGTACCTGGACTCAGGCTGTTCCAAGCATATGACTGGAGATCGCTCGTGGCTCATGAACTTCGTGAGTAAATTCATCGGGACTGTTAGATTTGGGAACGACCATTTTGGTGCAATTATGGGTTATGGAGATTATGTTGTTGGTAAAAGTGTAATCTCCAGGGTATATTATGTGGAAGGTCTTGGTCATAACTTGTTCTCTGTTGGTCAATTCTGTGATTCTGATCTAGAAGTGGCTTTTAGAAAGCACACTTGTGTCGTTAGAGAACTTGATGGTGTGGAATTGTTAAGAGGAACTCGTGGTTCAAATCTATACACCATCTCTATCGAAGACATGATGAAATCCTCTTCAATCTGCTTGTTGTCAAAGGCTTCGAAAACAAAATCTTGGTTTTGGCATCGTCGTCTCAATCACTTGAACTTCGGCACCATTAATAACCTTTCCAGAAAGGATCTTGTCAGAGGCTTACCCAGATTAAAATATGAAAAAGATCATCTTTGTTCAGCTTGCCAATTGGGAAAAAGCACGAAATATGCCCACAAACCAAAACCCACAAACTCAGTAATGGAAGTTCTTCATACCCTCGATTTACTTGGGTAAAGTTTTTGAGGACAAAGGATGAAACTCCAGATGTCATCATCAAACTTATCAAACAGCTTCAGGTTCGACTCAACAATACTGTTAGAATTGTTCGAACAGACAATGGCACAGAGTTTGTTAACAAAGACTTAATTCAGTTTTATGAAAGTGTTGGAATCAGTCATCAAAGAAGTGTTCCACGAACTCCTCAACAGAACGGTGTAGTTGAAAGACGAAATCGAACTCTTGTGGAAGCCGCAAGAACAATGCTAATTTATTCAAAGGTTCTAATGTTTCTATGGGCTGAAGCCATTGCCACTGCTTGCTACACCCAAAATCGTTCCCTTATACACACCTCTCATGAAAAAACTCCATATGAACTTGTCCATAAACGAAAACCTGATTTATCCTACCTTCGTGTGTTTGGTGCTTTGTGCTATCCAACAAATGACGGTCAAGATTTAGGTAAATTAAAAGCTAAGGCGGACATTGGAGTTTTTGTAGGTTATGCATCAAACAAGAAGGGTTACCGAATCTACAACAAAAGAACTCGAGATATCATGGAAACTATTCACGTCACGTTCGATGAGCTATCCGGGCAAATGGCTCCAGGACAATCCAGTTCTGGACCCGCATTTCAACCTTCATCAAGTAGTCCTATCAGTTCTACCCTTGTTTCAAATCCCTCACCAGCAACTCCTTATGTACCTCCTTCAGAAGATGACCTGAAGAAATTATTTGATCCAATGTTTGATGAACACTATGAGCCAAGTGCTAATGATATGTCAATTCCATCAACAGAGGCTGCTTCTATCCCTATCAATGAAGTTAACCCTTCAGTTTCAATGTCATTAAGTCAAGAAGCGCCTGCTGCTGATCACTCTGTCTCATCAATAAATCATCAATCATCAAGTGTACATCATGGAATTGTTTCTGGCATCAATGATGGAGATAATCCCTTTGCTACTCCTGAAGATGCCCCCTTTGAAAATATATTTGCTCCTGAATCATCATCAAAACCATCTTCTTCAGGAGATATCAACTCTGCTACTTCAGTTCCTCAACAACAACCACATGAACACCTTAGAAAATGGACACATGATCATCCATTGGACAAAATCATTGGAAACCCCTCTCGTCCAGTATCCACGCGGATAAAACTTGCAACCGATGCCTTATGGTGCTTCTTCAAATCCGTACTCTCTAAGGTCGAACCAAAAGATGTTAAAATCGCCATGAATGAAGACAGCTGGTTCAATGCCATGCAAGAAGAAATTCATGAGTTTGATCGACTAGATGTATGGGAATTAGTACCTGCTCCAGATTGTGCTATGATCATTACTCTAAAGTGGATCTTCAAAGTAAAACTTGATGAGCATGGTGATGTTTTAAAGAACAAGGCTCGATTGGTTGCAAAAGGATACCGTCAAGAGGAGGGTATTAACTTTGAAGAATCATTTGCTCCAGTTGCTCGTATCGAGGCAATCAGAATCTTCTTGGCTAATGCTGCAAGTAAGAACATGGTAGTATATCAGATGGATGTAAAGACGGCTTTTCTTAACGGAGATCTGAAAGAAGTCGTATACGTCAGCCAACCTGAAGGCTTTGTGAATCCAGAGCATCCTACTCACGTCTATCGTTTGAAGAAGGCTCTTTACGGTTTGAAGCAAGCTCCAAGGGCATGGTATGATACGCTATCAAAGTTTCTTCTATCTACTGGATTCAGCAAAGGAGCAGTTGATCCGACATTGTTCACCAGAAAGTCAGGCAAACATTTAATTCACGTTCAAATATATGTTGATGATATTATTTTTGCCTCGACTGACCCCAATGAATGTGACCATTTTTCAAATGAAATGGGTTCCAAATTTCAAATGTCAATGATGGGACAAATGTCATTTTTCTTGGGATTACAAATTTCACAAAGTCCCGGAGGCATTTTTATAAATCAAACTAAATATGCAAATGAGTTTAAAGAAATTTGGATTTAATTCTTGTGACCCTGTTGACACTCCCATGATAGAGCGTACTAAACTGGATGAGGACCACTCAAGGATCATGGTAGACCAAACGAAATATCGTAGTATGATTGGATCCCTGATGTACCTCACAGCCAGTAGACCAGACATTCTGTTCGCTATTTGCATGTGTGCTAGATATCAGGCTAAGCCTACCAAAAAGCACCTTGAAGCGGTTAAACGGGTCTTTCGGTATCTCCAAGGAACCATCAATATGGGACTTTGGTATCCGAAGGACACCGGTATGTCACTAACAGCCTATGCAGATGCTGATCATGCAGGATGTCAAGATACACGTCGAAGTACGTCTGGAGGTGCTCAGTTTTTGGGTGATAAGCTTGTGAGCTGGTCTTCAAAGAAACAAATGAGTACTTCTATTTCCTCTACAGAGGCTGAATACATAGCCATGTCATCTTGTTGTGCTCAAATCCTATGGATGAGATCCCAATTATCTGACTATGGCTTTGAATTCAACAAAATTCCTCTGTACTATGATAATAAAAGTGCTATTGCTCTCTCATGCAACAACGTTCAACACTCAAGAGCAAAGCACATCGACATTCGACATCATTTCATCAGGGAGCAAGTAGAAAACGGTGTGGTGGAACTCTATTTTGTGAGGACTGAATACCAGTTAGCAGACATCTTCACCAAAGCTCTTCCTAGAGAATGTTTTGAGTTTATCCTCCCACGACTTGGTCTAAAGAGTCTTTAACCGGAAACACTCAAACGTCTTCAAGAGGAAGACAAGGAGTAAAGGTCTTTCTTCATCCATCTCTTGTAAATATTTATTCGAAAAGCAAAATACAAAATTACAAAACCTTCAAAAAGCAAATAGAAAAATATAACACTTTCAAAAATCCATAAAAATTTGAAAAATCTTGAAAAATTTCAAAAAAATATATATATATTGTCATTTTGTCATGCTTTTCTCGATTCAATAATATCTACGTTCTTTGTGCTGTCATTCAAAGAATGACACGGGACTTTAGATATTGTTCGAATGTTCATAAAAAAAAAAAAAATTTTTTTTGAGAGAAAGTGAATATATGGTTTATAGTCATTTCAGTCTATAACCCTTTTTTAAAGAAAGAACATATCCATGCTTTAACGTATGTTTCAAATCTCATGCTCTGATTCTAAAATAAATGTTTGTCACCAAAAGGACAAATGTTTCTTTCACAAATATTTTTCGTTCTATAAATTCTTCTGAAAAATATTTGCTATCTAATGAAAACAATGTTAAACAAAATAACTCGGACTAAAATTTTGAAATTCACTTGGACTTGACATCGGTCAAAATCTCTATCTCTCAATCAATAACGTATGTCATTGATTGAGGGGGAGAATGATTTCAATTAAATCAAAAGGTTATTTGTCATGTTTTCAAAAGATATTCATGCATGTTATTGGAGTTTAAAGTCTCATAAGTGATCCTTATCGGTTAAATGTTTTCATAAGCAAGTCATAATTCTCCTTAAAAGCTCTCAAAAACAATTTAAATCTATAGAGATCAGAAATCTCAAATGATTTGAAAATTATGATCGGGGGAGAATTTGTGATTTAAATTGGATTTAAACTGATAATTCGATAAATGGTTTCATAAGTGTTAACAAGCTTTCCTCCCCACATGTGCCAAACGATTTCAAATTTTCCATGCACATGTTGAGGGGGAGCATCTTTTTAAACCACAAAGAATTGAAACGTGATTGATTTGTCTCTAAGTGCAGGTCCCTTCTAATATGTGCAAAACACTTTCAAACCTCGAGGCACATATTGAGGGGGAGCAAACTTATAAAAACCTCATCCTTCCCCAATATGCTTTATCCACTTGATTTGATCAAGGAAGTGATGTTGATAGCTTTTAGAAAATGGTAATCAAAGATGTTAATTCTTCCTCTTGCCTCCGTGTGCCAAAACAATTTCAAATACATGATGCACATGTTGAGGGGGAGCTCTTTATCTAAAAATATCAAAAACAATTCAGGTACAAAATGCTTTGATAATATATCACAAGTATCTGGATTGATTTTCAAATGGTTTTCAATTGGTTCCAATGGCAGATGAACAATACCAAATAGACCGACCAAATTTACTTTATGTATCGTGATATAAGGATGATAAGGTTAGGTATTTGTTCCCATGATCCGCCAGAACCGGAGGGATCTACCCAGGGACAATCCACTAGATAGTGTAGAAGTCCTTAGGTATGATGAAAAAAAGGAGAAAAGTGAGATATGGGAAGAGTGTGGACTGAGACAGAGCTAGTACTGGAATAAACCCAACAAGGTTCTAGTTATGAAGTCTCGGTAAGCACTGAAGGGGTTGAAGAATGAAAAAGAAATGAATGGAAAAAGGGGTGAAAAGAAATAGCCCTCCAATTATTCAACCTTAGGGCAGATACCGGGTTCAATTCATATGCTACTGGTGGTTACTAAGGTAACACTGGTATTGAAGACAAGACGTCATGGACCCAGTGACGCACTGTACTACAACTTCCCACGCTACTCAAGTTCCTCTTAAAAGGACTTGTTTCATTCTCACGGGGAACCGACATTATCTATCGACTTTCTCTTAGAGATGGTTGATATTGGAGAAGGAGACCCTCTCCCTAGTCTCCGACATAGGAACCAAATGTGCACAATTGAGTCTAGAGCCTCGAGATCATCAATAAATCTCATTAGGACACTGTCAATGAAGACTCTCTGTTTCACACAATGTGGAAAGAGAGATTATATCTTATGAGTCCTACGCATTATCCTTGTGCTATTGCCAGAACATCTGAGTGATATGCAAACATATTCACAGTGAAGATGGAAAGCCTTCTGGAGCCAACATCAAACAAGCTCCTGGTGGGTGGCATGTGAGATCTATCTAATAGATCAACCATGTGACAACTGAACAGAAACAATGGGGTGATTAATAATTGTGAATCAATCCTGGTTCAGGTTATGGATTGACGGATACATTTAAAAAACCGGTCGTTGTGCTTAAAAATCTTTTCTCTAGCACATCGACTGTGTATTAATGTTTCAAAATTTAAAAGGTATTTATGATTGATAATTGATTTTTCTATAAACCTTCGTTGTATTGCTAAAACACTTTATTGAGCAGTACACGATTGTTTTTTTCAAATCTCTTTTCATCAATCAGTGAATCTCAAATTCGCTGGTTCACTCACTCCGTGTTGTCTTCTTTGATACGTTCCGGTTTGAGAACGGCTAGAGCAGCTGCGAAACCCTGTCAAGGAGATTCTTCAGAATTATACCTGATCACAGGCAGTACATTTACTGATCAATGGGGAACCGTGGGCCGTGTACCTCAATTCAACGAAAGTGACCAAAGACACTTTCGTGCGCTTTATTGCTAACTATTGTATGAAGGTACACCCGATGCTTGCAGCTGATCAGAATGGAGAGGTCAATCCATAGCCGCATGCTCACACATCACATTCATTTCAAAAGAAATCATGATTTGTGCATCAATGACTCTGATATTCTCATTCCATGCTTCTGCTACGCTGCTGCCAATATCATGAATCAACGAAAGCTTCCGCTACTCTGATATGAAGAAATCATGATCCAAAATGTGAGCATGTCGGTCCAAATGTCACAACATCACATAATACCAACACCACAATGGAAGAGTCAGAGATTTATGTTAGATGATGATCTCAAAGCTGGCTCAAAACTCATTATCACGTGGATCAGTTAAAGACCTCCACTTGGATTAACCAAACATGCAAAAATGAAGAATCAATGACTACGAGCTACAGAGCAAAGAACATTAACAAGAATCCAAGAACAATCTTATTGTAATATCTGTTTGTATTCAATGTATTTTTGAGGTGACCTCCCTTAGGGGGAGATTGTAAGGATTTAGTAAATCCAGTTATTAAAGTGTCGGTCACCTCAAGTATATGCAATCGTTAGAAAGCTCGTAGTCGTAGTTATTATAAGTTAAGTAGTATTTAGTTAAGTAACACCGTGGAGGATGGACATGTATTTACCCACTGTATGCCTGATCCACAGCCCCATAGGTGGCGATTTGTGTAAGACTATAAATACTCTCTACCTCCCAAGGTAGAGAGTTGGAGCTCATAATAATACTTTCATTTTCTCTCACTAAGTTCCCAAACCTCTAACTATTTCTCTCTCTAAAACCTTGAATTATACGCCCCACTTGATCATGATATGATGTGTTTGTGAAATCCAATATGTTACATTTCAGACGGTGATCCTTTGGTCAATTCGCACGAGAGGGATTGATAGTCCTTTGGTCAATTCTTATCAACCCTCGCTACCTACTTCCCTACGGTCCTTTGGTCAATTCTCCTAAGTAAGCAAATAAGACCGCAATTTAAAACTACCAAAGCTAGGGTAAATACCAATGAACTATGCATGCAACTAGAAGCAATAAAAGAAGTGTGAAAACATAAACAAAACAACCAATGAATCATAACTAGGCTAGCACCAAAGGTGCTTTGCCGATCATACTAAAACTCACATTCAATTCAATGTTTAACATGGTGAATGAAGACATGAATTAAAGTGTAATAAAATAGAAATCGCTAATGCTTATCGATGATATGGTATGATTTCTCCCTTGGAAATAGCTCCATATGCTGAATAAGATCTGCCTTTGGAACCCTCTTCACGTTCTCTGCCTTTTTGTGATGAGTGAATAAAGATAAATGTAGAATTTAGGGTTTGTATTTATAGGCCCGATCAATGTTACGGCGTAACCTAATAATGTGGTTACGCCGTAAATTAAATATCTTCCTATATCAAGTCTCGGTGTGATGATTACAGCGTAACCTTAAGAATAGTTACGTCGTAATCCCTTAAGCTCCGTCGTAAACTCAATAAATGGCTACGCCGTATTCTTCAAAGATCCCATCAAGACTCACGTAGTGCTGGTTAAGTCGTAACTCATGCTTGAGGTTACGGCGTAACTGATGGAGGCGAGAAATTCCTCATGACCTAGATGGTTACGGCGTAAATTGAGTTGATAGTTACGTCATAACTGATGTTGACTTGGTCTTCTTATACACATTCCTAGCTACAACGTAAATGAGAGTGAGAGTTACGACGTAGCTTCTTCCATGAAAGCATACTAAGGTATAAATCATCAAGTATATCTCCAAAACCACTTCTCATTAGCTCCTATGCTCGTGTATAACCTGGAAACGAAATATAAAGAAATAAGAGTATAAATCCATATAAACACCATAAAATACGAGCATAATCGGGGAAAATTGACACTTAAAAATCAGGATTATTTGATGTGACCAAATATCCCCCCACTTGAACTCTACTTGCCCTCAAGTAGACCTTATTAGAATAAATTCTAAAAGATATCCCCCAAGTTACCTAAAACATATGAGATTAAAAATTCCTTATGCTAGAATAAATCAAAGCCTAAAACCTCACAAAATAGGAACAAACACTCATACTCTCTCTTTCATCTAAGTGTCAATTTCAGGGTGATCACTCAATGCATAGTCATAGCATGTATTCTATCATAAGCTTGGCGGTTACACAAATCTCCACCACTAGAGTTAAGGTCTAAACAATGTCGAAGGCAATATGGGTGAACACATCATGAGGTTAAGGGTAAAATGTCATTACTAACATGCCACGGCAAAGTGGATGAAATCAATGATACATCACCAAATCCATGGCCAAGACACCAATGATTGCTCGCTTCATCACCTAGACACGCTTCATGACTAAAGGGTAGGATAAGACATGGGAAATAAAAGGTGTAAAATGCAAAATAACAAACAAATAGTCTTAACCTATAACCAAGTTGTCACCGCCCACCGTCCATCCAAAGTTCAAGCATTAAGATGAAGAAACTGGATCATGATGTATCAAGTGAATGTGCCATTAGCGGACGTCATGATGAGCACATTACCTGTTCTTCAAAATGTTGGTGTAATAACGTCACCAACTCAAATCTTCAAATGTGACCAAGGTGGCCTCCTTGATGCTAATATCTAGTAAGCTCATAACAAAGTGCTTATAACATTGCACTTTTAATAACATAAACTAATAAACAATAATATTTTTTTGAATCATAACTATTGCAATAAAAAGATAAAACATCCCCCCACTTGAGATGAACATATATGGAGAATTTGGGGGGTCTTCAATTATCTTCAAATGTATGTCTTTGACGTAGGCGTGATTCTCGAACCTCTCTACTCAAACCTCGAACTTGGCCAAACAGTGAATTCCTGACCATAAATTAAGACTACATGGTAGGCTAATATGAATAGGTGTAACGAAGCAAACATGATAAGGATATGAAATGAAAAGAATGGCTCGGAAGGGTGTATCTAGGGGTATCTTGCACTAAAGATTAGTGCAACAAAAATGGTTTAACAAGGGGGTCGAATTGTTGAGGTGACTAATCGATAAACATACATATATAGGCTATTTGGGTGATAATCCTAAAATATTTCATTCTCGAATTGATTATTCCATATATATCAAGCTAACTCGACACACCTCGTCTATGGTCTCGAAATGATGCAAAGGCCAAGTTCTAAAGTTTACATACTACCGGCACACTCATAATTTGGTGGATTTGGGTTAATAAGTGGAAACGGATAGGCTAAATCTCACCATGGAATTCAAGGGTTATAGTGTGCTCGGTTAAGGTCTAATCTAGTTAGGTTAAGAAAAACATGTCAAAATTTCAAAAATGGCATAATTTTTCAAAATAAACTAGAAAAACGAGGGCAAACAAGTTCAAGAAATAATTCTACTATCGTCCCCGCACTTGAGATGTACAAAGTCTCTTTTGTACTAAACATGAAATATAGGTGAAGAGAAAGTAGAATTAGAGCGAGAACTTCCTTGAAATTTGCTCCTAAAATGAAAGAAGGCCCACGTTGAAGAATCATGTCTTCATTATGTATCCTTGAGCAAACTTCAATCCTTGAAATCACAAACTACCGACAAGCATAATTCTAAAAATAAAAAGGAAAAACAAAAAACAAATAAAACCTAACTCACTTTTGTAGGAATCACGGTTGCATTTAGCGTATGCAACAAGCATTTTAAACCACTTGGTGTCCCAAGTGGATGAGTGAAGTCTCGTGAGGGCTTACATCGAACATACCCACAAAGTTTATTTAGAACTAATACAAGGTTATTGTGTAAATGTTAAAAATAAAATTTAAAGCTGCAGGATAAGTTACGGCTTAACCAAATGAATGAGTTACGCCGTAATTGGTTTGAACCTGGAAATATTGTTATCGGAAGACATGTTATTGCGTAATAATAAAGGAGAGTTACGCCGTAACTGGTTGAAACCTGGAGTGAACTGATACTGAAGAACGGTTGCGGCGTTACCTAATAGAAAAGTTACGCTGTAATTGGCTTAACGGGATGAAATCCACGTGACCCTAAATGCCATTTTTTCAACTCTAATTCCTGAAAAAAGGTTAAAACAAATGCACAAAACTGAACTGTACTAATAAAACAGAAAGGAAAGGATAATTCAGGTTGTCTCCCGAAAGAGCACTTTTGTTTATTAATGAGTCTTTAAGTTAGACTCAAAGCTACGGGGCTAGAAGTGGTTGTTGGTCATTTCATGACTAAATCAATCTCCACATTGAATCCATTCGATAAGCATTTTGTCCCTCTTATATTCCTCACCAAACTTTAAGCAACCTGTGTAAAATTTCTTGATCTTTTGGTGCGGGTATTTAAACCCATTGACTTTATCTTCATCACATATATCAAGGAGTGGTCGGGCATGACTTAATTGCTTCTTGGTCCAGTTTTTAAAGTTTGGTACGGTTCTTGGCATTTTAAAAACCGTCTTGTCATTGTCAATTCTTAACCATACCACCCCCTCTTCGGTACTCCCCTCTAATCCAGATATTTCCTTGAAAGGATTTCCAAGAATCACACCGGGGAGTCCATTTTCCATGAATTCACTAGTGTCGTCCAACACTACAAAGTCGACCAATAAGGTGTGCAACCCAACAAAAACATGAATGTTAGTTGCAATCCATAGGAAGTTATGTAACACCCCAACCCGACAAGGGTCCGAATGTCACATTATGGAGTCATATCAGAACATACTAATAAAACTTTTCAAGCGGAAGTCTTATAAAATAAAATACCAAGTCATATAAATGAATGACTTACAAGGAAGAATACAAAATGCAATATGTCAAAATGAATGAAATATCAAAACAATTGCTCTTCAAAATAAGTCCAAAATGATAGGGGAAACTAGGGTCGGATCACTCAAATGCTCCTACTCTCAGCCCATCAAAGCCTAGCATCCTACTTGGTACCTGCCGCATGGAAAAGAAAATGCGGCTGAGCTTAAAAAGCCTAGTGAACAGATATAAAAATGAAAGCCAAACATACTATAGATACGAAAAAAAAACAATCACTGAGACTGATAGCAAAGTCGTAACGAAATGAGCACAATGAGTCAATGAGGAAGCTGCAGAACACAATATTAACAGATATCCAGGAGAAACAAAAATCAAAGGAGACCAAAGCAAAGCAGCGCATCGATGAAATATATAAGTACATATAAATAACCAAACATACAAGTATCGAAACATAATCAAATAGGAGTTGATGAACAATATCATAATCAAGACAAGTAAGCAAACAATGAACAAGCAAACCAACCAGCGGATAAGCTAATCATAAATATAGCAAAACAACAAATCAGATAATCAGATATATATAAGCTAAGCTGAATTCTATAAGCAGGCGGAAGCAACTGAATAACATGCGAGCATGGCAATCACACAGGTAAGATAATCAACAATTAATGACAAGCGGAAATACCAGCAGAAGTATAAGCATGTCAATTACATGTATGGGTAGGAATACCGAACGAACATCACGCTTAAATGAAGTAACTAAACCAGAATATAGCATGGCAACTAAACAAGTCAGCTAAGCAGATAACATAAGTTGAACCAATTTCCATCATTAAACGGTAGCATGAACAGAAGTGTGAGCATTGCAGGTCAACAAGTCAGGTAGCATTCATTACTATGCCGAACCAATATCATAAGCAACGGAAATAAATAGCAGATAAGAATACTAATTGATAATCATAGCCCACAGAAATAATTGAACTAAGGTATAACATGGTAACGAATAAGTCAAATAATTACATACTAGCACAGCAACGGATAAATCAAATAGTCACATAATAGCATGATAACAGATGAATCAGATAATCATATAATAGTACGATAAACGGATAAAGTGGAAATCTGACATATAAGCTTGGCAGCCAACCGAAATAGAGGGGGTATAGTAAATCAAATGAACTGGAATATAGTATGGTAGTCGGATGGTTCACATAAGGATACTGAGTGAACGTATAGTCAAATGGAGAATTGGATAAAGTATGGTATAACAATGAATGAATAAGAATGTCAGAAATCTACCACGAGCCCAAACCAATCTGTGGAAAACTAGAAGGGGGGGGGGGGGGTTGAATAGTTTTGCCGATTTTAAGTTAGTTTCAAAAACTTTAGATTCGATAATATGTGAGATCGTATGGATGTTGAGAAAGGATAGATCTAATGATAAAGCAAGTAAATAAAGTAAAGAAAATGGATAGAAATGACACAACCGATTTATAGTGGTTCGGCTACAAGGACACCTTCCTTGCCCTAATCCACTCCCCGAGTCACCTACTTAAGAGTTCAAGCACTATGTCAACAAACTCCTTCAACTTGGCGGAGAAGCCTTCACAACGTTGCTTACACCTTTTTCCGATACAAAGCTAAATACCGAGTCCGTAACACGGTGGACCAAACCAACACGACTATTACACAACAAATATGTGAAATATCAAATACAAGATCTTCGCTACAGAAATCTTACGGAGGAACAAATAAATCAAGGACCCCTTGCTTGGATGACTTGTAGAATGCTCGTGATCTCGCCTTAGAGAAGGACCTATATGAGAATCACTAAAGAAAGAAAGAAAGAAGTACTCTCTAGATCAAGTGATCTTTTGTTAGAAGAGAATGAGAGTATATGAGAGAATTAGTAAGAAGAGGGTTGAGTTAGAATGAAGAAATGGCTCTCTATTTATAGGAAAATTCTGCCACTATTCCCCGGATCCTACGGATCCCTCTCACAAGGGATCCGGCTAGCGTAAAGCTAGGGATCCGTGGGACGTTCCTCTTTGCCCATGGGTTTTTTGGTTATGGGTCATGGGTTATGGGTTGGTCCATGGGTACTCCTTTTAGATTCAATGTATCTAATGAATACATTGTATCTAGTCAAATGGGTATGGGTTAATGGGTTATGGATATGATCCATGGGTTGTGGTTTTTACCCATCCTAATAAACTATTACAACAAATGATTAATTACAACATTTTTGTATTAAATGACTATATGTAAATGCTTTACAAAAATAACATGTATCCTTATAATTGTACTTAATATAACATTATATTTGTTATCAACAAAACACAAAGTGATCGCAAAATATTAAAACACGTTTTTACGGTTTATTTGTATTAACAATCTCCCCCTTTTTGTTGATGACAAAACATAATGTTATGATGAGTAAAACTTAAGAATAGATGTATGTTTTGAAAGCCCCTAAGTTTTACTTCTTCTCCCCCTTTTTTTCGAAACAAAAAGTTAACCCAACGAAGAAATAAAAGTGTGGAAAAATTAGTCCACGTATCGCTTACTCCCCCTTGACGTTTGCTCCCCCTAGTTTGGGGCGTCAAGTGAAGAAAAATAAAAAATCCTACAAAGAGAAATGTTAGTAACATGCTTAGGTAATCTTGTGATTGACGAGAATCAAGATTGGGAGCCAAGGTATGTAAACAAGGCCTTGTAATAAAACAACAAAGTGTAGTGGTATTTATGCCACCTACAAGCATGTAAAAATAAGAACAAGACTTGTTCTTGAAAATGACTCAAAAGAAAAAGTACTAAAAATAGAGAATAGTAATAATGATTCCTTCCCTGCTTGCATAAGGTTATGGATGGAGGTTTTGATGAGTAATGGTATTGATGCGATCAAGAATGAGGTTGAGTATGAATCACATTTCTTCCCTAACTTCTATTGCAATTTCCCTAGTGGATTGGCAATGTTCACAATGTAAGTGATGTGGGTAATGAGTGCATAAGTCTTCTGGGTTGTTTTGATTTGTGAGTTGCGAAATATGTGGTGGAAAAATAGGAAAATATGGATCAAAGTCCGGAATGTTTGGAAGTGGTGGTGGAAAAGAACCTAGATGTTCTTGTAGTTTAATGGGAGCTAAGGGTGGTGATGTTTCAAGATCATTGAATATTGTGTTTGGAGAAGTGGGAGGTGTCAAAAAGGCTATTTCTTTTTGTTTTGGTTGTTGAGATCTTGTTGGAGTCGTAAGGATTTACAAAAGAGTGACTTTAGGTGATGAAGATGGTGTACTTGTTGGTGATGAGGGAGGTGCTATAATGGAAGCATCTTGTGGTGAGTTATTTGATGGTGATGAGCCATTTGATGATGCGGTTATCTCGACTCCTAAGAAGAAAAGAAAAATAAACTAGAAGTTGAAAAGCATACTATTATGTGAGATAACCCGAGTACTCCTAATTCATTGTTGCTTAAATGAATGTACTCAAAAATACATATTAGTTATGTATCTCCTTTAGCATTCAAAAGACATGAGATGCAATGAAAACAAGTTTTACTTTGTATTAATAATGAAAAAGCGATTTGTCCTAGACGTGAGAAATTGCTTTTGTGAAATTGATACGGGAAGAGGTATCATTTTTTTTAGAAAACGTTTCAAAAAGAGGTTTCCATTTTGTGAATAAAAATCGTTTTATCCTTTGAAAAGAAGATGTGTATGTAATTATGGGTTTGCAACTTGTACTTATTTTTGAAAGAAAATAAGAAAAACTATGAGTTATAAGTGAAAAAAAAAACTTATCTTGGGTTTTGAAAATTCCCGTATTGTTTGTGAGTTGTGCGTGAAATAGAGATCCTAGACTCAGAAAGAAGAAGGCTAGTGTTTACATACCTTGTAGAGTAAAAATAAATTACGACGTTTGTTCTATGAGACCAAGACCAAGACGAAGTAGGTTGAATTGTTCCCGCTTCAACGGTTTGGTGAGGACGTCGGCTATGTTGTCTTCGGATGCTACCTTCTCAATAGAGATGTTCCCCTTTTGAACATTGTCTCTTAAGAAGTGATGACGAATCTCTATATGCTTTGTGCGAGAATGTAATACCGGATTCTTGCTTAGATCTATGGCACCCTTGTTGTCACATAGAATGGCTATGTCACTTAGATGAATGTCATAGTCGACTAACGCTTGTTTCATCCATAGTGTTTGTTGGCATGCTTTGCCGGCGGAGACGTATTCGGCTTCGGTTGTTGATATTGCTAATGCCGTTTGTTTCTTTGAAAACCAAGATGTTAAACAACATCCCATAAAAGTACATACTCCACTTGTACTTTTTCGATCAACATAATCACCTGTATGGTCAGAATCTGCATATACAATTGTTTCTACTCCCGTGCCCTTAGGATACCATAATCCTAATTGTGTTGTACCCTTAATATATCTAAATATTCTTTTTACGGCTTCTAGGTGTGATGTTTTAGGGTCTTCTTGAAACCTAGCACATAAGCAAACACTAAACATGATATCCGACCTAGTTGCCGTGAGGTAGAGAAGACTACCTATCATGCCACGATATTTAGTATTATCGACGGATTCGCCGTCTTCATCTTTTGTGAGTTTGGTGTCGGATGACATTGGTGTCCTAATTGGTTTCGACTCTTCTAAACCGAATTTCTTTAACATCTCCTTTATGTATTTAGATTGATTAAAGAAGATACCATCTTCTACTTGTTTGATTTATAGACCAATAAAGAAACTAAGTTCTCCCATCATACTCATCTCGAACTCGTCATGCATGATTTTAGAGAAATCATCACACATGTCTTGACAAGTGGATCCGAATATAATATCATGTACATATATTTGAACTATGATTATATGTGACTCTCTTTTCTTAGTAAAAAGTGTGTTGTCAACTAACCCCATGGTATAGTTGTGTTTAATTAAAAATGACTTGAGTCTATCATACCAAGCTTTTGGAGCTTGTTTAAGACCGTAAAGGGCTTTCTTTAACTTATACACATGTTTAGGTTTTTCAAAATCGATGAATCCCGGAGGTTGAGCTACATATACTTGTTCATTAATAAAACCATTTAGAAAAGCACTTTTGACATCCATTTGATAAAGCTTTAGATCATTAGCACATGCATACGCAAGAAGTATTCTTATAGACTCTAATCTAGCCACGGGGGCATAGGTCTCATCAAAGTCTATTCCTTCTTGTTGGTTATACCCTTGGGCAACGAGTCTAGCCTTGTTTCTAGACACTACTCCGTTTGCATCTAATTTGTTTTTATAAACCCATTTGGTTCCTATTATGGTTTGATTACTAGGTGGAGGGACAAGTGTCCAAACATCATTAGAAACAAATTGATTTAATTCTTCTTGCATAGCCATTACCCAACTTTCATCTTTTATGGCTTCTTGTGTATTCTTAGGTTCTATGGTTGAAACAAAACAAAATAAGCTACTTTGGTTTTGAACTTGAGACCTTAATGTTCTTTCGTTTAGCTTTCCTATGACCTTATCTACGGGGTGATCTTTGGACACTTTAATGTTTATGACTTCATCATTTAAAGGTTCTTCTTCTTTATTTATCTTTTTCTTTATTACTATAGCTTCACTTTCTACAATCTCGTCATCGACAAGAGGTGGAGAGGGTTTGGGTGGACTTTCATCAAATTTTATATTTAATGACTCTTCTACCTTCATTGTTTCTTTGTTTAATATGACGTAAGCTTTGCTATTTGGAGAGTAACCTAGAAAGATACCTTCGGTTGATTTAGGATCAAATTTTGTAAGGTAATCTTTAGTGTTAAGAATAAAACATTTGCTACCAAAGACTCTAAAGTGATCTAACGTAGGCTTTTTGCCTCGGAGTAACTCGTATGGAGTTTTACCTAAGATTGGTCTAATTAAGACTCGATTGAGTATGTACGCTGAAGTATCAACGACATTGCACCAAAACTTTTGAGGTATGGATTGCTCATTAAGCATGGTTCGACTCATTTCTTGTAGGGTTCTATTCTTTCTTTCAACTACCCCATTCGATTGTGGAGTGCGCGGAGCCGAGAAGTTGTGAGTAATACCATTAGCGTCACAAAAAGCTCCGAATTGCACTTCATTATCGTTTCCCTACCATGATCCGTTCTAATAGATACTATAGGACTTCCTAGTTGTCTTTGGATTTTCTTGCTTAATATTTCAAAATAATTAAACGTTTCCGTTTTGTTCTTTAAGAATTTTGTCCATGTATACCTAGAGTAATCATCCACTATGACCAAAGTGTAGTAGTTGCCTCCATAACTTTGGATAGCGGATGGACCAAATAAATCCATATGTAGTAATTCTAGACACTTAGTTGTAGACACCATGTTTTTAGCTTTATGACTAGAATGAACTTTTTTTCCTACATTACAAGCATCACAAAAGTGATTGTTCATATTTTAACTTAGGTAGATCTCTTACTAGATCTTTGGATGATAGCGATTGAAGAAGTCGCATATTGGCATGACCCAATCTTCGATGCTGTCACACCCCTAAATTACCTGGTTTGCAGCGGAATGGAATTCCTGGGGGATGACGGTCATAGCACCACAATCACAGTTATATTGAATGACCTAAAGTGTCGTTTGAAAAGAACATCGTTTGATATATTAAAAACATTCAGAGTTACAAAGATAGGTCCCAAATGAAAATCAACAAGTGCAGAAAATAAGTTTGGTACAAGTCAAACGATATTTTTAAAGTGTATAAATCCCATGTGAGACGCGTCGTCACCGCGACTCTATGATATGTCCACATGCATGCCATGAAGTGAATGCCTTAATTACCTGAAAATACATTGCTAAAAGTGTCAACACAAAGGTTGAGTGAGTTCATAGAGTTGTTGAAAATGTTTAATACGACTACCACAAGTATAGGCCATGTATGACAATATGTCACAAAAATGATACAATTGCTTAAGCACATGACACCGAGGCTTGACTGATGTGCGCCCCAATAGAGTGTTTTGCCAAACAACTCAAATAATGATAATGAAATGAAATGCATCCGTCCGGTTGGAATCCACCAACCCGGATGGAGGTGTCACCCTCGATAGATCTATCCACTCACCCTCGCTTCTATGAAATTAACGGTTCATGTTTATGAAATGGGGACATTTAACTGGCAATGAGGTAACTTAAGCAATGTAATGAATTTGATATACTTGGTATCGTAATAAAAATGATGTGCAATGTATTCTCCCCCGTAGGTTTGAAATAATGTAAAAACTTGAATAAATCGGGGCTATGAAAACTCACCTGTTGCAATGATTATGATGATATAATGGCAATACTGAAATGAGGTACAACCTCTGACTGTGACCTATGATGAATGATATGTTCTATTATAAGTTATGATGTAATGTTATGCATGCAATTCGTATGATATCTATACCACTTGTGAATTTTTGAAAATAACACTTATCGTCGAAAAATAATCTTATAATGTCTTGACCATTCTTAAATTACTTTACATGTATTTACGTTGAAATGATATCCTACGATAATCATTTAGTGATTTATTATGAAATTATAACTTTTCGTCGTAAAATAATGTCTTTTGAAAAATTCATGAAAGTGACTAAGTAGCCTTGAAAAGCTAGTCGTAAAATGGTGCACGTCGAGTGTTAGGAAACGAACTCAACGGTTTTGGGAAGCTTATATCATTATCTCAAAGTTTTAGCATTTAAGTTTTCATCCTAGAGGTCTCGATCATGGAGAAAAATATAGGTTAAGTATGGTACTTTTGTCCGAAATGTCGTTTAAGGGTGGTTTTCGGCAAAGTTTAAGTGACCGTATTTTATTCGTTACAACTCAGTTTGACAAACGGTTGGACATTTTGGAAAATATGCTTGGCGAAATTATTTTTACTAGAAGACATCATGTTATAAAAAGTTCTACATTAATGTTAAAAACGACCCTTGACATGGTCACTTGTTGCCGTAAGGTTTGTCTATTAGAAATATATTAGTTTTTCTTATATAATATAGTTACGGCAACTTCATGTAAACACGTGTAATTTAATCGTTACAAGTCCGTTTTCTACGTTTTATATGTCCTTAGCTTCGTATCAAAGTATACTAATATATTTTTTTATAAGTCGACACATTTTATAACGCCTAAGCCTCATTTTTGACTCGTACAAAGTAGACGTAACATGCTGAATTTTCAGAATTTTATAGTTTTCGTCGGCTAACTTGAAAATTCATAACTTCTTCGTTATAGCTCCGTTTTAATCCGTTCAAGCGGCCAAGTTTTCATTTTAAAGTATATTTTCCAAATATCTAGCCCAAAAATTTTTACAATCTATCGAAAATTCCAGAATTCAAAAAATATGATCAGACCTTTAAATAAAGTTGTCGAAATGAGTTTTTCTCGCGCAAAACCTATTCTAACCAATTCAAACCAACGCCGAAGCTATTCTAATCCTACCATACACCTTCTTAGGGTGTCATGGGTTCCTAGACATCACCAAGAGTGATATATTACAAGGAGTAATTATAGGATGGCATATATATATATATATATATATATATATATATATATATATATATATATATATATATATATATATATATATAACTCTTAAAAACAATGAAAAAGTGGTATAAATATCATTATGACTTGCATGTTTTACTCAAATATGATGAAATGAATATAAAATAAATATGAAATATGAAAATGAATATGAGATGCTTACTAGTTACTTGATGAGGTTTAAAGAACAAGGTTTTATCCTAATACCCTAGGTTTTTATTTCAAAACCTTAATTAAGAGTATACTAGATTTGTTAATTAAGCTTGATCTTGAAAAATAAATGTTTCCTTCTTCTTTTCTTGCCATGAACGGTTTAGAGAGATAAAAATGGGAGAGTATTTTGATTTTTCACCAAAGATATTATGTTGTGTATGTGTAGTTGTGGTTGTAAAATAATATTAAAAGGTGTAAGTAATATTGTATCTTGATATTTTGTACACAAAAGTGTGTGAGTCATCCATGGATATCGACCATGGCATAACAAGGCATATTTTAATGCATTTTGATTAGTTAAATATATATGAGTAGAATTAAATGTGTAGTTATTTAAGGATAGTTGGTAACTTGTGTATATATTTAAGCATTTAGAGTAGTGTTAGCTAAAAATAATTTTTAACGGATCAACATAAAATATATTGAAGTCATAAAAATTATAAAAATACATTTCTTACAAGAATTGAGTGAATAAATATTTATCGGGTTGAATTTACGAAAACCGTCGTTATTATATAAACATAACAATTTATATACGAAATAAATTGAAAACACCGGGTAAACTAATAATATAATTTTTATAGTCTTAAAATAAGTATAAAAATATATTAGTAATATTTTGGAAGTGTCAGATCAAATGTTCAAAATAGTTGATTACGCGATAGCGTTTATTTAATAGGAAAATAAACGTTTAATGAAAAATGCAAATCCATGCATGAACTGAAATGATGATAACGATGCTAATGATATGTAGACTAAACCTAGTATATATGAAATGTCCTTGAATGATGGTTCATGAATTCGCAGCTAAACCATTACGGTTACGCGAATTTGATACTCGTAAACCTAGTTTACGAAAAATGATGTAATAATGAATTTTTCAAAGTTTTCAAAATGACCTGAAATTACGAGTTGTCACAGATGCCATAAGGTCGAAGTATCATCCATAGAGGTAAGACATAGTTTGTCTTTAGGTTCATTACCGATTTTAATGACATAGACTCCATGTTTCCTAATTCCTTTTCCTATGGTTATGCCATTTTTTAATATCTTACTACCGGTTTCGGTAAAAAGTACATTGCACTTTTTATCACATATTTGTCCTATACTTAAGAGGTTAAAGTTTAGGTTTTCTACGTGACACACATCGTTAATGGTTAGAGATTTGTTAGAAATCGTACCTTTACCGATGATTTTACTTTTGCTATTTTCAAACACCACATTACCTCCATTGAAGGATTCATATGTGGAGAATAGATCTTTATTGCCGGTCATGTGCCTCGTGCACCCGCTATCCTTGACCCATTCATCCGGGTCTAGGTCGACCTTTAAGCACACCTAAGAAAACAATTAACTCAAAAGTTTGGTCCCCATTTGTTCATGGGTCCATTAGTGTTAAACATTCCATTCATGTTAGACATGTATGGATAAGGTGAGTATGCATTCCATGGAGCAAAGTTTTGAAAAGGAAAACCATTTTGCATATTTGGGTTCCATCCCATTTGATGGTTACTTCTCGGGTAAACATTATTAGGTCTCCTAGATGGATTAGGTTTTGAAAAAGATGGAGCTTTGTTTCTTGCAAAAGTAGGATTATATTTTGGAGGTGGTTGTCTATTGGTGAAATGAGTTGGTTTCTTCTTATTAACGATAACAAAATCAGTTCTAGATGAAGAAGCTACATTATTACCACTGTTTGCTACAGCAGACCCACGGATCCCTGGCTTAACACTAGCCGGTTCCCTTTTGATGGGATCCGTGGGATCCGCCACAACAGTGGCTGGTTTTTCTAGTGCCTTAACAAATTGTGTTTCTTTGTTTTCACTAGTTGATGGATCAAGTTGTTGAATACCTAAACCTTTTTGGTTATTTCCGGTTTTAACACCATCTAATATCATATCTAAAGTATTCGTACTCATTCTAGCAATTTTAGAATCTAGTTGATCAACTAGTGTTTGAAGTTGAACGCAAAGTTCACATTCACCACTTGCTATTTTACCCTTTTCTAGACGTTTCAATTTTTCTTTTAATTCTATGACTTCTTTATCTAAACGTTGGTTTTGACTTTTTAAAAGCTGGTTTTTGTTAATTAGTTTTAGGCTAATATTGCAAAGTTTGTCATATTCATTATGCAATGAGTCGTCATCTAGTGATGAGCTACTATAGTATTCGTGACATACCTCGTCATTTGCCATGAGACAAATTTCTTCGTCCTCCTCGTCGCTCATTCCCCACGTGCCGCTCACGAACGCCTTTTGATCATCCCGTTTGGGACACTTACTAATAAAGTGGTTTGGGTCCCCACATTTAAAGCAAGTACGATCATCTTTTGGCTTCTCGTCCTCTTTGCTTTTCCGGAAGCCTTTCTTATCGTCATACGGTTGTTTGACGTATCTTCCCTTCCTTCTAAAGAACTTTTTAAAGTCCCTTACCGCCATAGCATACTCCTCGTCGTCACTATCCGAAGAGGAGTTCTCTTCATCGCTTGAAGCCTTTTTGGCTTTAAGGGCAAGAGATTTGTGTTTCTCTTTCACCTTTGAGGCTTCAGAGTCTTTAGCAAGGACAAGCTCGTAGACTTTTAAGTTGCCTATGAGTTCATCAAGGGTGAGGATTGTCAAATCTTTTGACTCTTCGATCGCCGTCACCTTGGATCTCCACTTGGATGGAAGTGCCTTTAGATATCTCCTAACATGGTTACGGCTAGAAAAAGATTCATCAAGTGCTTGTAAAGATGTAATAATAGTATTAAAATTAGCAAATGAATGATCTATAGTTTCCTCATCCGATATTGAAAATTGTTCATATTGTTGAACAAATAAATCAATTTTATTATTTTTAACTTGTTGATTACCTTGATGAGTTACAACTAAAGAATTCCAAATTTCTTTAGAGGTTTTAAGCATAGAAATTTTTTCGAATTCCTTTTTGGGTAAAGCATTATACAAAACCATTTTAGCTTCACTATTTTTAGAAAGCTTTTTCTTCATTTCATCATTTAGTTTATCATGAGGTATGTTAACTAAATTTCCTTTATCATCTTTTGAGGTAGCCTCAAAATCGCCTTCAACAATAATGTACCAAAGATCAATATCTTTATACTTCACATATGTTTCGAATCTATTTTTCCAATATATAAAACCATTAGTTTCAAGAAGTGGTGGTCGTTGCATAGATTGCCCTTCCTTGTAATTTTCAGAACCCATAGTGATCGAAATGTTTTTAAAATACGGTTTACTTTAAAACTTTTATAAACTTATCTCTTGATGCCAATTGTGGAAAACTAGAAGGGGGGGGGGGGTTGAATAGTTTTGCCAATTTTAAGTTAGTTTCAAAAACTTTAGATTCGATAATATGTGAGATCGTATGGATGTTGAGAAAGTATAGATCTAATGATAAAGCAAGTAAATAAAATAAAGCAAAGGGATAGAAATGACACAACCGATTTATAGTGGTTCGGCTACAAGGACACCTTCCTTGCCCTACTCCACTCCCCGAGTCACCTACTCGAGAGTTCAAGCACTATGTCAACAAACTCCTTCAACTTGACGAAGAAGCCTTCACAACGTTGCTTACAGCTTTTTCCGGTACAAAGCTAAATATCGAGTCCGTAACACGGTGGACCAAACCAACACGACTATTACACAACAAATATGTGAAATATCAAATACAAGATCTTCGCTACAGAAATCTTACGGAGGAACAAATCAATCAAGGACCCCTTGCTTGGATGACTTGTAGAATGCTCGTGATCTCGCCTTAGAGAAGGACCTATATGAGAATCACTAAAGAAAGAAAGAAAGAAGTACTCTCTAGATCAAGTGATCTTTTGTTAGAAGAGAATGAGAGTATATGAGAGAATTAGTAAGAAGAGGGGTGAGTTAGAATGAAGAAATGGCTCTCTATTTATAGGCAAATTCTGCCACTATTCCCCGGATCCCACGGATCCCTCTCACAAGGGATCCGGCTAGCGTAAAGCTAGGGATCCGTGGGACGCTCCTCTTTGCCCATGGATTTTTTGGTTATAGGTCATGGGTTATGGGTTGTGGGTTGGTCCATGGGTATTCCTTTTAGATTCAATGTATCTAATGAATACATTGTATCTAGTCAAATGGGTATGGGTTAAAGGGTTATGGATATGATCCTTGGGTTGTGGTTTTTACCCATCCTAATAAACTATTATAACAAATGATTAATTACAACATTTTGTATTAAATGGCTATATGTAAATGCTTTACAAAAATAACATGTATCCTTATAATTGTACTTAAGATAACATTATATTTGTTATCAACAAAACACAAAGAGATCGCAAAATATTAATAAACGTTTTTACGGTTTATTTGTATTAACACAATCAAACCATATCATATCATAGTAACCATAGAGGAGCGACCTCTCAATATGTGAAGGACGTGTATTGCACACAATATGAATCACCAACCCAATGTAGCAATATCAATACAAAACAAATCTAGGATGCATCCATACGCCCCTGCAACAATATTAGTGGCCATATCAGAAATAAAAAATATAGGGACGGTGTGGCACATCCTTCGACCACACTGGAGTCATGCCATTGGTGCATCAATGACACGGACATGGAACCCCCATGCCTAGTTAATGGCTCGGGTATCAAACTGAAGGGTCCAAAGCAAAGTCCAAAGTTTGGCAATATATAAATCATCATAATCAAATGTTCAATATCAATGATTCACTATTCAAAAGATCATAGCAAAGGTTCATAATTCAAAGGTTCATAACAATGGTTCAATTCAAAGGTTCATAGCAAAGGCTCAATTCAGTGGTTCAAAGCAAAGGTTCAATTCAATGGTTCAAAGCAAAGGTTCAAAGCAATGGTTCAATTCAAAGGTTCAAAGAAATGGTTCAATTCAAAGGTTCAAGGCAAAGGTTCAATTCAAAGGTTCAAAGAAAAGGTTCAATTCAATATAGCAAAAGATCAAAAGGTGCATAGAGATCATGAAAAACCTTATAAGAAAGGTCAGAATATCCGTACCTCAAATGTGTGTGTGTGAGAGTAAGGCACACAAGTAATTTCAACGTTCCCGCTTCACTAAATATGCATTAGGACATATCATAAATCACATATGTGTTCTATTCATAAATCATGTTTAACTTATCTTATACTTAGTTTCAAGTTCATAAATTTCTGTCTTTTAGTATTTCGAATCTGGCCCAGACTTTAGCGATTTTTATAAAATAATTACTTAGCTCAAGTAAAATCAAGGAAATTCTCAGGGGTTTCCATATGTGTTAAGAGACTCTCCAAAAATTTGGGGATTTTATTTCTAGGTCAAATGGCCTATGGAAAATCATAAGTCCAGACCTGTCCAGAACTTACCCAGAATTACACACACCAAAAGTATAGCCCCGACAAACACACTCACCCTACTCCATACATCAAACCAAAAATTACAGGTGTCACAAAATATATAAACATCATAACCACCAAAGGAAAATTTCCAGAACCTCATGGGTTTAATGCTAAAAATCAAATACTACATCACAAATTTAAACTCAAAAATTCAGATTCAAACACTTTAACTCCAAAAATGTAAACATCATACTTCCAGGTATGCAAATGCTACAAGGCTTATATTTGCAGAAATCTATTTCAATGTACTACAATTTAGGCTCAAGAATCACTCAAAAACATGCAAGTATCATCAGTTAACACATAGATGAATCCAACCTAAATTCTGGACAGCTTAACAAGCAATCGTAACCAAGCAACAAACAAGTCACCAATCATCTCTTAAGCATGCCAAACATCACAAAACTCATCATACATCATGTTTAGGGTCTCATATCATGAATTTTACAGAGGTGTCATCAATTTAACCAATGAAGCATAATAGCAAGTATTTAACATATTATAAGTCCATAATTTCATGTAGAAAGCTAATAACAAGTCCTAAACATGTTGTAAACCTATCCATCATATACCAAATCACATCCACAAGGAAACCATCATAAAATATTAATAAATCACAGAAATAAAAGTCTAAACATCCATCTCATACAATTCGCCATCCTATCTCACAAGATTACAAGTTTTAGTCAAGTAAACATCACTATAACCTCCACATAAAATCATGAACTTCTAAGCTATCAAATTCATCGATAAGCATGCTATCACCTATCATTGAAAGTTTATGTACTCATTCTATATGACATATAAACATGTTATGAAAGCCGTTTCCAAATTCTCATATCCTAAGTAATATTTTTAAAGCTAACATGTCCACATAAAATCATGAATTCATAGTTAGAGTTTAACATGAAAATGGTTTATAAAACTCCACAATGATTCCATAAGCAAGCATACATCACCTATATAAATCTAATAAAATATAAGGATCATTACATATTCATAACCATAATCATTTAACAATATAATTTCATTCACATAAAATTAAATCAATAAACGAATACTATTCGTAGGATATGACACACACTACACGAAACCCTTATTCCAAACACACCATATACGACCCAAACCCACACGCAACCGAACCAAACACACCCTTAACTCACCCAAGCCGATCCAACAGCCCCCAATCTCAATTTTTTCGAAACCAAACAGCCCCAATGCGAGTTAGCGAGTCCAAGAAACGAACAAGAATCTCACATGAAATAATGAAGACCCACGTTAACAAATGACCTAGGTTTCTAGTTTTAGGCGATTCAAAGAAAAATATGTATTCCAAGTGAATATTAGGCTTGACATCTGATTAACAACACTCTTTTCTTGCTTATATGTGGCGTATAATCTTTATACATATATACATGGAATCATAACAAAGCAAAACAGCAACCATAACATGATCTAGGTCTCGTATTACGTTTTATGTTAACCACAAGGATGATTTATGAAGATACCTTTAGGCTGAGTTTAGAAAGAGATCGAATGGAACATGGACGTAGCTCAGATCACCACACAAACCCCAATGAATTTTGCTACAATGCTTGACCACCAAAGCTGCTATACTTCGACCCTTAATCTTGTGGAGAGGATACATGGAACTTGTTTACTAATTCGGTGTGGAGAATAAACAGATATATGTTATGGTTGAAAGAAAACGTGTGGCCTGAGAAAAAAAAGGATGTCGTGTGTTTTTGTTGCTAGGTTTTAGAGTTTGAAATTTTGGTTTTGTGAAAATAAATGTGTTATTCGGTTTTAATGATTGCCGAGTGGGGGGAGGGGTACAAAAGTGGAAACACCAAAAATTAAGGGCATTGATAGGAGAACTTGTCAAGTTTACACCAATCATGAACCTAGTCTTAATTCACGGTTCGATACGTTGCACCTCAATATTATTTTTTGGCTAGGGACAAAATGGAAGAAAAAAATAACGTGTGACAAAATAAATGTGTAAGTATTATTTTCGTATTACTTTTATTTGTTCGGGTGTTAATGATTTAATTACTTAGGTTATAATCGTAATGTAATACGTTTAATAATTAAACGTCTTTTATAGGTTCAAGATTAAAGGGTATTTTGGGTATTTTAACATGTTCAAAAATGTGGGTTTTACAACTCTTCACTTCTAAAAGAAAATTTCGTCCGCGAAATTGAAGTCGCAGAAGTAAACGGAGACATACTAGTTTAAGGCAGACGTACCAATCCGTAGCTTCACACAAATCATAACAATTAATGGCTCAAAGAGTACAAAACTTATACGTAATAGATGTCAGTGAGAATCTC
This sequence comes from Chrysanthemum seticuspe, assembly GCA_019973895.1. Taxonomy (NCBI): domain Eukaryota; kingdom Viridiplantae; phylum Streptophyta; class Magnoliopsida; order Asterales; family Asteraceae; genus Chrysanthemum; species Chrysanthemum seticuspe. Next base: position 215,877,064 of record BPTQ01000005.1, read on the forward strand.
GCAAGGAGGTACAGAATTTCAAACGAATATGAAAATTGACGAATAACGGATATGAGTCATAATCCATCCAATGTACCAACCTGAGGCATTTCCCAAGACGTCGTATGATCCCAATAAGTTCAAATTATATGATCTCGGTATTATCACGTTGATCAGGCGTCATAATACTTGCATTACATAACAAGTCCTTATTGTCATCATATTCAATATCGGGTCATGACCAACCATATAACTAACCTCACGTCAAAACAGGTACACATATAGGTAGCAAGTAACATACCAAATCAAACCAAATTCACATACAGGTGACAAGCATATCATCAAACCAAACTCCAGAAAATTTTTAGAAGACTAAACGAAAACTTACCAATCCACGGAAAGAAGGAAGGTGGTCGTCTTACTTGAGAAGGTTCCTCATGACTCATTTTTGACAATCCAAAACGATCTCAGGCGCACAAATAGTGCCAAATATCACAAATCTAATCTTGCTGGTACGAATCACATAAACAAAATAGATGATAATCGAAATCTCTCAAAGAGATATGAGATATGACAGAAAGCTGAAATGTTATCAAAAATGCTAAATCATAAAACTTCACAATTCAAACCGAGTTCTGAACAAATCAAAGAAAAGTAATACCGATCAAAATCACATAACAAAATATCAAACCGCCTCAAAACGCGTGACAAACAAATCAGAGTAACACAAGTCGCGCCCAATCATATGAAGCAGATGAATCTTCTCAACATCTCAACTATGGGACTGTTGACCACAATATGCCCAAACTCCTGGTAGTAGTTTCTCTGTACGTCTAAAGTACACCGGTCATAGTTCCTCTGCTCATACATCTTCCAAGTGTCCACCAGTTGAATCTTGTCTCTGTCTTTGTGCCTCTGGTTGATCCGTCCAGCTCCCTCCAGCAGCATCCTGATGTCTCCAGCAGCATTACAATCGGGCGCGGCTTCTGCTTCATGAACCTCCCCAGTTCAGAAACTGTTGCAGCAACGCATGGTCGGCACCATCATCTTCGACTCTACGAGTAGTCTCCATCTAAACGATCGACAAACGAAAGCGCGAAGATAAAACAAACAAAATCAAATGCGAAAAGAAGAAGGTCAAATCAACGAAGACAAAAGAATATCGAAGTCAAATCTGAACGACAATCAAAAGAAGATTGAAACAGACGGAAGCCTAATGTCTACCCAAGTCCTCATAGGTCAATCCTAAGGTCAACAAGATGAAACCTTAGCTCTGATACCATAATTGTAACACCCTAACCCGACAAGGGTCCGAATGTCACATTATGGAGTCATATCAGAACATAATAATAAAATTTTGCAAGCGGAAGTCTTATAAAATAAAATACCAAGTCATATAAACAAATGACTTACAAGAAAGAATACAAAATTCAATATGTCAAAATGAATGAAATATCAAAACAATTGCTCTTCAAAATAAGTCCAAAATGATAGGGTAAACTAGGGTCGGATCACTCAAATGCTCCTACTCTCATCCCATCAAAGCCCAGCATCCTACTTGGTACCTGCCGCATGGAAAAGAAAATGCGGATGAGCTTAAAAAGCCCAGCCAGTGAACAGATATAACAAAACGAAAGCCAAACATAATATAGATACAAAAAAAACAATCAGGGAGACTGATAGCAAAGTCGTAACGAAATGAGCACAATGAGTCAATGAGGAACCTGCAGAACACAATATTAACAGATATCCAGGAGAAACAGAAATCAAAGGAGACCAAAGCAAAGCAGCGCATCGATGACATTTATAAGTACATATAAATAACCAAACATACAAGTACTGAAACATAATCAAATAGGAGTTGATGAACAATATCATAATCAAGACAAGTAAGCAAACAATGACAAGCAAACCAACCAGCGGATCAGCTAATCATAAATATAGCAAAACAACAAATCAGATAATCAGATATATATATAAGCTAAGTTGAATTCTATAAGCAGGCGGAAGCAACTGAATAACATGCGAGCATGGCAATCACACAGGTCAGATAATCAACAATTAATAACAAGCGGAAATACCAGCAGAAGTATAAGCATGTCAGTCACATGTATGGGTAGGAATACCGAACGAACATCACACCTAAATGAAGTAACTAAACCAGAATATAGCATGGTAACTAAACAAGTCAACTAAGCAGATAACATAAGTTGAACCAATTTCCATCATTAAATGGTAGCATGAACAGAAGTGTGAGCATTGCAGGTCAACAAGTCAAGTAGCATTCATTACTATGCCGAACCAATATCATAAGCAACGGAAATAAATAGCAGATAAGAATACTAATTGATAATCATAGCCCACGGAAATAATTGAACTAAGGAATAACATGGTAACGAATAAGGCAAATAATTACATACTAGCACAGCAACGGATAAATCAAATTGTCACATAATAGCATGATAACAGATGAATCAGATAATCATATAATAGTACGGTAAACGGATAAAGTGGAAATCTGACATATAAGCTTGGCAGCCAACCGAAATGGAGGGGGGGGGGTTATAGTAAATAAAATGAACTGGAATATAGTATGGTAGTCGGATGGTTCACATAAGGATACTGAGTGAACGTATAGTCAAATGGAGAATTGGATAAAGTATGGTATAGCAACGAATGAATAAGAATGTCAGAAATCTACCACGAATCCAAACCAATCAAACCATATCATATCATAGTAGGCATAGTAACCATAGAAGAGCGACCTCTCAATATGTGAAGGACGTGTATTGCACACAACATCAATCACCAAACCAATGTAGCAATATCAATACAAAACAAATCTAGGATGCATCCATACGCCCCTGCAACAATATTAGTGGCCATATCTGCAATAAACAATATAGGGACGCCGTGGCACATCACTCAACCACACTGGAGTCATGCCATTGGTGCATCAATGACACGGACATGGAACCCCCATGCCTAATTAATGGCTCGGGTATCAAATTGAAGGGTCAAAAGCGAAGTCCAAAGTTTGGCAATATATAAATCATCATAATCAAAGGTTCAATATCAATGATTCACAATTTAAAAGATCCTAGCAAAGGTTCACAATTCAAAGGTTCATAACAATGGTTCAATTCAAAGGTTCATAGCAAAGGTTCAATTCAAAGGTTCAAAGCAATGGTTCAATTCAAAGGTTCAAGGCAAAGGTTCAATTCAAAGGTTCAAAGCAAAGGTTTAATTCAATATAGCAAAAGATCAAAAGGTGCATAGAGATCATGAGAAACCTTATAAGAAAGGTCAGAACATATGTACCTCAAATGTGTGTGTGTGAGAGTAAGGCACACAAGCAAGTTCAACATTCCCGCTTCACTAAATCTACATTAGGACATATCATAAATCACATATGTGTTCCATTTATAAATCATGTTTAACTTATCTCCCATTTATACTTAGTTTCAAGTTCATAAATTTCTGTCTTTTAGTATTTCGAATCTGGCCCCAGAATTTAGCGATTTTTATAAAATACTTACTTAGCTCAAATAAAATAAAGGAAATTCCCAGGGGTTTCCATATGAGTTAAGAGACTCTCCAAAAATTGGGGGATTATATTTCCAGGTCAAGTGGCCTATGGAAAATCATAAGTCCAGACCTGTCCAGAACTTACCCAGAATTACACACACCAAAAGTATAGCCCTGACAAGCACAATCACCTAATCCATACATCAAACCAAAAATTACAGGTGTCACAAAATATATAAACATCATAACCACCAAAGGAAAAGTTCCAGAACCTCATGGGTTTAATACTACAAATCAAATACTACATCACTAATTTAAACTCAGAAATTCAGATTCAAACACTTTAACTCCAAAAATGTAAAAATCATACTTCCATGCGTGAAAATGCTACAAGGCTTATATTTCCAGAAAGGTATTTCAAGGTACTACAATTTAGGGTCAAGAATCACTCAAAAACATGCATGTATCATCTGTTAACACCTAGATGAATCCAACCTAAATTCTGGACAGCTTAACAAGCAATCGTAACCAAGCAACAAACAAGTCACCAATCATCTCTTAAGCATGCCAAACATCATAAAACTCATCATACATCATGTTTAGGGTCTCATAGCATGAATTTTACAGTGGTGTCATCAATTTAATCAATGAAGGATAATAGCAAGCATTTAACATATTATAAGTCCATAATTTCATGTAGAAAGCTAATAACAAGTCCTAAACATGTTGTAAACCTATCCATCATCCACCAAATCACATCCACAAGGCAACCATCATAAAATATTAATAAATCAAATAAATAAAAGTCTAACCATCCATCTCAAACAATTCCCCATCCTATCTCACAAGATTACAAGTTTTAGGTAAGTAAACATCACCATAACCTTCACATAAAATCATGAACTTCTAAGCTATCAAATTCATCGATAAGCATGCTATCACCTATTATTGAAAGTTCATGTACTCATTCTATATGACATATAAACATGTTATGAAAGCCGTTTCCAAATTCTCATATCCTAAGTAACATTTTTAAAGCTAACATGTCTACATAAAATCATGAATTCATAGTTAGAGTTTAACATGAAAATGGTTTATAAAACTCCACAATGATTCCATAAGCAAGCATACATCACCTATATAAATCTAATAAAATATAAGGATCATTACATATTCATAACCATAATCATTTAACAATATAATTTCATTCACATAAAATTATAAATCAATAAACTAATACTATTCGTAGGATATGACACACACTACACGAAACCCTTATTCCAAACACACCATACACGACCCAAACCCACACGCAACTGAACCAAACACACCCTTAACTCACCAAGCCGATCCAACAGCCCCCAATCTAAATTTTTTTCGAAACCAAACAGCCCCAATGCGAATTAGCGAGTCCAAGAAACGAACAAGAATCTCGCATGAAATAATGAAGACCCACGTTAACAAATGACCTAGGTTTATGATTTTAGGCGATTCAAAAAAATATGTATTCCAAGTGAATATTAGGCTCGAAATCTGATTAACAACACTCTTTTCTTGCTTATATGTGGCGTATAATCTTTATACATATATACATGGAATCATAACAAAGCGAAACATCAACCATAACATGATGTAGGTCTCGTATTACGTTTTATGTTAACCACAAGGATGATTTATGAAGATACCTTTAGGCTGAATTTAGAAAGAGATCGAATGGAACAAGGATGTAGCTCAGATCACCACACAAACCCCAACGAATTTTGCTACAATGCTTGACTACCAAAGCTGCTATACTTCGACCCTTAATCTTGTGGAGAGGATACTTGGAACTTGTTTACTAATTAGGTGTGGAGAATAAACAGATATATGTTATGGCTGAAAGAAAACGTATGGCCTGAGAAAAAAAAGGATGTCGTGTGTTTTTGTTGTTAGGTTTTAGGGTTTGAAATTTTGGTTTTGTGAAAATAAATGTGTTATTCGGTTTTAATGATTGCCGAGTGGGCGGAGGGGTACAAAAGTGGAAACACCAAAAATTAAGGGCATTGATAGGAGGACTTGCCAAGTTTACACCAATCACGAACCTAGTATTAATTCACGGTTCGATACGTTGCACCTCAATATTATTTTTCGGCTAGGGACAAAATGGAAGAAAAAAATAACGAGTGACAAAATAAATGTGTAAGTATTATTTTCGTATTACTTTTATTTGTTCGGGTGTTAATGATTTAATTACTAAGGTTATAATCGTAATGTAATACGTTTAATAATTAAACGTCTTTTATAGGTTCGATATTAAAGGGTATTTTGTGTATTTTAACATGTTCAAAAATGTGGGTTTTACAAGTTATTTCCCCTATACTCTAGCTCTTTCTTCATAACCTGGTTGTAACATTCCTTGGACATGACATTCACCGGCGAATTCATATCAACAAAAGGATGAAAATCGATGAACCCGATCTTGCAAGAAAGTTGAAGAGTATAGGGATTTCGATGATGAATACAAGTTCCCATCCCAAAGAACTTTGGTTGATCCGGTGGTGAGAAAGCTTTTCCATGATCGTCATGCCAAGGGACTATGTCAATGTTGCTAGAAAAATCATCAGGACCAAAACATCAAAGTCTTCCCCTAAAGAAACATCATTACATTTCAAAGGAGTTTTAGGAGCTTCATTCAAAAATGCTTCCAAGAAATACCCCAAGTTGCCACTTTCCTGAACATGATTTACAATATAAACCTTCTTTGGGACGGAAATAAGTTCGTTGGCCCTGAAAGTAATAATTTCCCCATTAGCTTCCAATGTCATTTTTCGAGTGAAGACATCAACCTTAGTGTGAGTAGTTGCGAGCATGGGCCTTCCTTAAATAATTGGGATATTGTTGTCTTCCGCAATATCCAATACAACAAAATCCACTAGAAACAGAAACCTATTAAACTCCCAACGCGCCTGCATGGATTTATCCGCCATCTCGATATCCATCTTGACCGGTTTTAAACTCCCAACGCCCATACGTAAAAACATAGAGTGGGGAATGATAATAATATTGGCCCCTAAATCAGCCAAAGCATTGCAAACATTGAGATTTCCTATGAGGCATGGGAGAGTAAAACATCCCGGGTCTTTCTCCTTATGTGGTAATTCATTTCTTAAAACAGCTGAACACCGAGCATTTAGTTTAACCGATGCTATTTCTTCAAAACCACTCTTCTTATCATTTAATTCTTGCATAATTCGGATTTCATTAGATTTGATGGAATTAATCAAAGGTAGATTTACCGGAAGAGCCCCCAAGTCCTCAAGTAGGAGTTTTTCTTTGTTAAGCCTTTTCTTGACCTTCTCGGAGAAGGTGGTTGGCTCATTTGAAACTTCCTCAATCGTCACTGAGTTGACAATTTCTTCATTAGCTTTCTTGTCACGTTTATCCAAATAATCACTGGTGGCCTTGGAGCATAAGTCCACTTTTTTCTATAAGATTTTAATTCGGTCATCGTAAGTCTTAAGGGAGGATATTGTGCTATCAACAAATTCCCTCTGTTGGGATCACTTGTAACTACTATTTCAAGTGTCGGTCATTAATATGTAATAGGTTGCTTAATTAGGCTTATATGTTTGTAATTAAGTGCTAGGCTTATGAAGTAAGCCCATGAGCCTATGCTTAGGCCCAAATAAACAAGGAAGGGACTAGAATAGTTGCCCTAGCTCCCTTGCCTATAAATACTATGTAAATTCTCATTTGAGAGTGTTGGTTCTTTCTCATTTTATGCATAATCGTTCCTTAATCTTAAGTGTGTGAAAGTTCCATCTGTCTCTCTCTATCTCTATCATTCTTATCTTCATCTTAACATTCTTGTGTTTATTTTATGGTGACCTAACAGTGGTATCAATCGCCATTTAGTTGTGTGAAACGTTTTTGGTTGAAGTTTAGTTCGTTACATGTAAGTTTCTATCGTTGTATTAACTTGTAGGATCGTTTTTAGTTGTGTGAAACATTTTTAGTTGTATTAACTTGTAGGATCATTGTATAGGTTGATATGGTGATTCGGGAGGTCGGGGAAGATGGAAGAACACCATCTTCATTGTTAGAGAGAGAAAGTAAAGAGAGAAGGGAAACTCGATGTTTATTGATAATATGAAAGGGAAAATAAACACACTAGTCTCACCCTTCCATGGAAGTATGGAGGGGTATATATAGGCCATCATACACAACACTTTACAATAATGATGGTTTCAGTACTCGTGTATGAAGCTTACATGTTAACTAATGTAATCTCGTAAATGTCGTTCCATTTACATGTTAGGATCGTTCCCAACAATCTTCCCTCAATGGGACGACATAAGGGATTACTTACAACATTTCCTACAAGTACAAAAAACAAATAAATAAAGGTTTTCATAAGCTCTTCAATTGCTGAGGATGACGACAGTTGACGCTTTTTGTCTTCTTCTTCTACCTCGACTTGAGAACTTTTTTCTTGGAAAATTATGTAATATGCATGAATTGGATTAACTTCCCCCCAATTCATGTTGCATGTCTTTAGCAGCTTCTCCGTACACTTCTTTTTGGCGAAGTTTCTGAATCAACTTCCCTCCAAACTGACAACCGTCTTCAGCAGATTCGAAACTTTGATGTAGTCGACGTTTCTTCTAACTTTTGAAGTTTTCAGTACGCAGCGGAATTTGTAGATGAGCAGTAAACCACACCAGGAAAATCTGTCTTGTTACGTAATCACAGTTGTACACAATGCGGAAAATCCGTTCGGGGGTAACATGAAAGAAATCAACAAGATCTTCTCACGAATGTAGATTCTTCACACCAAACAAACCACGAAAGATGAAGTGAAACTACTTCCCCCTGATTGTTGCGGTCTATCGAAATAACAATCACCTATGAATATGCAATTACTCGATAAAATGACTGGGTGTGAGGCATCATAACATCATATGTAGGTAACTTCATACAAAATAACCTTGTGAAAGTGAGATGATAACACCGAAGTAAGACGTTTGAACCGCAGATCGTCTCATTTCTTCCCCCTGATTGAAGAAGTTCATGAAGGGAAAGGGTTTTCACAAAAACGTCAAAGAAGCAAGGACCACCTACACTCTCTTCCCCTCGATGTTTTCAATGAATCGGAATCATACACCATGTATGTTGATGATGAAATTGGAGACAGTGCAACAATGTATGTCCAATTAATCGAACAAGTGTGAAGTACTATAAATATCTCGTGAGAATCAATTGCTGATAAAACTTTTCTACTCGTTTATACTCCTCTAAGCTAACTTTAAACCAACCCATTATCAATCTGATGGCTCTTTGTAGTGGCTACTGATGGAGAGAACTCAATATGACGAACTTGAGACTGAAGTAAAATAACCCGAACTTGTGACTTAAACTTGCACTATTGTCAGACGAAGAACCCTTTTCCTTACCGGGTTGATTAACCGGATCGAAAAGGGGTAAACTAATGTCTCTCGAATTATCCACAACTTTATGACACTTGAGCACAACAACGTAACTTCTTAAAAGTGATAGTTATACGCTGTGAGCACAACAATGTAACTCCTTACATCAGGTATAACTAGAAAACTCAAGTCTTTGTCATTCGTAACGGTTAAAAGCTCGAACAAGGATCTCGAAGAATCATGCATCCAACCAACCCTGATATCTTCAGGATACTAAGTACACGCACCCGTGATATCCTACTTCAACCTCAAATAAATAATATTGAATTCACGCCGTAGTCACATCTTGCGGTTAAATTCCCAAAACTAGCCTTCGTTACTGGGTTAAAGTGAACTATGATAATGGTTTGCACGGTCTTATCAAAAATGTATCCTCGTGAAAATTTTTAGCAACCAAATTACTACTCATCATTAATAATAGTCCAAAAATTAACACTTTGCATTTAAAAAATACATTTGAGTATATAATAAATCAGCCCATGTGTTGATTTCGGATACAAAAATAAAAGCCCATTGAGTCCAACACTCCAATCCAAAACAAATAACCAAATGGCCTAATCCAACCTGATAATACACACAGCCCATTTAAGAACACGTGGGCCCAATCCACCACCCGATCCAATTAACAAACCCTAATGAAACAGGTATAATAAACAACTTAACCCTTCTTTTAATCATTTGTAAACCTAAACACACATAATATTCCATCCGCCCCCTTCCAATCTCCACAAACCCTAATTGAAAAATAAAATTATGCGCCCCCATCTCATAAGACAGATGAACAAACGAATATAATCAATTCTTTTCCATCTTATGTCATTCTCCATTAATCAAACACAAACCATTTTATGTCTTCAATCAATGAACGAAACAAAAACAAAACCCCTTTTGAAATTTATGTTCTAATCTTTTATCCAACGAACAAATGGCTTCAAGATCTAGTATGGTCTCGGGTAGGTTGATATGTTTCATTAATGAACGAACTAAGGTAAAAGTGAATAACTGATTTATTATTTCTCTTATCCTTTTGATTAGGATATTGAATGAAGCTTGGCTTCATATAGGATCAATGATGATTTATTTTTTGTGTTTATGTAACTTTGAAGTGATAATATTTATTGACACATGAAAAATATAACTGAGATCGAAGATTATTAACTTTAGAGTTTTGAGTCTTGATAGATGATGTACGTTGAGAGTTGGGGAGTGAATGAGAGGGTATTGGTTGTGTCTAGATTAAGTTAGAGTTAATGGTTTTGAAAGTAGTTTGGCAGATTTGTTCTTCATCAGTCGAGTTTTGAAAGTAGAGATCAATGAACATCATGGACCTATAATGGTAATAACCTGAGGTCGAGTCTGGTACAATAGCTTTGTGGTCATGTTCTATAGTTTTACGAATAAGAATTTCTTATTCGTAAGTCGTTTATCAGTTTACAAATAAGGTTATGCTTAGTTTACGAATAACATCTTCTTATTCGTAAATATTGCTCGTAAAGAACTTTCTTGATCGTAACCCATCTTATGCGAAAGCTCTTATTCGTAAGGTTTACGAGTAAGTGCTTATTCGTAAAATCAGGTTATTACGAATTACTTTCCAAGTAATTCGTAAGATGTGGAGAAGGGTGCTTAGTCATAACAATAGGGTTTTGACTTTTTGACCATTTTTTGGCGACCATTTCCGACCAGTTTTTCGTTCACCTTGTAGAAACCCAGAAAGAACATCATAAAAACCTCTCTTTTGACCCGTTTGACCACATATATAGACAAGATAATATGACCACAAATATTCCATGAGATGGTACAAACCAGTCACAAAGATAATGAATATATGAAACTGTTTGGACAAAGATTGACACAAACCAGTGGACTGTTTTGACCATAGGATACAATAAAAAATAGTTTGTAAACTGTTATCACCAAATAAGAATAGAAAAAATTTCAGATTCAAGAAACTATGGTAAAAAACAGTTAAAAAAATTATTTTTTGACAAGATACAACACCACAGAAATCAACCAATGATAAAACCTTGGCTCTGATGCCACTTGTATGATCGTTGTATAGGTTGATATGGTGATTCGGGAGGTCGGGGAAGATGGAAGAACACCATCTTCATTGTTAGAGACAGAAAGTAAAGAGAGAAGGGAAACTTGATGTTTATTGATAATATGAAAGGGAAAATACACACACTAGTCTCACCCCTCCTTGGAAGTATGGAGGGGTATATATAGGCCATCATACACAACACTTTACAATAATGACGGTTTCAGTACTCGTGTATGAGGCTTACATGATAACTAATGTAATCCCGTAAATGTCATTCCATTTACGTGTTAGGAGCGATCCCAACATCTTTTCCTCCCTTTCTTCTCTCTTTTTGGATTCGTCAATATATTTTAGAACAACCTCTTCCAAGCCAACTCTCACTTTGGTGCTAACTAAGCTTTTTACCTCTTCCATCCTTTGAGCTTCTTCCTCTTTAACTTTCTCTTATCTTCTTATCTCCAATTTCAACCCATAAATTTCTTTTTTCTTAGTCATTGTTTTCATGACCTTGTGTTTGAAATTGTCTTTAGGTCTATATCTTGTTTCCACATGCCATTTGTGGCAGTGATCAGCCATCTGTTGTATAGATTACCAAGCTTTGTCAAGTGTCATTCACGAAATAGGTCTTTGTGAATCAAGAATCTGACGTGTCTCGATATTCATTCCCCTATAAACAATTTAGATAATCTGATATTTATTGAGGTCATGTGTAGGAAAACAATAGAGAAGCTCATTATATCTCTCCCACGCCTGATATAGTGTTTCTTCTCTTTCTTGAACGAACCTGTAGATGTCCCCGAGAAGCCTAGTGATTTTTGAGGGTAGACAGAATTTTTGCACAGACTCTTTTCGGAGTCGATCCCATGTTCCCTTAAGTTCGGCTAGGAGTTTATTGAACCACCTTCTAGCTGCTCCGGTGAGATTCATAGGGAATACTTTTACCATGATGGAGTACCTCAAAATATTACGGATGCCAAAAGAGAACATAAGTATAGGACTTCCTCAACGTGCTCTTGAACATCTTCATCCTTCTCACCTAAAAATTGCAAGTCATGTAGTTCCTGGATGAATTGGCTCGGGATAGAGAATCCCCTGGTTTCAGGGTTAGGTGTGTTGAAAGCCCTTTGGCAATTTGTATTTGTTCTTTCTAAATATTGTTCCACGGTTAGCCCGTCAATACTGATCTCCTCATTTGCTTCGGGCTCAAAATCTGAATGATCGGACTTATAAAATGAGAAAATATTGTGGATTGGGATAGGAGAGTTGCCTCTTTTCATCCAAAATTGCCTTTCCAGATTGTCGAACGGAGTAGCCAGGAATGGTTTAGAGCTTCGAGTCTTAAATCCTGACAAAAGAAAAGAAAGAAATATACCAAAAAAAATAAATATATACTTAAATAAAAAATCCTAATGTAGCTCCTCGGCAGCGGCGCCAAAATTCTGATGCAGGATTTCCGACCAGGATTTAAATTTATAGAGTCTCGTCTACCAAAGGTCTACTTATTGCACTAACGAGCAGTGAATCCGATCGTGCATAGTATAGAGTGTGGTAAAGCCGAGGTCGTTCCCATGAGCTATGTATTTTTGGATCCTAGTTAAGTCTAGTGTCACGGTTTTTAAAATATATTAATGTTGAAAGATTAATTAAACAAATAAGCAAGAAATAAAATGCAGAAGTTAAATAAGGTTGTGAACAATAGAGAGAAAGTGTGCTAACCTAATTATTCATCCTATCATGTTATGTCTATGTTTTCTAATTAATGCTTCCTATCGTTTCAAGTTGGATTTAAACTCACTAAACTCCTTTGGTTTATTCGTCATAGCCTATTAGACATAGATTCCTACCCGAAATCAAAGGCATTACCCTTTGGGGTGACGAGGATCTTTAGCAACCTATGCTAAGTCATTAAGTTCCCTACATGCAAGATTCGAAACAATGTGTGCCCGGGCACTAACATCTTAGACAAACATCCCTAACATATTAAGTTTCGCCTTACGGACGGTGATCATTTGGTCAATTCGCACGAGAGAGATTGATAGTCCTTTGGTCAATTCTTATCAACCCTTGCTACCTACTTCCCAAGGGTCCTTTGGTCAATTCTTCTAAGCAAGAAAGTACGACCACAATTTAAAACTACCAAAGCTAGGGTAACTGCCAACGAACTATGCATGCATACACTAGAAGCAATAAAAGAAGTGCAAAAACATAAACAAAACAATCAAGGAATCATAACTAGGCTAGCACCAAAGGTTCTTAGCCGATCATATTAAAACACACATTCAGTTCAATGTTTAACATGGTGAATGAAGACATGAATTAAAGTGTAATAAAATAGAAATCGCTAAAGCTTATCGATGATATGGTGTGATTTCTCCTTTGGAAATAGCTCCGTATGCTGAATAAGATCTGCCTTTGGCCCTCTTCACGTTCTCTGCCTGTTTGTGGTGAGTGAATGATGATAAATGCAGAATTTAGGGTTTGTATTTATAGGCCCGATCAATGTTATGACGTAACCTAATAATGTGGTTACGCCGTAACTTAAATATCTTCCAATATCAAGTCTCGGTGTGATGATTACGGCATAACCTTAAGAATAGTTACGCCATAATCCCTTAAGCTCCATCGAAAACTCAATAAATGGCTATGCCGTATTCTTCAAGGATCCCATCAAGACTCTCGTAGTGCTGGTTACACCGTAACTCATGCTGGAGGTTACAACTTAACTGATGGAGGCGCGAAAGTCCTCATGACCTAGATGGTTACGACATAAATTGAGTTGATAGTTACGCTGTAACTGATGTTGACTTGGTCTTCATATACACATTCCTATCTACGGCATAAATGAGTGTGAGAGTTACGTCGTAGCTTCTTCTATGAAAGTATACTAAGGCATAAATCATCAAGTATATCTCTAAAACCGCGTCTCATTAGCTTTTATGCTCGTGTATAACTTGGAAACGAAATATAAAGAAATATGAGTATAAATCCATATAAACACTACATGTGACAACTGGTAAATTTCGAAAACTATTTTTAATACCACACTACTTTATATTTTAGCAAGTTAAACAATCGACTATAAACTCTTGATATTTTGCGGATCATTCTATTGTTAGACCTTGTTTGTGACTTAAGACTAGGCACTACTAGACCTCAGCACTAGGCAAAACCTAATAAAATTGAGAAAACTTAAGAAAACCACTCGTCTAGCTCCATAAGCATATTTATAACCGGTTTTATTGGAAAAGCATAACTAAAACCATTGGCGCACTCGAGGAAACTTGTTAGACTTTTAAACAAAATATTTGAGCTCGGGAATGTAGGAATCGGGGAACTTTAGAAAAACTACGGAAATGGTCCTCTCAGTGAGGACTTGTTTGGTGTGCTTGTCTAAATGGTCTTGATGTTTTATTATCTTGTTGGTTTCGGCTTAGGATGAAACCCTAGATTGGCGGAGATGACTTGGTGATCTCGATGTTGATAATGGTTTTGTTTTGGTTGATGTCGAGTGGGAAAACCCTCAAAAGGGGTATTCGGTTTGGTTGTTGTCAAAGGGAAAATTAGGCCGAGACCCTTATGGTCTCGGCAATATTTTGGAGGTTGAAATGTTATTGTTGTTGTTGTTGCGTTTGGAAGTGGGAAAGAAAGTCGAGACCGAATGTCACGGCTAGACTTGGTTTTGGTATTGTGAATTTGAAATGGGAATTGTTGTAGTAGTGAAGGAGGATAGGTTAGACGTGAGTCTTAGACGACCACATGAGGTTGAAGTTGTGATATTTGGGAATTGAGATTATCGACTTATGATATACTTGTGAACTTTGCGCCAAGTCGGTGTCACGTTAACTTTTTAGTCATCTTTGACTCCGACAAGGCCGTGACATGGACTATATTGATTATTGGACTTGATACAACTTAATAAGTCGAGAAGTAATGACACGGAATTGTGACTCGAAACAAATAGTAACTCAAGTAACTATAACGATAACAATAACGTAAACAATAAATAATAAAAGGTTTTCATATTTAAAAACAAGTATATTATACTTGTTATAATTCTTTTATTATATAATGGAAAAAGAGAAATGTAATAAATAATGAGAGAGCCACTTAATGTTTCGAGGGCACGCAAAAGTTGAAGTGCCATAAATGCTAATTGAATACCATTTAATTGCTTGTCATGGATATTTGGAATTAATAAACTTAACTTGCTTAACTAACAAACTTGTTGGGTTGACGAATCGAGTAAGACCTTGTTAGTTATGTCGGAAGAGTTTAGTAATGACAACATATCCTACGACGCCCTAGGACGTGGTATAGTTTCAGAATAATAAGTAAGGCGAATATATTGTAAAGTTTATCGAATTGACGAATTCGATAAGTTTTGACAATATGTTCAAGAGACTTATTAGACTACAACTTGAAACATAGAATTGTTGTGATCTTTCTTTGATGAATTCTTGAGTAGTGTGTGTTTACATGAATCTTGTTGAGTCGACACCACGCACGCGCGGATACCAAACACTAGAAAACTGTTTTCAGAAAGAGTTTTTGGAAATAAAAACTGGATTATATTCGGGATTGGGAACTATTAAATGGAGATATAATCTAAGCGAGTTTATGTTATTAGGTAGTGCCGAGTTAGTAGTTGCTGATTACTGATAGTCGATACTCTTCTTGCTCTTGTTGATTCTTGTGCTTTTGCTGGACTAAGGTGAGTTTCATAGCCCTACTTTTATTCGTACTTTGCTTTATTAAATCTTGGGGTGAGAAACATGCTCTTGTTTGACTGGACCTTTTATAAATCTATGCTTTTCTTGCGCTTATTATGTAGTCTAGGCTAAGGTTTATCCTCTCTTTATCTTGCCAATTGTTAGGTCTTTTATTCATGTTATAGGTAGATCTATCGTGGTTGACCGCCCCGTCTTGGACTTGTTTGCCCGACTTGCCAGGGTGGCACCTGGATCTGTGGTTGCAAAATTTGCCATGACGTATAACATCGTTGTTTTGGTTTGGGATTTGGATATGATGGTTGCTTATGCTATGACTTACTTGCGTAATAAGAAATTTACTATTTGGTCCATATACTGTGTTATTTACTTAAACCTATGAACTCACCAGCTTTTTGCTGACCTCTTTAGCATGTCTTTCTCAGGTATTTCATATGTTAGGCTTGGGCAGTTGATTTGGGAGGTGCTTGGTGGCATTGGCATGGTCATGGATCTATTTAACTCTGATGTTTATTTGGGACTGCTTTTATGAATTACTTTTAATGGGCTTACTCTCGTACTTTTGAGTGAATGTAAAACTTAATTACTATCTTTGACAATGTTTTTATATTATGGATGAGTTATTCTGTTTCGCTATACTTGTCTCGCATACCAATTCCCATAGCACCCCAATGCTAGTAAGTCTTCCGCTGAACCGTATTTTGGGGGTGTTTCGCTATACTTGGTATCAAGAGCCCAGGTTATATAGAACTGGGTACTTATCAAAACCTAGACTATAACCACTTTTGAAAAATTGATCCAAAAACCGTCGCATGCCTGTCTGCCAAGCTGAAGCCTAAGGTTTATGAGTTAAAACTTATGTGGTGTTAAAATGATATTATTTTTGTTGAATATCTATGATATGTTTATACTTGGTAGACTTTGATATTTTTTGGATTTGCGTTTAGTATGGGACGTTTTGTATTCGCTGACCTCGTTAAAACACCGTTGTCACAGCTATGCCTTCTTTCGATATCATCGAGGACATCCTTTTCGCTGGCTCTCGACCATCATCACCTATGTTGGGGATGCACCCGAGAGACCCATATGTCATGGCAAGACATGCACCGCCATTGACGCATGGGACTACTTTGGGCCCTTCTTCATCTGCTCATGGTTCTCTTGCTTGTCACATGATACGTTCACCTGCACGATCACCTCCTGGTTTCACATGATAGATTGCTAAACCTCACCCTATGACACTTCGCCGCACATCACGCATATCCGTACGTTCACCTACTTTACTTTCTTTCTGAGTTACTTCTCACTCTCCTCTGTCCCTTACACCCTCTACCTCTTCATTTCAGATACCTAGTGCAACATCTTCTGCACCTAGTGATTCATCACCACCTTCATCTCTGGACTCTCCGCCTGCTCGAAGGTGTCGACTTCTCGTGTCGTATGAAGAAGAAGACCCCGAGGAAGATCCTCTAGAGGAGGAAGATCCTCATGAGGAGGAAGACCCGGGAGAGGAGTATTACGGGGAAGATGACCCTGAGGATGAGCCTCATGAGGATGTTGAGCATGAGCCTCAGGAGGAGGGCGAGCCTCAGCCTCAAGGGATTATGATGGATTTGGAGGAGTATGATTTGGATAATGATGTCGATGAGCCTATGATAGGGCCTGCTTCCCTAGCGTCAGAGGTGGATTGGGTTGATCCAGACTCTCCCACTGCTGGCCCCACTACGGAGCACTTAGATGCGATGGCGACCCAGTTGGGCATGCCCGAGGATGCTCTTGAGGGTATTATGGAGCAGTTGGCGGGACTGTCAGCAGAGCGATTGGGGAAGATAGAGAGTGATGTTAGCATGTTGATGGGAAGGTCTGCCACCATGAAGAGAGATCTACAGAGGATGGATGATCGGGTGAGAGCAGCAGACCGAACCCTTCAGACTGCGAGAGAGTATGATCAGTCTGAGACAGATTCTCAGGGCGCATACCTTATGAGGAGGAGTCATGAGGATGGTGTTGAGTTGGCTGCGATTAGGAGGAGGTTGGATGATCTAGAGCGTGCTTTCAGAGATCTTCATTTTGGATCATGAGTAGTAGTATGGGCTAGTGTTTTTGTGTACCACTCCTTATCTATATGTATTTCCGTGTTTTCTCGTTATCGTTACTGTTTTCACTTTTCGCCATTGTATGGCTTGTACTTGAGAAACCTTGTTTTGAGTTCTATGAGATGTTATACGGAGTTTTGGTTGTGTTATAAGCTATGTTTCACCGATCGTTTTTGGTTGTTGGTGTGATATTGTGTTCTCTTTTATTGCCTCTGTCATCATGTGTTGTTACACTTCTATTATGATCTCAATATTCTCATGTCTTTATGATCCATATCAATGGCTCAAACTCGTAGGCCAACCCGGAACGCACGAGCGACAACAGTTGCTGCAACAGCTACTGCTACTGCCACTGTCGGCCGTCGTGGTCGACCTTCAGTCCGATTTGCTAATGATCCGAACACCAATAACCAAGATAACAACAATCCGGTTGGTGAAAATCCGAATGTCGAAATTCCTATTCCACCTGCTACTGTAACTGATCAAGCTTTGATTGATCAACTTGTGGCTTAGCGCGTAGCTGAGATTCTTGCTGAGCCAAACCATCCAAATGCTACGGCTGGAACCCTTAGGCCTACTGGTAGTAACCGTGGTCGTACTTATAAGGAGTTTCGAAGTTGTATGCCTACTGAATATGGCGGTACTGAGGGAGTTGTTGTGTTGACGCCTTGGTTGGAGAAGATGGAAACTGTGTTTAAGGTTTGTAGCTGCGAGGAAGAATCGAAAGTGAAGTTTGCTTCGTTCACTTTGAAGGATGAGGCGTTGACTTGGTGGAACAACTACCTCAAGTATGTTGGTATCGATGTGGCTTGTGCTATGCCTTGGGAAGAGTTTATGGCAATGCTGATTAAGAACTATTGTCCTTGAAACGAAGTTAAGAAGTTGGAGTTTGAATTCTAGAATCACAAAGTGAAGGGCACTGACATGCCAGCTTACACTCGTCGTTTCCAATAATTGGCACTGTTGTGTCCTGAGATGGTCCGCACTGAAACACTTAAGATAGAGCGTTACACTGATGGACTTCCACCGTCTACTAGGAATGATGTGATCTCTTCAAAACCCACTAGTCTTCATGAGACCATCACTTTGGTTCATAGCTTGATCGATTTGGTGATTCGCGACAATGCTGGGGGATAGATTTGGTAACAAGAGGAAGTGGAAAGATCATTTGAAGGGAAGGTACCCTAACAAGCGATAGGAGACTGCTAAAGCTTACGTTATGGGGTCTGGAGAGAAGAAGGCTTATGCCAGAAATCAACCATATTGTAACCGTTGTAAGCTTCATCATCATAGACAGTGTACCGTGGTGTGTCGCTCATGTTTAAAGGTTGGACACCTGGCTAGAGACTGTATGTCTATGGCTCTTGCTATGGTTCAAGCAACCCCTGGGTCGGATGGTGATAAGGTTTTAAAAGGTACCATTTTGAGGGGTCGTTTAAGTCCTTATTTGATCACTTTTGTATCCGTTATTGCTTAATATCGTTCCTTTTCACTTTTTAGGTCTCTTGAAGGCAAAATGCTGGAATGGCACTTATTTGGACGAAAAGGAGCGAATATATGAAGAAAATGGCCAAAGTCAAAATCAAGACACTCACAGTTGCTGAAAGTAGAAGGCGACGGCGTCAGGTGCTAATTGCGACGCCGTCCTAAAATTATTGTGACGGTCCAGAACCCAAAACTCGTATTTTCAAGCGACGACGTCCAGTTGTAAAAGAGTAGGCCGTCGCTACTCAGACGGCCTAGATGCAATCCAGACGACGTCAGAAGCTGAAGAGGACAGCGTCACGGACATAAGGTGACGCCGTCGCAAGGTTAACGTGGCCAAGACGAAACCCTAATGACGGCGACACGACGGCGTCACTAAACATAAGGTGACGCCGTCGCATATGTAATCTTATATATAGAATCCGAATTTTTCAGTCTTTGGGGAGAGTCTTTTGGAGTAAAAACCTAAAATCGAACCCAAGGTGTCTTGTACAGTATTTTAGGGTTTTAAACCCTATCTTACATCAAGATAAGTCTTTACTTCATTAATTCAATTATGTATTTGATTATTTGTGTGTATGCTTGCATGTTCTCCATGTCCGGCTAATTTATTTGTGTGTTTGCTTAGAAAGTATGAAACTTAATTATTGAATATTGATTGGTTGTTTCTTATCTTAGTTGATTAATGATCTAGTAATGCGATAGGTCATTCGTTGTGTACTTAATGCTTGATTCATCTTTGTGAACCTTAGAATATAATTACCTGAGTAGTTGTAGGCTAAACCATCCAAAGAGCGCCTTAGAGTAGGAGTTTATCATCCCTAGTGGGTTTGTAGACAAGACCCTTTGGTAAGTTCAAAGAGTTAGGGAGAAACGCATACCCTACAACTTTAGACACACAACGCAACTAGAAATAAGACGTGACAACTCAACCATCAATAGGAGATAATTAAGGAGTAATACAACCTAAGTAAACACATCTTTAAACTATCATACGAGCACACATTAATTAGACATAGACTCCCATAACCTTAGTTTAGATAATTAGATAATAGTAGAGTAATCGGTAGAAATACCAACCCCCCAAATCCAATACCCGAGATTCGTACCTTTCCATTTCATAAAATATAAAAATACAAAAAATAATCTTCCTCAACCTTAACCTTAGCGTAGTAACTCCTTACTAGCATTCCTATGCCCCTAGAGAACGATATCAATACCCGTGGCTTACCCTAATTACTACACTACAACGATTAGGTTCACTGCCTAGGGTGTTATAAAACTTGCTCGAAGAAAAGGAAGTTTCCTTGACCCCGAACGACGCGTGTAGCGTTATCAGATGGGAAGGCTAATGTTACTTGTTTCGGGTGTGGGAAGAAGGGACACTATAAGAATGAGTGTCGAGAACAGTGGAATCGTGAGAACCAAGGAAGTGGAGGAAACCAAGCGAATCGTGGAGCAAGTGGCAACCAGGGAAATCAGGGTACTGGGAATCAGCAGAGTAAAACTGGAGAAGCTCGATGAAGAGCGTACATAGTTAAAGAAAAAGGATTCAAAGAGGACCCGACTGTTGTTACGGGTACGTTCCTTCTCAATAACTGTTACGCTTATGTTCTTGTTTGATACTCGTGCCGATAGGAGTTTTGTGTCCACCACATTTAGCTCTCTGCTTGATAAGATCCCTATTGCCCTAGATTTTTCGTATGATATCGAGTTAGCCATTTGTAACATCGAAAGGTTGAACACCATAATCAGAGGTTGTACCCTAAACCTTCTTAATCACCCGCTCCACATCGATCTCCTGCTAGTTCCATTAGGTAGCTTCGATGTTATTATAGGAATGGATTGATTGTCTAAGTATCGTGTTGCCATTTTCTGCGAAGAAAAGATCATGCGTGTGCCATACGGTACCGAGATCTTGACTATATACGGAGACGGTAGTTGTAACACCCCAACCCGACAAGGGTAGAAGTATCACATCATGGAGTCATATCAGAACATACTAATAAAATTTTGCAAGCGGAAGTCTTATAAAATAAAATACAAAGTCATATAAACGAATGACTTACAAGGAATAATACAAAATTCGATATGTCTAAAAGAAATAAGATATAAAAACAAATGCTCCTCGAAATAAGTCCAAAAAGATAAAGGAAAGTAGGGTCGGATCACTCAAATGCTCCAACTCTCAGCCCAACAAGTCCATCATCCTACTTGGTACCTGCCGCATGGAAAAGAAATGCGGCTGAGCTTAAAAAGCCCAGTGAACAGATATAACAAAATAAAAGTGATCTGCCCCAAACCGTCAAGTTTTATCACTCAAGCCTGCCACTTGTGAATGGCCGACCGTAACAAACTTAAAACAGTTTAAGCACAAATGCAATGTAGATCAGGAGAGTATAGTGTTTCCCCAGGTCGTTAAGTCCCAACGAGCTGTGCGAGAATAGCCAAACGTAAAGTGATCGAGAGGATTTGAACGGGAAAGGATTGTGGTTGATCTATACCTAAAGAGAAAGCCCATAAACTACAGGGGCTTAAATGCAAATTAAAGAAAATTAAAAAGATAAAATCTATTAAATAAATGCTATCACTATATTTAAAATGATGTTTTTGTTTTTATGTTTTTATAAAACTTAATTTAAAACTACGTTACGTACAAATGAAAACGTGAAACTTACACAATATTAATCCTAAAAATATGAAAATGACATTTTTACAAACCTAATGATAAAAGAAAATATATAGAGAAAGAAAATTAATTTTACAACTATTTAATTAATTATTATTAATTAAAAACTAATT
Organism: Chrysanthemum seticuspe; assembly: GCA_019973895.1. NCBI lineage: Eukaryota > Viridiplantae > Streptophyta > Magnoliopsida > Asterales > Asteraceae > Chrysanthemum > Chrysanthemum seticuspe. Next base: position 215,899,190 of record BPTQ01000005.1, read on the forward strand.
TTAACTATTTAATAATAGCCTAAAATACAAGAAATTAGGAAATAAAGCTAGAAAAATAAAATTAAGACTTAGAAAAATCTAAAATATCAAAATAGAATTTTCAAAACTATTTTTGTATTTTTCTGATTATTTTTCTATTTTCTAGGAATTTTAAACTATTTAAAACTAATTAAATTACTTAAAAATACAAATTTAACTAAGAAAAATCTAGAAAAATAATATTTTGGCTTTTTATATTTATCTTAACTTAAGAAAAATGAAAAATTATTTTTTTGAGACTTTTCTGAATTATTTGTATTAAAAGCTAATTAAAAAGTGCTAAAAATAGATTTAAATGCAGAAAAATAGCAAACAAACTTAGAAAAATCTGAAAAATTCAAGATAAGCTTAAAATAATGTACTGAATCTAGGAAAAATGGAAAAACAAGGGCTTATGTGTAAGAATATGGAACTGCTAAGCCAAGGGCTTATAAATAAGCACTTGAATAAGCCAAATGAACAAAACAAGCCACCCACTGATTACAGAAGTCCTAATATGCTATAAGTACTGAAATGCAACTAATAACAACAAGCCATATCCTCTGAATTGCAAATTACCAAGATTTGGATGAATTGAACTAAGCACAAAAAACAGATTCTGAAGCCAACTTTGAGCTAGAAAATAAGCCACCAAACAAGTAAGAAACTGAAAAGCAAGAATGGCAACCTAAACTAGAACTGGCTAACTATGTTTAAACCAAAAATTAGACCTTGATAAGCCAAACTAAGTCCTGTGCAACCTTGCAAAGATCTGAGAAAAACTCAGCATAAGATGAGAGTTGTGAACAGGGGACTTGGGACCTAAAAGAGAAGCAGTTTTGAGGCTTCTAAAAAAATTGCTAAAATCTAATAAAATGGTGATAAGAAAAAAGACCAGTTGAAGTTTTTAAAATGCCAAGTTTCACTTTATGTGGCTCAAAAATGAGCTCATGAAAATTCCTTGCAGTTGGGCTCAAAACAGATTTTCCAAGTTTTGACTTTTGACAACAGTTGAGAAAGTTTGACTTTCATGAACTTTGATCCCAACTTTATGACTGATATTGATGTAATATGATGGAACAAGTACAATGCAAGCAATGTCTAAGACTTCTAAACACAAATCAAGAATTTGCAAATCCAAAAATTCCAACAGTGAAGCAGTGAGACAGATCTGATGAGATATTGACTTTCAGTGTTTGCAGGCTCAATTTAATGACTCAAATGAACACAAATAGACTAAAAAATCATGAACCAAAAGGTTTTAACTCATGAACACACCTTAAGTACAGATTAAGCTATAAACCAAACACCCCTTTCAATACTGATAAGCAAATTAAAACTGATCTAACTACTAATCCAACATGTTTCAATGATCAAACTATGTTTAAATCACCATAATACTACTGTTTAAGCATGTTTTAGCTACTAGAGATTACAAACACAAATTATGCTATATATTTTGGAAAATCACTTACAAGTGTCCCTAGCCACAATGGCTTGCCAACAGTGAACCCAAGGACCACTAGCCTAATCTAACCAACCCATTGCTTCCAAATCAACCCAATTCCAGCTCTGAATCACCAAATACCATTGCTGCATCATTTTTGCTCCAAGTTTGACTTATGTTGACCAATGTTCAAAAATGTTTGAAACTTAAATTTGAACTCACAAAGAGCTATAATAAGCTTAAATGAGTTTGTTTGAGCTTAAAGACAAGTCACTAACAACCTTGACATAAGAGTTTAAGAATGGAAATTTCAACAGTGGACATACAACATGGAAATTGAACATAAACTTGAATTGATAGTTGAAATAAGTTGCAATACACTTGAATACCTTTGTTTGATACAAATAAGCTTGGAAATACAACTGAAAACTATTTAAGACATTATAAGCTAAGAAACGACATACATTTGTGAAAAATAAACTAACTACTCTCCTCTTGTTGCTTCCTCTTGTCTTTTATACACCAATCCTCTTTCTCTCACCTCTCTCTTCAAATCCCAGCAATAAAACTAGGCCCTTGGATTGGTTGAAGAAATCTTGGCCATAGGATGAATTTTGGCGCCAAAATGAGTTTTTAACAGCTGGAGGTTGAGTGTTAGCAGGAGGTGCATTAAATGCATTCTTGGAGTGAGGTGGAGGTAGGAGTGATGATGGAAGGTGAGCGTGGGGGAGTTGCAGGCTAGGGGTGATGATGGGGAAGAGGTAGAGGGTAACCCGTGAGCGGGTTCTAATATTTAAAATGGTGGGTGGTTTTGTTTCGGGTTTGGACCGGGTAAAAAGTTGGGCTTGGGTAGGCTTAGGATTGGATTGGATAATACACTTGGGCCTAGGGTAATAAAAGGGTCCTTTTGGATGAGTAATAACACAAGGACCATTCATGTAACTTCTGAAATTCCAGGGACCAAACTGTAATTTATGAAGATGTGGTCAAAGGGTTGGTCTTGCCAATCTTTAATAGACCAAGGGCTAATTTTGACACTTTTGAAATTCCAAGGATTAAATATGACCATTTTTTAAAAATCCAAGGACCAAAACTGAAATTTCTCAAAACTTTTGGAACTTTTCACCAAAGGACTAAATTTGACAACTTATGATTTTAAAAGGACCTTTGGTGATTTTACTTTTGAAATTATGTGCTCAGGGACTATTTCTGACAATTTTTGAAACTTGGGGGACTGAAACTGCCAATTATGCAAACTTTGCTCATTTTTCATCTGATTTTAAACATTTTGCATCTGAAACATATAAAATGCAATTTTGAGATATTTTCAGTATTTTGATGCATTTCTGAGCATTTTTAGACGTTTTGCAGTTCAGATTAAACCAAAAATGATGAGTATTTACACACTCATCAAAAAGCTAAACAAAATCAGAAATATAAAATGAAACACAGGAGACTGATAACAAAGTTGCAACGAAATGAGCACAATGAGTCAATGAGGAACCTGCAGAACACAATAATAACAGATATCCAGAAGGAACAGAAATCAAGAAGACCAAAGCAAAGCAGCGCATTGATGAACATATATAAGCACATATAATTAACTAAATATACAAGTATCGGAACATAATCACATAGGAGTTGATGAACAATATCCTAATCAAATCAAGCAACCAACAGTGTAAAAGCATATAAGTCAGCGGATCAACTAAACATGAATATGGCAAAACAAACAAATCAAATAATTTGATATACATAAGCTAAGCAGAATTCTATAATCAGGTGAAATCAACTGAATAGAATGTAAGCATGGCAATCAGGCAAGTCAGAAAAACAACAACTAATAAACATAGTAACTATTATAACAAGCTGAGTTACTAATAGAAGTATAAGTATGCCAGTCACAAGTATAGGTAGGAATTATTGAACGAATATCATAATCAAATGAAGTAACCGAACACAAATATAGCATGGCAACTAAACAAGTCAACTAGACAGGTAACATAAGTTGAACCATATTCCTTCATTAGCCGGTAACATGAACAGAAGTGTAGCCACAATAGCAGGTAGGATTACTAAATGATAATCATAGCTCACAAAATAACTGAACGAAGTATAACATGATAAACGGAAAAATCAAAGGATTACGTACTAGCATGGCAACCAGACGAAGCAAAAAGTCGCATAATAGCATGGTAAGCGGATAATCAGATATTATCACGATGTTAGATGAATCAGGTAACCACATACTAACATAGTAGACAGAGAAATCATGTAATCATATACCAGCATGGTAACCAGATAGATCAAATAATCATATAATAGCATAGTCAACACTTGAATCCAATAATCATATAATAGCTCGGTAAACAGATGAAGTGGTAATCTGAAGTATAAGCTTGGCAGCCAACCGAAATAAATTGAGAGCATAGTAAATTAAATGGACTGAAGATTGAGTATAATAACCAAATGAACTGAAGCATGAGCCTGATAGTCAAACGAATCACATAAGAATATTGAGTGAATAAGCAGTCAATTGAATGACTGAATAGGCATAGTAAACGAATGAATCAGAATATCAGATAGTCACATAATAACCAAAATCAGATCGTTGCCACGAGCACCTAATACTAAAGGAGATACTTCAATAGCCAAATCAAACAAATCACATATCATAACCCATATCTGCCAAATCATATCAAATCTGTCAAATCATAAGTGCACAAGGAGGGAAGACCTCTCGAGTACCAAATGGATTAGCTAGCTCCCAAATGTGAGGGGGTGTATTGCACACACGCACCACATCACCAAAACTGAACTGAGTACCTAGGATGTATCCATACGCTCCCTGCAAAACAAATCATATATACATATGCCAGTTCGAGACTGTACATACGTATTCATAATGGCCAAGTGATCACATATATCATATCATATCATAAAGGGAACGACGGGGACTAATCACACCGCCCCAGATAGTGTCATGCCATTAGTGCATCAAAGAAATGGTCATGGTACCTCCATGACTAGTTAGCTCGGGCAACTGAACACAACGAATCATACCAAACCATATCTATAATCATATGATATCCAAACCAATCATATCAACAGAACTGAATCATATCATAGCAAACGGATATCAACAGATATCACAACAAATGTCATAACAAAACGGATAGCAGATCGAATGTCATGACGGATGAAATCATATCAAAGGAATCACATCAAAGGAATCATAACAAAGGGAATCATATCAAAGATAAGGAATCAAAGTCAAGGATAGAGAAGTCATGAGAATAAACCCTTAATGAGAAAGGGGTAGAATATATGTACTGTTAATACAAATAAGCCGTAAAAACGTTTATTTATATTTTACGATCTTCTAATGTTTTTTCGATAACAAATGTAAAATCATTTTAACGAAACAAATAAAATACGTAAATGGTTTGAACTAATAATTTCTAACATATTAACATTTTCACATAAAACACTAAAACAAGTATAAGTGATTTTATGATTTAATATTACATATGTACAACAACTAGTGTTTACATATTTGGGTAAAATATACACATAACTAGTATGTAGTATATTGGGTAATATAAATGGGTAGAAACTTAAGTATCATAACCCATTGGGCAAAGACATTGAATGTAGTTGGGTACAACCCAAAGCCCATGACCCATGGAGCTTGACCCATAACCCATTGCATGACATCATGCTTATATCATACATGGATAATATCCATAACCCATGGATCAACCCATACCCAAATGACTAGTGCATTGCACTCAAGAGATACATTGTATCTAGCTAAATATCCATGGTTCAACCCATGACCCATGACCCATAACCAAAATACCCATGGGTAAAAAGGAGTGTCCCACGGATCCCTAGCTTAACGCTAGCCGAATCCTTTGTGGAAGGGATCCATGGGATCCGGGGAACAATAGATTTTTTCTTCTATAAATATGAGCCATTTCTTCATTGTTTCTCACCCCTTTCTAACACACTTTCTCCCTGAGTTAAAAACTCACTAACCTCAGATCCAAGAGATCTATGTTTGTAGTTTTGTTTTTGTGTGATCTTTTAGGTTCCTCTTAAAGGCAAGATCACCACCTTTGTAGTCGAGCAAGCTCAAGTCCATGAGTTTCCATGCTTCCTCATCATCAAGGCTACTGAAGTCTTCTTGTTGATGATTCCTTTCTTTCTTCAAAGAAGTGTAGTGTTGAAGACATTAGTGAAAGATGTCTCAAGTGTCAAGACGAAGATATTAGTGAAGGGTGTCTATCGTCTATATCATAAGCACTTGTGGTAGGTGCTTAGAAGTCAAGACTAGAAGGCAGAAGCATTAGTGAAAGGTGCTTAGAAGTCAAGACACAAGACATTAGTGAAGGGTGTCTTGTAGATCTAGTCAAAGGCATTAGTGAAAGGTGCCTTAGATGTACATTCAATATGGTGTGTTTCGATGTACAAGATAGACTAGTATTAGATCCAAGGATATTGATATCCTTGATGATGTTGTAAAGGAGTAGATCTCCTTTGGGATTAGTCGTTGGTGTAGTGTGGTAGTAGTTCCTCCATTGCAATGGAACTAGGTGCTTAGCCTAGTACCTAATAAAGGGCAGGCGACGTTGTGTAGGTGTAGTTCACCTTGGAGTGAAAGAACTAGGTACTTAGCCTAGTACCTTATAAAGGGTAGGCGACGTTGTGTAGGTGTGGTTCACCTTGGAGTGAAAGAACCCGGTGGTTAGCCTAGCACCGGAAAAAGGGTAGGCGACGTTGTGAAGGCTTCTCCGCCATAAGGAGATTGGTGTAGTGTTTACGAACTCTCGAGTAGGTGACTCGGGGAGTGGAGTAGGGCAAGGAAGGTGTCCTTGTAGCCGAACCACTATAAATACTCGCGTTGTAGTTTTGTGCTTCTTACTCTTATCTTTTCATTACTTACCTTTATATGCTTGTTTATCAACATCCAACTCACATATCCAAGTAGATTGACATAAGTCGATCTAAATAGATTAAAAGGAAGTTTTAATTGGCAAAACTATTCAACCTCCCTTCTAGTTTTCCACAATTGGCATAAGAGCTTCGTTACCAAGGTTCTTGAAGTATATTGTACTTTAAAAACTTGATACGATCCATGGTTAATTGAAAACTACAAAGAAGGTTTTTCATAAAAACAAACACCATGTCTTTTAAAACTATATGTTTGGATGTCGATTTGATAACAACATTTTTTCATTATTTACCTTTTTATTTAATTGCACTAATCTTCTTTGTCATGTTGATTAGTCAAAGCTCATACCCACCAAGCTATAGGAATCGCTTGGTAACAAGAATACCTTCCTTAAGAAGGTATCTTAAACACAAAGGAGCGGGAATCGTCTAAGTGACATTTGTTGTGTCATTTGTAAAGACATTCCTAAGTGCGCTAGAGGTATGATTTTCTTTTTATTTTGCTTGATAATTAAGTATGCCTATTTAGGTATTAATATGATTATCTTTTGTGCATATACATGTTTTACATGAAGCTTCATTAGGAAGCATTTTTCTCACATACGTATTTTATTTCTCGTCTAAAGTCGTGGTATATAAAACTTATGTTTTGTTTCTTTTAATCCAATAATAAAACAAAACACAGATTTCGAAAAATACTCCTTCCCCATAAATATTCCACTCGACGCCCACTTTATCAAATCCTCACTTTTTCAATTCTTCCAATTTTAAAAATTCCCTCTCATTCAAAACTTCATCTAGTTATTTAGGTTATTATGTGTTTATCATTTTTAGTATTGAAATGATATATTACTAATAATCTAGTTATTTAGGTTATTATGTGTTTATCATTTTTCTTTGTTTTATTTCTTTCTTTCGTGATACATTAGAAGTCATGTATGCATGTTAAAAGAAAATGTAGGCTAAAACACATATCTTAGTATAAAACTATGAGATCTAAAAACCTATGCTTTTCATAAAATCTGTTTCTGTAATTATAGATCTACGGATCCCGGAAGTTATACTAGCCGGATCCCTTTTGAAAAGGAACCGTGGGATCCGTCCTACTGGAGAACAGTTTTTCATGCAAATTAAAAACCACTTTTCTTCTAAAAAGTAATTCTCCACTAGTATGTTAAAACCATAAGTGAGTTAAGTGTCTTTCTTGTTAAAAACCCATTGTTAATAAAAATCTAATAAAAAACGTTAGATAAATCATAGGTTGACCACAAACATCACTTTTTATTAACTCATCATTTCTATAGGTTCAACTATGACGCATGAATATGAGTTTGATTTTTCACTCACTAGCGTCTACACTCCGAACATCTCCCTTGAACCCAACACACCTGGCATTCATGTCCGTGGGTTCAACAACCTTGAGAACCGTCACTTTCATGAAGGACGTATTGTAGACACCTCTCTACAATTCGAAGAAGGTATCAATACCTCCTTCCGAGCCATAGGACTAGAATGTCTTCTTGAAATCAACGAGAAGATATGTCCAAGGTTCATAATGGAATTCTTCCGTCAAGTTGAACTCGTTCGTAACGAGGATCACTCTCTATCTCTTTGGTTTTATATCAAAAACCAAAAGTTTACTTTAACCCTTGGGCATTTTGCTCACATCCTCCGAATTCTAAATCATGGACAATGTGCCTTCACCGAAGATTGGTCTCTTGATTCTCTCTTTAACTTTCGTGAAGAAAATAGTCCATATTGTTCACACATACCCTCCCCGGAAGATTTACATCGCATAATATGCAAACCTCGACCATATTACTCCGATCCAAACATTATCTTCACACGGGACATCCGAGAAGAGTACAAGCCCCTTGCACTCATCCTACGTGAAAATGTTTGGAGTTTTAGGGGAAATCGAGAAATCCTTCCCTCTTGTTGTGCTCACATGTTGTACTGTTTGCTAACACAACAACCATACAATCTCGCCTACTTCTTTGCAAGGCGAATTGTTAACCTTCAAGGCTCCAAGAATAAACTCATTCCATATGGAATGTTCTTGACATGCCTCTATCATAATGTCATGCACTTTCATCCTCAATTTCAAAGTCCGTTGTACGTACTTGTGAACAAGATGATGGAACCGCTAAACATTTCCCTCATGAAGACGTTCTTCATTCCTGAATCCGCCAACACTCATCAACCATTTGATGATCCATCTAGCGAAAATACTCAAGGAACTTAGTAGTATTTCAAATAGGATCAATCCTCTTGTACTCGTGCTTAATCAATGTAATTCTATTTCCTTCATGAAATAAAGCATCTTACATTTGATATCTTAGTATTAGAACCCCTTTAAACCAACCTTGGGATATAATGCATTTTCAAGATCATTGCATACCTTTAGTAAAGGTTCTGTTGAGCAGATGGACGGATCCCAATGTTTGTGCTAGATGGATCCCTACTTTTAGGGAACCGTGGGATCTGGCAAACAGAAAATGCAATTGCAAGCATTATATTTCAAACATATCCTTAGAACACCTCACACTAAGCTAAACATAGTCTCTTAAGGCAAATTAAGTCCTTATCAAGATAAGTAGATCCTTCCTACTCACACATAACCCACCTAGATCACACTCTAAGACGCTTGTAGATCTATCGTTTCATCTTTAATCCATTACTCTTCCGCTCTTAAACTCACACTTCATTTTTCACATGATCCTTCACATCTGGTCTTAGAAATCTTTCGATTATGGCAAAATTTGTTAGGATCGTATGTTTGGAAGATTTGGTGAATCGGGAGGTCGGGGAAGATGGAAGAACATCTTCATCATGTTAGTGAGAGAAAGTATGAGGAGAAGGGAGAAACTATGTGTGTTTTATTTATGAAAGATGAAGGTTACACAAATAAGACTCACCCCTCCATGGAAGTATGGAGGGGTATATATAGCTACACACTTACAACTATGGCTATATGACATAACAAGCCCATGTGTTTTAGCTAACAAGGATAGATTATGTAATCCCGTCAATGTCGTTCCATTTACGAGTTAGGAGCGATTCCAACAATCTTCCCCCAATGGGACGACATAAGGGATTACTTACAACATTTACTACAAATATAGAAAACAAATAAAGAAAGGTCTTCATAAGCTCTTCAAGTGTTGAGGATGATGAAAGTTTACGCTCTTTTTCTTCTTCTGGTACCTTGACTTGAGAACCATTTTATTCAATTGTAGTTAAATGATGTAATATGCATAAATTGGATTAACTTCCCCCCCAATTCATGCTGCATGTCTTTAGCAGCTTCTCCGTACACTCCTTTTTGGCGAAGTTTTTGAATCAGCTTCCCCCAAACTGACAACCGTCTTCAGCAGATTAGAAACTTTGATGTAGTGAACATTTCCTCTAACTTTTGAAGTTTTCAGTACGCAGCGGAATTTGTAGATGAGCTGTAAAACACACAAGGTAAATCTGACTTGTTTACGGAAAATCCGTTCGGGGGTAACATGCAAGAAATCAACAAGATCTTCTCACGTATGTAGATGCTTCACACCAAACAAACCATGAAAGATGAAATGAAACGACTTCCCCCTGAATGTTGCGGTCTATCGGAATAACAGTTACATGTGAATCGGCAATTACTCGATAAAATGACCGTGTGTGAGGCATCACAACATCATATTTAGGTAACTTCACACACGATAACTCTGTGAAAGTGAGACGATAACACCAACTTGAGAAATTTTAACCACTGATCGTCTCATTTCTTCCCCCTGATTGAAGAAATTCATGAAAGGAGAGGGTTTTTGAAAAAAAATCCAAAAACATCAAAGGAAGCAGACACCACCTATACTCTCTTCCCCCCGATGTTTTCAATGAATCAGAATCATACACCACGTATGTTGATGATGAATTGGAGACATCGAAACCATGTATGTCCAAGTAATCGAACAATTATGAAGTATCATAAATATCTCGTGAGAATCAACTGCTGATAAACATTCTCTACTCGTGTATACTCTTCTCAGCTAACTCTTTATCGATTCTAACGGCTTGTAGTGACTACTGATGGAGAAAACCCAATATGACGAACTTGAGACTGAAGTCAAATAACCTGAACTTGTGACTTAAACTTGCACTATTTTCAGACGAAGAACCCTTTTTCTTAACTCCATCGAAAAAAGGTAAACTTAAAGTTTCTCAAATTATCCACACCTTAGTGTGACACTTGAGCACAACAACGTAAATCCTTAAAAGTGATAGTTATAAGATGTGAGCACAACAACGTAACTCCTTACATCAGGTTCAACTAGATAACTCAAGTCTTTGTCATTCGTACCGGTTAAAGCTCGAACAAGGATCTCGAAGAATCATGCATCCAACCAACCCCGATATCTTCAAGATACTAAGTACACGCACCCGTGATATCCCACTTTAACCTCAAATCAATAATAAAGAATTAACTCCGTAATCACATCATGCGGTTAAACGCTCAAAACTAGCCTTCATTAACGGTTTAAATGAACTTGATAATGGTTTCCCGATCTTGTCAAAATTGTATCCTCGTGAAAATTTTCGTGACCCAAAATACCACTCATATTATTTTTTCACCAAACGTTATAAACAATTATACAATGTATAAAAATACATTTGATAATTGATAAATATTTCAGCCCAATAATTTCTTTGATATAGCCTTTGGATCCAAAACATAACCATAAGCCTTTTGCAATATCAAGTCACCCGAGCCCATCTCATCTCAAACACTCGGCCCACTTTACAAACCCTTATAACACCATTTATACCCTAATTATTCTCATTTAGATCTAACCCTAGAAACACCAACATCCGCCCCCACACTCTAAAACTGCTCTCATTAAACAGATCTAAATTTTTTTTACGCCACTCATCTCATCTCTTCAACTCCATTCCTGCCTTATATCATCCTCAATCAATTGATTAATAAACCTTTAATCATTATCCTGTTTCACAAATCAACTAACACAAACGCAAATAGAACAAAACTCTAACCTATGTCTGCGTTTTATGCTCAATCCGGTTCAAGAACTCGTTTTTAAGGCTTCACGATCCTTTGAAGGGTCACGGGTAGGTCCTAAGTACGTTTTTGTTTTCGTGTTTTGTTCAACGAAATTAAGATAGACAATAACATTATTGTTATTAGCCTCTCTTTTAATTTTCGGACATCAAATTGAAGTAATACTTCACAAAAATGGATCGATGATGGTTTAGACTCCATTTTGGCTTTTGTCTTATGGCGATTGATTGATACCAAAGAGAGTCAAACTGAGATCATGATATGTCTTAATTTTCTGTTTGAGTCGTGTAGCTGTTAGAGACGGGAGAAGGGGATATTGTTGTTGTAGTATGTGAATGAAGGGATTAAGATAGTGACATGATTTGGAGTTGTTTGGATTTGGTTTTGAAGTTGAAATAAATCCTGTTATCAGTTTTGTATAATGGGTTTTTGGTTTGGTCATTCGAGTCTTCTTTCTTCATCTTATTTCTGATCTTACGCCTAACCAAGAACCTTAGGCGTAAAGAGAGTCTTATGCGTAGACCTTACGCGTAAGAAAGACTTACGCGTAAAAAATCTTAGTCGTAAACTAAGTTTCTTATGCGTAAACGATTTTACTCGTAAGGTTAAACCTACGCGTAAACATACTTTCTTACGAGTAACTTCACAGTTACTCGTAAACGATATGAAGATGATGTCTTATGCGTAATATTAGGGTTTTGACCCATTTTGACTTTTCTGATGTCCTTTTTCCGACCATATTTTCCGTCCAGCATCATCAACCCAGAAAAAATGAGATAAAAAAGATTAAGATTAAACCCGTTTGACCACAAGATAATGACCAGTTTGACTTGACCACGAGATTATCCACGATTGGTAAAAAAAATCTTAAATACTGTTTGGACAATAAATTGACACAAAAAAACAGTATTTTGATGACAAGACTTTATAACCAAAAAATACAATAAAAATCGTACATAGAAAACTCTTAACCACAAGATATATGAAAAGTTAAAACACTTTGTTAAAACAGATTTCTAGAAATGATTTAGACAAGAAAACATCACCAAGAATCAACCACAAATAACAAACCGACCTTGCTCTTGATACCAATGTTAGGATCGTATGTTTGGAAGATTTGGTGAATCGGGAGGTCGGGGAAGATGGAAGAACATCTTCATCATGTTAGTGAGAGAAAGTATGAGGAGAAGGGAGAAACTATGTGTGTTTTATTTATGAAAGATGAAGGTTACACAAATGAGACTCACCCCTCCATGGAAGTATGGAGGGGTATATATAGCTACACACTTACAACTATGGCTATATGACATAACAAGCCCATATGTTTTAGCTAACAAGGATAGATTATGTAATCCCGTCAATGTCGTTCCATTTACGAGTTAGGAGTGATTCCAACAAAATTGATCATAAATCGTCCTTACCTCAAAATTGATCAAAGTTGATCAAATTCTAAGTTTTCCCATCTCAAAGCCCCTAGGATATTTTCCAAAACACTATCCTAAGTCACAACCTGATCTCTAGGATCATTTAGCTTCAATTGACACTCTCATCTTTAGTGTCATCCTTGCTCATTCATTGGTACTCATGAAAGTTCCAAATCCATCCATAAAAGGCAATCATTAGCTACATAACTCATTACCTTCAAGTACTTAAGCACCCCTTCATTTAAGACACTTAGGAGGACTGAAACACTCAAGGTGTTATAGATCTTGGATCTTAGAAACATCATTTCCACTCTTTCACAGCTGCTGATAGCCGGATCCCTAGGATTAGCCTAGACGGATCCCTCTGAGGAGGGAACCGTGGGATCCGGATGACAGTTTATGTCAACTCTTGCTAAAAAAATCATTTCAACTCATCTTTCTAACTCAAACACTCCATCTCATCTTAAATGAGTTTCTAGATCAGTACAAATTCTGAAGTTGACTCTTGTGCATATTAATCATCACATTCCAATGAATCTTAGTGGCTTAAGGCTTAAATGCACTTGCCAAATCTCTTGCTTTATAAACCACATTGTTAGGACTTTCATAGTCATCACCTTCATCCTAACTTTCAGCACTTTAGAAACCCTTACAAACCTCTTGAAATCATCTCATCATGAGGAAAACCCCAAGTAGTAACTTATCCACCAAAGAACCACCCAAGAAAAAGGCTCGTGTTATACACGAAATCTCTTCAACCGAATCATCTCCGGTCAAGCCAACAAATGATAGGATCTTTACTCAACCAATCAAACCAATTCCTAAAAGGATAGTACCCACAAAACTACCTATGCCAAACACCAGCATACCTCCTAGGCCAAACAATATCATCTCCACTAAACCATCACCATTGGTTCCCAGAGCTATTTCTTTTACATCTCCACTATCATCACCACACCTCTACAATTTAGAGGATTTTCCTCCTAGGTCGTCTCATCCGCCTCCGCCGACAACATTCTCCTCATTAGGAGGAATAATGGTACAAAATCAAGGTGTTGAGTCAACACTTGCTCCGGCTTCCTTTTCGCCGTTTCCATCATATAATCCCATTTGGATTATGAGAAATCATCAAAGTCAACCACCCGACCATATGGAAGTTGACACTTCTCTACCACCACCATCATTCTTGGTCGAGCCATTCTCAAATGCGCCTCCACCAATCCCTCTATCATTTGAAGCTCCACAAACCGCTTCACTTGATCCTTCGCATCAAGCCATTTCATTTCTTCCACCACCACTACCTAGCCATGACAAGCCTTTTAAACCACTTGGTGTCCCAAGTGGATGAGTGAAGTATCGTGAGGGCTTACATCGAACATACCCACAAAGTTTATTTAGAACTAATACAAGGTTATTGTGTAAATGTTAAAAATAAAATTTAAAGCTGCAGGATAAGTTACGGCTTAACCAAATGAATGAGTTACGCCGTAATTGGTTTGAACCTGGAAATATTGTTATCGGAAGACATGTTATGGCGTAATAATAAAGGAGAGATACGCCGTAACTGGTTGAAACCTGGAGTGAACTGATACTGAAGAACGGTTGCGGCGTTACCTAAGAGGAAAGTTACGCTGTAATTGGCTTAACGGGATGAAATCCAAGTGACCCTAAATGCCATTCTTTCAACTCCAATTCCTGAAAAAAGGTTAAAACAAATGCACAAAACTGAACTGTACTAATAAAACAGAAAGGAAAGGATAATTCAGGTTGTCTCCCAAAAGAGCACTTTTGTTTATTAATGAGTCTTTAAGTTAGACTCAAAGCTACGGGGCTAGAAGTGGTTGTTGGTCATTTCATGGCTAAATCAATCTCCACATATAATCCATTCGATAAGCATTTTGTCCCTCTTATATTCCTCACCAAACTTTAAGCAACCCGTGTAAAATTTCTTGATCTTTTGGTGCAGGTATTTAAACCCATTGACTTTATCTTCATCACATATATCAAGGAGTGGTCGGGCATGACTTAACTGCTTCTTGGTCCAGTTTTTAAAGTTTGGTACGGTTCTTGGCATTTTAAAAACTGTCTTGTCATTGCCAATTCTTAACCATACCACCCCCTCTTCGGTACTCCCCTCTAATCCAGATATTTCCTTGAAAGGATTTCCAAGAATCACACCGGGGAGTCCATTTTCCATGAATTCACTAGTGTCGTCCAACACTACAAAGTCGACCAATAAGGTGTGCAACCCAACAAAAACATGAATGTTAGTTGCAATCCATAGGAAGTTATGTAACACCCCAACCCGACAAGGGTCCGAATGTCACATTATGGAGTCATATCAGAACATACTAATAAAACTTTTCAAGCGAAAGTCTTATAAAATAAAATACCAAGTCATATAAATGAATGACTTACAAGGAAGAATACAAAATTCAATATGTCAAAATGAATGAAATATCAAAACAATTGCTCTTCAAAATAAGTCCAAAATGATAGGGGAAACTAGGGTCGGATCACTCAAATGCTCCTACTCTCAGCCCATCAAAGCCCAGCATCCTACTTGGTACCTGCCGCATGGAAAAGAAAATGTGGCTGAGCTTAAAAAGCCCAGTGAACAGATATAAAAAATGAAAGCCAAACATAATATAGATACAAAAAAAAACAATCACTGAGACTGATAGCAAAGTCGTAACGAAATGAGCACAATGAGTCAATGAGGAACTTGCAGAACACAATATTAACAGATATCCAGGAGAAACAAAAATCAAAGGAGACCAAAGCAAAGCAGCGCATCGATGAAATATATAAGTACATATAAATAACCAAACATACAAGTACCGAAACATAATCAAATAGGAGTTGATGAACAGTATCATAATCAAGACAAGTAAGCAAACAATGAACAAGCAAACGAACCAGCGGATAAGCTAATCATAAATATAGCAAAACAACAAATCAGATAATCAGATATATATAAGCTAAGCTGAATTCTATAAGCAGGCGGAAGCAACTGAATAACATGCGAGCATGGCAATCACACAGGTAAGATAATCAACAATTAATGACAAGCGGAAATACCAGCAGAAGTATAAGCATGTCAATTACATGTATGGGTAGGAATACCAAACGAACATCACACTTAAATGAAGTAACTAAACCAGAATAGAGCATGGCAACTAAACAAGTCAGCTAAGCAGATAACATAAGTTGAACCAATTTCCATCATTAAACGGTAGCATGAACAGAAGTGTGAGCATTGCAGGTCAACAAGTCAGGTAGCATTCATTACTATGCCGAACCAATATCATACGCAACAGAAATAAATAGCAGATAAGAATACTAATTGATAATCATAGCCCACAGAAATAATTGAACTAAGGTATAACATGGTAACGAATAAGTCAAATAATTACATACTAGCACAGCAACGGATAAATCAAATAGTCACATAATAGCATGATAACAGATGAATCAGATAATCATATAATAGTACGGTAAACGGATAATGTGGAAATCTGACATATAAGCTTGGCAGCCAACTGAAATGGAGGGTGGTATAGTAAATCAAATGAACTTGAATATAGTATGGTAGTCGGATGGTTCACATAAGGATACTGAGTGAACGTATAGTCGAATGGAGAATTGGATAAAGTATGGTATACCAATGAATGAATAAGAATGTCAGAAATCTACCACGAGCCTAAACCAATCTGTGGAAAACTAGAAGGGGGGGGGTTGAATAGTTTTTCCGATTTTAAGTTAGTTTCAAAAACTTTAGATTCGATAATATGTGAGATCGTATGGATGTTGAGAAAGTATAGATCTAATGATAAAGCAAGTAAATAAAGTAAAGCAAATGGATAGAAATGACACAACCGATTTATAGTGGTTCGGCTACAAGGACACCTTCCTTGCCCTACTCCACTCCCTGAGTCACCTACTCGAGAGTTCAAGCACTATGTCAACAAACTCCTTCAACTTGGCGGAGAAGCCTTCACAACGTTGCTTACACCTTTTTCTGGTACAAAGCTAAATACCGAGTCCGTAACACGGTGGACCAAACCAACACGACTATTACACAACAAATATGTGAAATATCAAATACAAGATCTTCGCTACAGAAATCTTACGGAGGAACAAATCAATCAAGGACCCCTTGCTTGGATGACTTGTAGAATGCTCGTGATCTCGCCTTAGAGAAGGACCTATATGAGAATCACTAAAGAAAGAAAGAAAGAAGTACTATCTAGATCAAGTGATCTTTTGTTAGAAGAGAATGAGAGTATATGAGAGAATTAGTAAGAAGAGGGTTGAGTTACAATGAAGAAATGGCTCTCTATTTATAGGCAAATTCTGCCACTATTCCCCAGATCCCACGGATCCCTCTCACAAGGGATCCGGCTAGCGTAAAGCTAGGGATCCGTGGGACGCTCCTCTTTGCCCATGGGTTTTTTGGTTATGGGTCATGGGTTGGTCCATGGGTACTCCTTTTAGATTCAATGTATCTAATGAATACATTGTATCTAGTCAAATGGGTATGGGTTAATGGGTTATGGATATGATCCATGGGTTGTGGTTTTTACCCATCCTAATAAACTATTACAACAAATGATTAATTACAACATTTTTGTATTAAATGGCTATATGTAAATGCTTTACAAAAATAACATGTATCCTTATAATTGTACTTAATATAACATTATATTTGTTATCAACAAAACACAAAGAGATCGCAAAATATTAATAAACGTTTTTACGGTTTATTTGTATTAACAATCTCCCCCTTTTTGTTGATGACAAAACATAATGTTATGATGAGTAAAACTTAAGAATAGATGTATGTTTTGAAAGCCCATAAGTTTTACTTCTTCTCCCCCTTTTTGTCGAAACAAAAATTTAACCCAACGAAGAAATAAAAGTGTGGAAAAATTAGTCCACGTATCGCTTACTCCCCCTTGACGTTTGCTCCCTCTAGTTTGGGGCGTCAAGTGAAGAAAAATAAAAAATCCTACAAAGAGAAATGTTAGTAACATGCTTAGGTAATCTTGTGATTGACGAGAATCAAGATTGGGAACCAAGGTATGTAAAGAAGGCCTTGTAATAAAACAACAAGTGTAGTGGTATTTATGCCACCTACAATCATGTAAAAATAAGAACAAGACTTGTTCTTGAAAATGACTCAAAAGAAAAAGTACTAAAAATAGAGAATAGTAATAATGATTCCTTCCCTGCTTGCATAAGGTTATAGATGGAGGTTTTGATGAGTAATGGTATTGATGCGATCAAGAATGAGGTTGAGTATGAATCACATTTCTTCCCTAACTTCTATTGCAATTTCCCTAGTGGATTGGCAATGTTCACAATGTAAGTGATGTGGGTAATGAGTGCAGAAGTCTTCTGGGTTGTTTTGATTTGTGAGTTGCGAAATATGTGGTGGAAAAATAGGAAAATATGGATCAAAGTCCGGAATGTTTGGAAGTGGTGGTGGAAAAGAACCTAGATATTCTTGTAGTTTAATGGGAGCTAAGTGTGGTGATGTTTCAAGATCATTGAGTATTGTGTTTGGAGAAGTGGGAGGTCTCAAAAAGGCTATTTCTTTTTGTTTTGGTTGTTGAGATCTTGTTGGAGTCGTAAGGAGTTCCAAAAGAGTGACTTTAGGTGATGAAGATGGTGTACTTGTTGGTGATGAGGGAGGTGCTATAATGGAAGCATCTTGTGGTGAGTTATTTGATGGTGATGAGCCATTTGATGATGTTTTTGCTAAGCAAAAAGATCAGATGCTAATTCGTGCGGATATCCTAGAGTTTGATTGTGGTATTTTGGAAGGTGGTAGTACAAAAGTTTGGGTTTCATGAAGAGGACTGTTTGTACTAGGTGATTCATCTAAGTTGTAAGAGCTTGTGAATGACATGGTGTTATTTGTTGTTTGTTTGTGAAGATGAGATGAATATGCAAGCATTTTGGGAGTTCTATATATATAGAAAAACAATGCATTGTAATGAATGCTTGACCCAAAATGTGGATTATAATCTAATGATTAGATATGAATTTAAGGCATGTGATCATGAGAACACAAGCATTAAAGAGCATACTCCAAAAATAAAACAAATGTTGGAGTTTTCATCCAAAGTGAGAAAAATAGAAGGTAAAAACAACTTCTGTTTCATGGATCCCACAGATCCTTCCCTTGAGGGATCCGTCCACCATGAAGGCTGGGATCCGTGGGTCTGGTGATCCAGGCAGCACAAAATTTTCCTTTTGGAAATATTTTTGCCTAGTGTGTGCCTATATGCAAACTATTTGGAGTTGCGGTTATCTCGACTCCAAAGAAGAAAAGAAAAATAAAATAGAAGTTGAAAAGCATACTATTATGTGAGATAACCCGAGTGCTCCTAATTCATTGTTGCTTAAATGAATGTACTCGAAAATACATATTAGTTATGTATCTCCTTTAGCATTCAAAAAACATGAGATGCAATGAAAACAAGTTTTACTTTGTATTAATAATGAAAAAGCGATTTGTCCTAGACGTGAGAAATTGCTTTTGTGAAATTGATACGGGAAGAGGTATCATTTTTTTTTGAAAACGTTTCAAAAAGAGGTTTCCATTTTGTGAATAAAAATCGTTTTATCCTTTGAAAAGAAGATGTGTATGTAATTATGGGTTTGCAACTTGTACTTATTTTTGAAAGAAAATAAGAAAAACTATGAGTTATAAGTGAAAAAAACTTATCTTGGGTTTTGAAAATTCCCGTATTGTTTGTGAGTTGTGCGTGAAATAGAGATCCTAGACTCAGAAAGAAGAAGGCTAGTGTTTACATACCTTGTAGAGTAAAAATAAATTACGACGTTTGTTCTATGAGACCAAGACCAAGACGAAGTAGGTTGAATTGTTCCCGCTTCAACGGTTTGGTGAGGACGTCGGCTATGTTGTCTTCGGATGCTACCTTCTCAATAGAGATGTTCCCCTTTTGAAAATTGTCTCTTAAGAAGTCATGACGAATCTCTATATGCTTTGTGCGAGAATGTAATACCGGATTCTTGCTTAGATCTATGGCACCCTTGTTGTCACATAGAATGGCTATGTCACTTAGATGAATGTCATAGTCGACTAACGCTTGTTTCATCCATAGTGCTTGTTGGCATGCTTTGCCGGCGGAGACGTATTCGGCTTCGGTTGTTGATATTGCTAATGCCGTTTGTTTCTTTGAAAACCAAGATGTTAAACAACATCCCATAAAAGTACATACTCCACTTGTACTTTTTCGATCAACATAATCACCTGCATGGTCAGAATCTGCATATACAATTGTTTCTACTCCCGTGCCCTTAGGATACCATAATCCTAATTGTGTTGTACCCTTAATATATCTAAATATTCTTTTTACAGCTTCTAGGTGTGATGTTTTAGGGTCTTCTTGAAACCTAGCACATAAGAAAACACTAAACATGATATCCGGCCTACTTGCCATGAGGTAGAGAAGACTACCTATCATGCCACGATATTTAGTATTATCGACGGATTCGCCGTCTTCATCTTTTGTGAGTTTGGTGTCGGATGACATTGGTGTCCTAATTGGTTTCGACTCTTCTAGACCGAATTTCTTTAACATCTCCTTTATGTATTTAGATTGATTAAAGAAGATACCATCTTCTACTTGTTTGATTTATAGACCAATAAAGAAACTAAGTTCTCCCATCATACTCATCTCGAACTTGTCATGCATGATTTTAGAGAAATCATCACACATGTCTTGACAAGTGGATCCGAATATAATATCATGTACATATAATTGAACTATGATTATATGTGACTCTCTTTTCTTAGTAAAAAGTGTGTTGTCAACTAACCCCATGGTATAGTTGTGTTTAATTAAAAATGACTTGAGTCTATCATACCAAGCTTTTGGAGCTTGTTTAAGACCATAAAGGGCTTTCTTTAACTTATACACATGTTTAGGTTTTTCAAAATCGATGAAGCCCGGAGGTTGAGCTACATATACTTGTTCATTAATAAAACCATTTAGAAAAGCACTTTTTACATCCATTTGATAAAGCTTTAGATCATTAGCACATGCATACGCAAGAAGTATTGTTATAGACTCTAATCTAGCCACGGGGGCATAGGTCTCATCAAAGTCTATTCCTTCTTATTGGTTATACCCTTGGGCAACGAGTCTAGCCTTGTTTCTAGACACTACTCCGTTTGCATCTAATTTGTTTTTATAAACCCATTTGGTTCCTATTATGGTTTGATTACTAGGTGGAGGGACAAGTGTCCAAACATCATTAGAAACAAATTGATTTAATTCTTCTTGCATAGCCATTACCCAACTTTCATCTTTTATGGCTTCTTGTGTATTCTTAGGTTCTATGGTTGAAACAAAACAAAATAAGCTACTTTGGTTTTGAACTTGAGACCTTAATGTTCTTTCGTTTAGCTTTCCTATGACCTTATCTACAGGGTGATCTTTGGACTCTTTAATGTTTATGACTTCATCATTTAAAGGTTCTTCTTCTTTATTTATCCTTTTCTTTATTATTATAGCTTCACTTTCTACAATCTCGTCATCGACAAGAGGTGGAGAGGGTTTGGGTGGACTTTCATTAAATTTTATATTTAATGACTCTTCTACCTTCATTGTTTCTTTGTTTAATATGACGTAAGCTTTGCTATTTGGAGAGTAACCTAGAAAGATACCTTCGGTTGATTTAGGATCAAATTTTGTAAGGTAATCTTTAGTGTTAAGAATAAAACATTTGCTACCAAAGACTCTAAAGTGATCTAACGTAGGTTTTTTGCCTCGGAGTAACTCGTATGGAGTTTTACCTAAGATTGGTCTAATTAAGACTCGATTGAGTATGTACGTTGAAGTATCAACGGCATTGCACCAAAACTTTTGAGGTATGGATTGCTCATTAAGCATGGTTCGACACATTTCTTGTAGGGTTCTATTCTTTCTTTCAACTACCCCATTCGATTGTGGAGTGCGCGGAGCCGAGAAGTTGTGAGTAATACCATTAGCGTCACAAAAAGCTCCGAATTGCACTTCATTATCGTTTCCCTACCATGATCCGTTCTAATAGACACTATAGGAATTCCTAGTTGTCTTTGGATTTTCTTGCTTAATATTTCAAAATAATTAAACGTTTCTGTTTTGTTCTTTAAGAATTTTGTCCATGTATACCTAGAGTAATCATCCACTATGACCAAAGTGTAGTAGTTGCCTCCATAACTTTGGATAGCGGATGGACCAAATAAATCCATATGTAGTAATTCTAGACACTTAGTTGTAGACACCATGTTTTTAGCTTTATGACTAGAATGAACTTGTTTTCCTACATTACAAGCATCACAAAAGTGATTGTTCATATTTTAACTTAGGTAGATCTCTTACTAGATCTTTGGATGATAGCGATTGAAGAAGTCGCATATTGGCATGACCCAATCTTCGATGCCATAAGGTCGAAGTATCATCCATAGAGGTAAGACATAGTTTGTCTTTAGGTTCATTACCGATTTTAATGACATAGACTCCATGTTTCCTAATTCCTCTTCCTATGGTTATGCCATTTTTTAATATCTTACTACCGGTTTCGGTAAAAAGTACATTGCACTTTTTATCACATATTTGTCCTATACTTAAGAGGTTAAAGTTTAGGTTTTCTACGTGACACACATCGTTAATGGTTAGAGATTTGTTAGAAATCGTACCTTTACCGATGATTTTACTTTTGCTATTTTCAAACACCACATTACCTCCATTGAAGGATTCATATGTGGAGAATAGATTTTTATTGCCGGTCATGTGCCTCGTGCACCCGCTATCCTTGACCCATTCATCCGGGTCTAGGTCGACCTTTAAGCACACCTAAGTAAACAATTAACTCAAAAGTTTGGTCCCCATTTGTTCATGGGTCCATTAGTGTTAAACATTCCATTCATGTTAGACATGTATGGATAAGGTGAGTATGCATTCCATGGAGCAAAGTTTTGAAAAGGAAAACCATTTTGCATATTTGGGTTCCATCCCATTTGATGGTTACTTCTCGGGTAAACATTATTAGGTCTCCTAGATGGATTAGGTTTTGAAAAAAGATGGAGCTTTGTTTCTTGCAAAAGTAGGATTATATTTTGGAGGTGGTTGTCTAGTGGTGAAATGAGTTGGTTTCTTCTTATTAACGATAACAAAATCAGTTCTAGATGAAGAAGCTACGTTATTACCACTGTTTGCTACAGCAGACCCACGGATCCCTGGCTTAACACTAGCCGGTTCCCTTTTGATGGGATCGGTGGGATCCGCCATAACAGTGGCTGGTTTTTCTAGTGCCTTAACAAATTGTGTTTCTTTGTTTTCACTAGTTGATGGATCAAGTTGTTGAATACCTAAAACTTTTTGGTTATTTCCGGTTTTAACACCATCTAATATCATATCTAAAGTATTCGTACTCATTCTAGCAATTTTAGAATCTAGTTGATCAACTAGTGTTTGAAGTTGAACGCAAAGTTCACATTCACCACTTGCTATTTTACCCTTTTCTAGACGTTTCAATTTTGCTTTTAATTCTATGACTTCTTTATCTAAACGTTGGTTTTGACTTTTTAAAAGCTTGTTTTTGTTAATTAGTTTTAGGCTAATATTGCAAAGTTTGTCATATTCATTATGCAATGAGTCGTCTTCTAGTGATGAGCTACTATAGTATTCGTGACATACCTCGTCATTTGCCATTAGACAAATTTCTTCGTCCTCCTCGTCGCTCATTCCCCACGTGCCGCTCACGAACGCCTTTTGATCATCCCGTTTGGGACACTTACTAATAAAGTGGTTTGGGTCCCCACATTTAAAGGAAGTACGATAATCTTTTGGCTTCTCGTCCTCTTTGCTTTTCCGGAAGCCTTTCTTATCGTCATACGGTTGTTTGACGTATCTTCCTTTCCTTCTAAAGAACTTTTTAAAGTCCCTTACCGCCATAGCATACTCCTCGTCGTCACTATCCGAAGAGGAGTTCTCTTCATCGCTTGAAGCCTTTTTGGCTTTAAGGGCAAGAGATTTGTGTTTCTCTTTCACCTTTGAGGCTTCGGAGTCTTTAGCAAGGACAAGCTCGTAGACTTTTAAGTTGCCTATGAGTTCATCAAGGGTGAGGATTGTCAAATCTTTTGACTCTTCGATCGCCGTCACCTTTGATCTCCACTTGGATGGAAGTGCCCTTAGATATCTCCTAACATGGTTACGGCTAGAAAAAGATTCATCAAGTGCTTGTAAAGATGTAATAATAGTATTAAAATTAGCAAATGAATGATCTATAGTTTCCTCATCCGATATTGAAAATTGTTCATATTGTTGAACAAATAAATCAATTTTATTATTTTTAACTTGTTGATTACCTTGATGAGTTACAACTAAAGAATTCCAAATTTCTTTAGAGGTTTTAAGCATAGAAATTTTTTCGAATTCCTTTTTGGGTAAAGCATTATACAAAACCATTTTAGCTTCACTATTTTTAGAAAGCTTTTTCTTCATTTCATCATTTAGTTTATCATGAGGTATGTTAACTAAATTTCCTTTATCATCTTTTGAGGTAGCCTCAAAATCGCCTTCAACAATAATGTACCAAAGATCAATATCTTTATACTTCACATATGTTTCGAATCTATTTTTCCAATATATAAAACCATTAGTTTCAAGAATGTAACAACCCGCATCTTCCGGCTATTTTTCATTTTCGAGAAATTACTATTCACTTTTACTATTCACATTTACTATTCATTTTCACTATTCATCAGGTCAAATTTTTATTTCACATTCTCGTAAGATAAATTATTTTAGTAATGACCTGAGAGTTCGACCATCGTTAGATCATTTTCGCAAAAGTTATTAAGTAAACATCGTTTTAAAGTTTCGTTTTAGACGGTCCACCGTTTAAACATCACGCGCATAAAGCAAATCAACTCTGATAATTTTCCTCGCATCAGATGAATTTTTAGATCACTCATGATTAATTTGAGAATTTTTAAGATTTATTATTTTTAATATTACCAAATAAGCCCAGCGCAGAACAAAACTAAACTTATGTTTTAAACAATTCTACATACATCCAGACTTAACGATTCCTGCACTGTGTTTCTAATATGTTTTTGACACTTTTACATTTTTTGGAAAAGTCAAACATATTTCCCTCCTCCTTTGACCATAAAGGAATTAACCTTGTACGTTCTACATTTTTGCTTAAATCGCGTAACTTTTAAACTTCACGAATAACTGTAAAGTTATCCCGCGTATGACGAAAACCACATTTTAACATCTCATATCACTTTTAGACTATTTTTAGTCTACTCTAAATAAATTCACGGTCGTTTCCCTGAAATTTCGTTCTTTTCTGATAAACTGCGAATTACGTGTTTTTGACCCGTATTTCCAGCTTTAAGCAGCGTTTTTGCACCCAATGAGACTTATCACCCATTTTATATTTTTATATGGAGTATAATGATGAGTTTAATCATTCCTATAAGTTTCATATTTTTACGATACCCGGTTTTACGTTTTATGGCTTAACGGCTTACGGTTAGCGGTTATCGGGACTAAACGACCTCCGTAAAACAAGATAATACCAAGAATAAGTACCTATTCACCCTAAATATGATATGAACGTGTATATATGTGATTCACCATGCCATGTGCCTAAGTGATAAGCCTTGGACTTTAGGATACATTCATATGTAAGTAAACTTCTAAGCTAAGCTTCCAAAAATATCCTAAACTTACACCTCCTCATCTACACCTTCCTAACACCTTCCTAACCTCCTCAAGACCTTATATAAACCCCTCCCCTCTCCTTAGGTCGTTCATACCATCAACATACACAAAACACACTTCATTTGCTTTTTACTTCAAGTTTTATTCAAGAAACATAAGCTCCATATCAATTCCAAAGTTCATGTTAAGCTTTGATTGATCCAAGTCCTAATTCCTTCCTTCCATTGGTGATCTCCAAGCCACACAAGAAGTGTTCTAGTAGAAGACTTCAAGTGATTTCCCAAGTCATCTCAACTTAGTATCAAGAGGTTGAAGAATTTGGAAGCTAGGGTTACTAGTTCTTGTTCTAGCTCTTGATCTTTGATGTTCCTTTCTTAAGTTGAAAGCCAAAAGTTGTAAGAATAACTAACCACCACTCTTGCTCTATATCATTTACATGTTTCATATTCTTAAATCTATGCTATATATGCTCATATGTTGGATCATGATGTACAAAAATCTTTAAAACAAATTATAAGAACCTATATGTTAAACTTGGGTTAGTAAGTGTTTAAATGCTAAACTTTTGTACAAAGTTTCCACAAAATCGACCACATATAGATCTGATACTTTTCATATTCTTGTAGATAATATAAAAACAAAAACGTAGCAATTTGAATCACCCGAAACGGACACACGAGTCAAAAGTTATGACAAAAAGAAATTAGTGAAACTAAAACATGAATCTGCCAAATAGCTTACTGCCTAAAATCTGAAATTTTTAGAGGCCCTTCTGGTCCGAATCATCAAAAAGTTAAAACACGAAAGTTGTCCGGAACGACGTTTTCCTTCAATAACAAAGAAGCTCGGACCTTGAAAACGCTTAAACAGGCCATAAATATTTCAAAAACAGAAACTGCCGTAAATATAGTCACATAACTATACTTTTGTCACAACTAAAAGCAAACCAAGAGGCCTAATGGCCATAAGCCAAGACCACGGCTACGGCTAAGGTCAAAGCTAAGTCTCAAGACCATGGTAGTCAAGACCAAAGTCACGGCAAGGCCATGGCTAAAGCCTCAAGGCTTGTTTACCCAAGATCGTTAACTAAGGTAATCATATTTTTGGAACGTCGAGAACTTGTAAGAACATGATAAACTTATTTATATAACAATCTTCACTCAAAACATATATTGTATCTACTAAGTGCTACAATAGTAGGGAGCTTCATGTGAGGGGTTTCATTTGGGTAAACGTTTCGACGAGTTGCTGGATTTACGATTTAAAGTGTCCTAGCTCCTCGAACGTTTACTGCATGACCTCTGAATTATGATGGCCCGAACGGTAGTACGATATCTATAAACTAAACTCGTTTTCACAACTAGACCATTTCTATAAACGACATACACAAAAACCATGTACTACATCATGATCAACATAGAGATGTATATAGGATGGTTTATGTTTTCCTAAACATTATTCCAAACCTAAGTCGCAACATTCTATTTTAGGTTGCTCGTAGAAGTTCTCACGGCATATCCATCATTCTCATTATACATTTGATATCATTTACTCTGAGGTGAGTTCATAGCCCCACTTTCTATTACTTAATTGTTTTACAAACTCTTTGGGGGAGATACATGCTTTATTTTAAACCGAACACATTGCTTTCAAACATTATACTTATCTGATTGTTATTAGCACTAAGTTTCCGCATTTGCCAAACTTAAGTCCCTTAATCATGAATCATTAATCACTATGTGAGAGTGGGCGCGAATATTGTGAATAGATCTATTGGGATTGACGAATCCCGTTTGTGTTGGCCCCATTAAAGGCAAACAAACGCACTATATTTGAGTAACATTGGTAAAAATGGCAATTTTACCAGATAGGGCACGCACCGACATTTTCTCCAATTAATTTTGGAACACGTTAACGCCTTGATTGCATGATGCTTAGTCTAATAATTCTCTTTTGGTTTTCAAACCATTGGTGTGAATTTATAACTCACACTACAAACATTATGTGTTCAACTGATTTCCAAAACTCTATGAATTCACTCAACCTTTGTGTTGACAGTTTTAAGCATGTATTTCAGGTCCATAATGTCGGAAGCTGGCACGGAAGAGCGAGGACTAGTTCAAGAAGGCTATAAATTTTATTATCATTCGAAAACCTATTTAATATATTTTGTAAACAATGGAACCAACTGGGACCTCATTTTTGTAAACTCTAATATTTATATAAATAGAATGATAAATCTTTTAAAACGACTCCATTAGAGTACGTTTTCTATTGTTATGACTGTTGTGCCATGAAGTAACACCCAGTTTGAATTCTGCTGCGTATCACGAAATTGGGGGTGTTACAAAGAAGTGGTGGTCGTTGCATAGATTGCCCTTCCTTGTAATTTTCAGAACCCATAATGATCGAAATGTTTTTAAAATACGCTTTACTTTAAAACTTTTATAAACTTATCTCTTGATGCCAATTGTGGAAAACTAGAAGGGGTGGGGGTTGAATAGTTTTGCCAATTTTAAGTTAGTTTCAAAAACTTTAGATTCGATAATATGTGAGATCGTATAGATGTTGAGAAAGTATAGATCTAATGATAAAGCAAGTAAATAAAGTAAAGCAAAGGGATAGAAATGACACAACCGATTTATAGTGGTTCGGCTACAAGGACACCTTCCTTGCCCTACTCCACTCCCCGAGTCACCTACTCGAGAGTTCAAGCACTATGTCAACAAACTCCTTCAACTTGATGGAGAAGCCTTCACAACGTTGCTTATACCTTTTTCCGGTACAAAGCTAAATATCGAGTCCGTAACACGGTGGACCAAACCAACACGACTATTACACAACAAATATGTGAAATATCAAATACAAGATCTTCGCTACAGAAATCTTACGGAGGAACAAATCAATCAAGGACCCCTTGCTTGGATGACTTGTAGAATGCTCGTGATCTCTCCTTAGAGAAGGACCTATATGAGAATCACTAAAGAAAGAAAGAAAGAAGTACTCTCTAGATCAAGTGATCTTTTGTTAGAAGAGAATGAGAGTATATGAGAGAATTAGTAAGAAGAGGGGTGAGTTAGAATGAAGAAATGGCTCTCTATTTATAGGAAAATTCTGCCACTATTCCCCGGATCCCACGGATCCCTCTAACAAGGGATCCGGCTAGCGTAAAGCTAGGGATCCGTGGGACGCTCCTCTTTGCCCATGGGTTTTTTGGTTATGGGTCATGGGTTATGGGTTGGTCCATGGGTATTCCTTTTTAGATTCAATGTATCTAATGAATACATTGTATCTAGTCAAATGGGTATGGGTTAGAGGGTTATGGATATGATCCTTGGGTTGTGGTTTTTACCCATCCTAATAAACTATTACAACAAATGATTAATTACAACATTTTGTATTAAATGGCTATATGTAAATGCTTTACAAAAATAACATGTATCCTTATAATTGTACTTAAGATAACATTATATTTGTTATCAACAAAACACAAAGAGATCGCAAAATATTAATAAACGTTTTTACGGTTTATTTGTATTAACACAATCAAACAATATCATATCATATTAGCCATAGTAACCATAGAGGAGCGACCTCTCAATATGTGAAGGACGTGTATTGCACACAATATCAATCACCAACCCAATGTAGCAATATCAATACAAAACAAATCTAGGATGCATCCATACGCCCCTGCAACAATATTAGTGGCCATATCAGAAATAAAAAATATAGGGACGGTGTGGCACATCCTTCGACCATACTGGAGTCATGCCATTGGTGCATCAATGACACGGACATGGAACCCCCATGCCTAGTTAATGGCTCGGGTATCAAACTGAAGGGTCCAAAGCAAAGTCCAAAGTTTGGCAATATATAAATCATCATAATCAAATGTTCAATATCAATGATTCACTATTCAAAAGATCATAGCAACGGTTCACAATTCAAAGGTTCATAACAATGGTTCAATTCAAAGGTTCATAGCAAAGGTTCAATTCAGTGGTTCAAAGCAAAGATTCAATTTAATGGTTCAAAGCAAAGGTTCAAAGCAATGGTTCAATTCAAAGGTTCAAAGAAATGGTTCAATTCAAAGGTTCAAAGAAAAGGTTCAATTCAATATAGCAAAAGATCAAAAGGTGCATAGAGATCATGAAAAACCTTATAAGAAAGGTCAGAATATCCGTACCTCAAATGTGTGTGTGTGAGAGTAAGGCACACAAGTAAGTTCAATGTTCCCGCTTCACTAAATATGCATTAGGACATATCATAAATCACATATGTGTTCTATTTATAAATCATGTTTAACTTATCTTATACTTAGTTTCAACTTCATAAATTTCTGTCTTTTAGTATTTCGAATCTGGCCCAGACTTTAGCGATTTTTATAAAATAATTACTTAGCTCAAGTAAAATCAAGGAAATTCCCAGGGGTTTCCATATGTGTTAAGAGACTCTCCAAAAATTTGGGGATTTTATTTCTAGGTCAAATGGCCTATGGAAAATCATAAGTCCAGACCTGTCCAGAACTTACCCAGAATTACACACACCAAAAGTATAGCCCCGACAAACACACTCACCCTACTCCATACATCAAACCAAAAATAACAGGTGTTACAAAATATATAAACATCATAACCACCAAAGGAAAATTTCCAGAACCTCATGGGTTTAATGCTAAAAATCAAATACTACATCACAAATTTAAACTCAGAAATTCAGATTCAAACACTTTAACTCCAAAAATGTAAACATCATACTTCCAGGTATGCAAATGCTACAAGGCTTATATTTACAGAAATCTATTTCAATGTACTACAATTTAGGCTCAAGAATCACTCAAAAACATGCAAGTATCATCAGTTAACACATAGATGAATCCAACCTAAATTCTGGACAGCTTAACAAGCAATCGTAACCAAGCAACTAACAAGTCACCAATCATCTCTTAAGCATGCCAAACATCACAAAACTCATCATACATCATGTTTAGGGTCTCATAGCATGAATTTTACAGAGGTTTCATCAATTTAACCAATGAAGCATAATAGCAAGCATTTAACATATTATAAGTCCATAATTTCTTGAGAAAGCTAATAACAAGTCCTAAACATGTTGTAAACCTATCCATCATATACCAAATCACATCCACAAGGCAACCATCATAAAATATTAATAAATCACAGAAATAAAAGTCTAAACATCCATCTCATACAATTCCCCATCCTATCTCACAAGATTACAAGTTTTAGTCAAGTAAACATCACCATAACCTCCACATAAAATCATGAACTTCTAAGCTATCAAATTCATCGATAAGCATGCTATCACCTATCATTGAAAGTTTATGTACTCATTCTATATGACATATAAACATGTTATGAAAGCCGTTTCCAAATTCTCATATCCTAAGTAACATTTTTAAAGCTAACATGTCCACATAAAATCATGAATTCATAGTTAGAGTTTAACATGAAAATGGTTTATAAAACTCCACAATGATTCGATAAGCAAGCATACATCACCTATATAAATCTAATAAAATATAAGGATCATTACATATTCATAACCATAATCATTTAACAATATAATTTCATTCACATAAAATTAAATCAATAAACGAATACTATTCGTAGGATATGACACACACTACACGAAACCCTTATTCCAAACACACCATATACGACCCAAACCCACACGCAACCGAACCAAACACACCCTTAACTCACCCAAGCCGATCCAACAGCCCCCAATCTCAATTTTTTCGAAACCAAACAGCCCCAATGCGAGTTAGCGAGTCCAAGAAACGAACAAGAATCTCGCATGAAATAATGAAGACCCACGTTAACAAATGACCTAGGTTTCTAGTTTTAGGCGATTCAAAAAAAAATATGTATTCCAAGTGAATATTAGGCTCGACATCTGATTAACAACACTCTTTTCTTGCTTATATGTGGCGTATAATCTTTATACATATATACATGGAATCATAACAAAGCAAAACAGCAAGCATAACATAATCTAGGTCTCGTATTACGTTTTATGTTAACCACAAGGATGATTTATGAAGATACCTTTAGGCTGAATTTAGAAAGAGATCGAATGGAACATGGACGTAGCTCAGATCACCACACAAACCCCAACGAATTTTGCTACAATGCTTGACCACCAAAGCTGCTATACTTCGACCCTTAATCTTGTGGAGAGGATACCTGGAACTTGTTTACTAATTCGGTGTGGAGAATAAACAGATATATGTTATGGTTGAAGGAAAACGTGTGGCCTGAGAGAAAAAAAGGATGTCGTGTGTTTTTGTTGCTAGGTTTTAGAGTGTGAAATTTTGGTTTTGTGAAAATAAATGTGTTATTCGGTTTTAATGATTGCCGAGTGGGGGGAGGGGTACAAAAGTGGAAACACCAAAAATTAAGGGCATTGATAGGAGAACTTGCCAAGTTTACACCAATCACGAACCTAGTCTTAATTCACGGTTCGATACGTTGCACCTCAATATTATTTTTCGGCTAGGGACAAAATGGAAGAAAAAAATAACGTGTGACAAAATAAATGTGTAAGTATTATTTTCGTATTACTTTTATTTGTTCGGGTGTTAATGATTTAATTACTTAGGTTATAATCGTAATGTAATACGTTTAATAATTAAACGTCTTTTATAGGTTCAAGATTAAAGGGTATTTTGGGTATTTTAACATGTTCAAAAATGTGGGTTTTACAACTCTTCACTTCTAAAAGAAAATTTTGTCCGCGAAATTGAAGTCGCAGAAGTAAACGGAGACGTACTAGTTTAAGGCAGACGTAGCAATCCATAGCTTCGCACAAATCATAACAATTAATGGCTCAAAGAGTACAAAACTTATACGTAATAGATGTCAGTGAGAATCTCGCAAGGAGGTACAGAATTTCAAACGAATATGAAAATTGACGAATAACGGATATGAGTCATAATCCATCCAATGTACCAACCTGAGGCATTT
Organism: Chrysanthemum seticuspe; assembly: GCA_019973895.1. Lineage (NCBI taxonomy): Eukaryota > Viridiplantae > Streptophyta > Magnoliopsida > Asterales > Asteraceae > Chrysanthemum > Chrysanthemum seticuspe. The sequence goes on from BPTQ01000005.1 coordinate 215,931,844, forward strand.
ACCAAGACGTCGTACGATCCCAATAAGTTCAAATTATATGATCTCGGTATTATCACGTTGATCAGGCGTCATAATACTTGCATCACATAACAAGTCCTTATTGTCATCATATTCAATATCGGGTCATGACCAACCATATAACTAACCTCACGTCAAAACAGGTACACATATAGGTAGCAAGTAACATACCAAATCAAACCAAATTCACATACATGTGACAAGCATATCATCAAACCAAACTCCAGAAAATTTTCAGAAGACTAAACGAAAACTTACCAATCCACGGAAATAAGGAAGGTGGTCGTCTTACTTGAGAAGGTTCCTCATGACTCATTTTTGACAATCCAAAACGATCTCAGGCGCACAAATAGTGCCAAATATCACAAATCTAATCTTGCTGGTAAGAATCACATAAACAAAATAGATGATAATCGAAATCTCTCAAAGAGATATGAGATATGACACAAAGCTGAAATGTTATCAAAAATGCTAAATCATAAAACTTCACAATTCAAACCGAGTTCTGAACAAATCAAAGAAAAGTAATACCGATCAAAATCACATAACAAAATATCAAACCGCCTCAAAACGCGTGACAAACAAATCAGAGTAACACAAGTCGCGCCCAATCATATGAAGCAGATGAATCTTCTTAACATCTCAACTATGGGACTGTTGACCACAATATGCCCAAACTCCTGGTAGTAGTTTCTCCGTACGTCTAAAGTACACCGGTCATAGTTCCTCTGCTCATACATCTTCCAAGTGTCCACCAGTTGAATCTTGGCTCTGTCTTTTGTGCCTCTGGTTGATCCGTCCAGCTCCCTCCAGCAGCATCCTGATGTCTCCAGCAGCATTATAATCGGGCGCGGCTTCTGCTTCATGAACCTCCCCAGTTCAGAAACTGTTGCAGCAACGCATGGTCGGCACCATCATCTTCGACTCTACGAGTAGTCTCCATCTAAACGATCGACAAACGAAAGCGCGAAGATAAAACAAACAAAATCAAATGCGAAAAGAAGAAGGTCAAATCAACGAAGACAAAAGAATATCGAAGTCAAATCTGAACGACAATCAAAAGAATCGGAAATGATTGAAACAAACGGAAGCCTAATGTCTACCCAAGTCCTCATAGGTCAATCCTAAGGTCAGCAAGATGAAACCTTAGCTCTGATACCATAATTGTAACACCCTAACCCGACAAGGGTCCGAATGTCACATTATGGAGTCATATCATAACATAATAATAAAATTTTGCAAGCGGAAGTCTTATAAAATAAAATACCAAGTCATATAAACGAATGACTTACAAGAAAGAATATAAAATTCAATATGTCAAAATGAATGAAATATCAAAACAATTGCTCTTCAAAATAAGTCCAAAATGATAGGGTAAACTAGGGTCGGATCACTCAAATGCTCCTACTCTCATCCCATCAAAGCCCAGCATCCTACTTGGTACCTGCCGCATGGAAAAGAAAATGCGGCTGAGCTTAAAAAGCCCAGTGAATAGATATAACAAAAAGAAAGCCAAACATAATATAGATACAAAAAAAACAATCAGGGAGACTGATAGCAAAGTCGTAACGAAATGAGCACAATGAGTCAATGAGGAACCTGCAGAACACAATATTAACAGATATCCAGGAGAAACAAAAATCAAAGGAGACCAAAGCAAAGCAGCGCATTGATGACATTTATAAGTACATATAAATAACCAAACATACAAGTACTGAAACATAATCAAATAGGAGTTGATGAACAATATCATAATCAAGACAAGTAAGCAAACAATGAACAAGCAAACCAACCAGCGGATCAGCTAATCATAAATATAGCAAAACAACAAATCAGATAATCAGATATATATATAAGCTAAGTTGAATTCTATAAGCAGGCGGAAGCATCTGAATAACATACGAGCATGGCAATCACACAGGTCAGATAATCAACAATTAATGACAAGCGGAAATACCAGCAGAAGTATAAGCATGTCAGTCACATGTATGGGTAGGAATACCGAACAAACATCACACCTAAATGAAGTAACTAAACCAGAATATAGCATGGCAACTAAACAAGTCAACTAAGCAGATAACATAAGTTGAACCAATTTCCATCATTAAATGGTAGCATGAACAGAAGTGTGAGCATTGCAGGTCAACAAGTCAAGTAGCATTCATTACTATGCCGAACCAATATCATAAGCAACGGAAATAAATAGCAGATAAGAATACTAATTGATAATCATAGCCCACGGAAATAATTGAACTAAGGAATAACATGGTAACGAATAAGGCAAATAATTACATACTAGCACAACAACGGATAAATCAAATTGTCACATAATAGCATGATAACAGATGAATCAGATAATCATATAATAGTACGGTAAACGGATAAAGTGGAAATCTGACATATAAGTTTGACAGCCAACCGAAATGGAGGGGGGGTATAGTAAATCAAATGAACTGGAATATAGTATGGTAGTCGGATGGTTCACATAAGGATACTGAGTGAACGTATAGTCAAACAGAGAATTGGATAAAGTATGGTATAGCAACGAATGAATAAGAATGTCAGAAATCTACCACGAGCCCAAACCAATCAAACCATATCATATCATAGTAGCCATAGTAACCATCGAAGAGCGACCTCTCAATATGTGAAGGACGTGAATTGCACACAACATCAATCACCAAACCAATGTAGCAATATCAATACAAAACAAATCTAGGATACATCCATACGCCCCTGCAACAATATTAGTGGCCATATCTGCAATAAACAATATAGGGACGCTGTGGCATATCACTCAACCACACTGGTGTCATGCCATTGGTGCATCAATGACACGGACATGGAACCCCCATGCCTAATTAATGGCTCGGGTATCAAATTGAAGGGTCAAAAGCGAAGTCCAAAGTTTGGCAATATATAAATCATCATAATCAAAGGTTCAATATCAATGATTCACAATTTAAAAGATCATAGCAAAGGTTCACAATTCAAAGGTTCATAACAATGGTTCAATTCAAAGGTTCATAGCAAAGGTTCAATTCAAAGGTTCAAAGCAATGGTTCAATTCAAAGGTTCAAGGCAAAGGTTCAATTCAAAGGATCAAAGCAAAGGTTTAATTCAATATATCAAAAGATCAAAAGGTGCATAGAGATCATGAAAAACCTTATAAGAAAGGTCAGAATATATGTGCCTCAAATGTGTGTGTGTGAGAGTAAGGCACACAAGCAAGTTCAACGTTCCCGCTTCACTAAATCTACATTAGGACATATCATAAATCACATATGTGTTCCATTTATAAATCATGTTTAACTTATCTCCCCTTTATACTTAGTTTCAAGTTCATAAATTTCTGTCTTTTAGTATTTCGAATCTGGCCCCAGAATTTAGCGATTTTTATAAAATACTTACTTAGCTCAAATAAAATAAAGGAAATTCCCAGGGGTTTCCATATGAGTTAAGAGACTCTCCAAAAATTGGGGGATTATATTTCCAGGTCAAGTGGCCTATGGAAAATCATAAGTCCAGACCTGTCCAGAACTTACCCAGAATTACACACACCAAAAGTATAGCCCCGACAAGCACACTCACCCTACTCCATACATCAAACCAAAAATTACAGGTGTCACAAAATATATAAACATCATAACCACCAAAGGAAAAGTTCCAGAACCTCATGGGTTTAATACTACAAATCAAATACTACATCACTAATTTAAACTCAGAAATTCAGATTCAAACACTTTAACTCCAAAAATGTAAAAATCATACTTCCATGCGTGAAAATGCTACAAGGATTATATTTTCAGAAAGCTATTTCAAAGTACTACAATTTAGGATCAAGAATCACTCAAAAACATGCAAGTATCATCTGTTAACACCTAGATGAATCCAACCTAAATTCTGGACAGCTTAACAAGCAATCGTAACCAAGCAACAAACAAGTCACCAATCATCTCTTAAGCATGCCAAACATCACAAAACTCATAATACATCATTTTTAGGGTCTCATAGCATGAATTTTACAGTGGTGTCATCAATTTAATCAATGAAGCATAATAGCAAGCATTTAACATATTATAAGTCCATAATTTCATGTAGAAAGCTAATAACAAGTCCTAAACATGTTGTAAACCTATCCATCATCCACCAAATCACATCCACAAGGCAACCATTATAAAATATTAATAAATCAAATAAATAAAAGTCTAACCATCCATCTCAAACAATTCCCCATCCTATCTCACAAGATTACAAGTTTTAGTTAAGTAAACATCACCATAACCTTCACATAAAATCATGAACTTCTAAGCTATCAAATTCATGGATAAGCATGCTATCACCTATTATTGAAAGTTCATGTACTCATTCTATATGACATATAAACATGTTATGAAAGCTGTTTCCAAATTCTCATATCCTAAGTAACATTTTTAAAGCTAACATGTCTACATAAAATCATGAATTCATAGTTAGAGTTTAACATGAAAATGGTTTATAAAACTCCACAATGATTCCATAAGCAAGCATACATCACCTATATAAATCTAATAAAATATAAGGATCATTACATATTCATAACCATAATCATTTAACAATATAATTTCATTCACATCAAATTATAAATCAATAAACTAATACTATTCGTAGGATATGACACACACTACACGAAACCCTTATTCCAAACACACCATACACGACCCAAACCCACACGCAACTGAACTAAACACACCCTTAACTCACCAAGCCGATCCAACAGCCCCCAATCTCAATTTTTTTCGAAACCAAACAGCCCCAATGCGAATTAGCGAGTCCAAGAAACGAACAAGAATCTCGCATGAAATAATGAAGACCCACGTTAACAAATGACCTAGGTTTATGATTTTAGAAGATTAAAAAAAAATGTATTCCAAGTGAATATTAGGCTCGAAATCTGATTAACAACACTCTTTTCTTGCTTATATGTGGCGTATAATCTTTATACATATATACATGGAATCATAACAAAGTGAAACATCAACCATAACATGATGTAGGTCTCATATTACGTTTTATGTTAACCACAAGGATGATTTATGAAGATACCTTTAGGCTGAATTTAGAAAGAGATCGAATGGAACAAGGATGTAGCTCAGATCACCACACAAACCCCAACGAATTTTGCTACAATGCTTGACCACCAAAGCTGCTATACTTCGACCCTTAATCTTGTGGAGATGATACTTGGAACTTGTTTACTAATTAGGTGTGGAGAATAAACAGATATATGTTATGGCTGAAAGAAAACGTATGGCCTAAGAAAAAAAAGGATGTCGTGTGTTTTTGTTGTTAGGTTTTAGGGTTTGAAATTTTGGTTTTGTGAAAATAAATGTGTTATTCGGTTTTAATGATTGCCGAGTGGGCGGAGGGGTACAAAAGTGGAAACACCAAAAATTAAGGGCATTGATAGGAGGACTTGCCAAGTTTACACCAATCATGAACCTAGTATTAATTCACGGTTCGATACATTGCACCTCAATATTATTTTTCGGCTAGGGACAAAATGGAAGAAAAAAATAACGTGTGACAAAATAAATGTGTAAGTATTATTTTCGTATTACTTTTATTTGTTCGGGTGTTAATGATTTAATTACTAAGGTTATAATCGTAATGTAATACGTTTAATAATTAAACGTCTTTTATAGGTTCGATATTAAAGGGTATTTTGTGTATTTTAACATGTTCAAAAATGTGGGTTTTACAAGTTATTTCCCCTATACTCTAGCTCTTTCTTCATAACCTGGTTGTAACATTCCTTGGACATGACATTCACTGGCGAATTCATATCAACAAAAGGATGAAAATCGATGAACCCGATCTTGCAAGAAAGTTGAAGATTATAGGGATTTCGATGATGAATACAAGTTCCCATCCCTAAGAACTTTGGTTGATCCGGTGGTGAGAAAGCTTTTCCATGATCGTCATGCCAAGGGACTATGTTAATGTCGCTAGAAAAATCATCAGGACCAAACATCAAAGTCTTCCCCTAAAGAAACATCGTTACATTTCAAAGGAGTTTTAGGAGCTTCATTCAAAAATGCTTCCAAGAAATACCCCAAGTTGCCACTTTCCTGAACATGATTTACAATATAAACCTTCTTTGGGACGGAAATAAGTTCGTTGGCCCTGAAAGTAATAATTTCCCCATTAGCTTCCAATGTCATTTTTCGAGTGAAGACATCAACCTTAGTGTGAGTAGTTGCGAGCATGGGCCTTCCTAAAATAATTGGGATATTGTTGTCTTCCGCAATATCCAATATAACAAAATCCACTAGAAACAAAAACCTATTAAACTCCCAACGCTCCTGCATGGATTTATCCGCCATCTCGATATCCATCTTGACCGGTTTTAAACTCCCAACGCCCATACGTAAAAACATAGAGTGGGGAATGATAATAATATTGGCCCCTAAATCAGCCAAAGCATTGCAAACGTTGAGATTTCCTATGAGGCATGGGAGAGTAAAACATCCCGGGTCTTTCTCCTTATGTGGTAATTCATTTCTTAAAACAGCTGAACACCGAGCATTTAGTTTAACCGATGCTATTTCTTCAAAACCACTCTTCTTATCATTTAATTCTTGCATAATTCGGATTTCATTAGATTTGATGGAATTAATCAAAGGTAGATTTACCGGAAGAGCCCCCAAGTCCTCAAGTAGGAGTTTTTCTTTGTTAAGCCTTTTCTTGACCTTCTCGGAGAAGGTGGTTGGCTCATTTGAAACTTCCTCAATCGTCACCGAGTTGACAATTTCTTCATTAGCTTTCTTGTCGCGTTTATCCAAATAATCACTGGTGGCCTTGGAGCACAAGTCTACTTTTTTCTATAAGCTTTTAATTCGGTCATCGTAAGTCTTAAGGGAGGATATTGTGCTATCAACAAATTCCCTCTGTTGGGATCACTTGTAACTACTATTTCAAGTGTCGGTCATTAATATGTAATAGGTTGCTTAATTAGGCTTATATGTTTGTAATTAAGTGCTAGGCTTATGAAGTAAGCCCATGAGCCTATGCTTAGGCCCAAATAAACAAGGAAGGGACTAGAATAGTTGCCCTAGCTCCCTTGCCTATAAATACTATGTAAATTCTCATTTGAAAGTGTTGGTTCTTTCTCATTTTATGCATAATCATTCCTTAATCTTGTGTGTGTGAAAGTTCCATCCGTCTCTCTCTATCTCTATCATTCTTATCTCATCTTAACATTCTTGTGTTTATTTTATGGTGACCTAATAGTGGTATCAATCGCCATTTAGTTGTGTGAAACGTTTTTGGTTGAAGTTTAGTTCGTTACATGTAAGTTTCTATCGTTGTATTAACTTGTAGGATCGTTTTTAGTTGTGTGAAACATTTTTAGTTGTATTAACTTGTAGGATCATTGTATAGGTTGATATGGTGATTCGGGAGGTCGGGGAAGATGGAAGAACACTATCTTCATTGTTAGAGAGAGAAAGTAAAGAGAGAAGGGAAACTCGATGTTTATTGATAATATGAAAGGGAAAATAAACACACTAGTCTCACCCTTCCATGGAAGTATGGAGGGGTATATATAGGCCATCATACACAACACTTTACAATAATGATGGTTTCAGTACTCGTGTATGAAGCTTACATGTTAACTAATGTAATCCCGTAAATGTCGTTCCATTTACGTGTTAGGATCGTTCCCAACAATCTTCCCCCAATGGGACGACATAAGGGATTACTTACAACATTTCCTACAAGTACAAAAAACAAATAAATAAAGGTTTTCATAAGCTCTTCAATTGCTGAGGTTGACGACAGTTGACGCTCTTTGTCTTCTTCTTGTACCTCGACTTGAGAACTTTTTTCTTGGAAAATGATGTAATATGCATGAATTGGATTAACTTCCCCCCAATTCATGTTGCATGTCTTTAGCAGCTTCTCCGTACACTTCTTTTTGGCGAAGTTTCTGAATCAGCTTCCCTCCAAACTGACAACCGTCTTCAGCAGATTCGAAACTTTGATGTAGTCGACGTTTCTTCTAACTTTTGAAGTTTTCAGTATGCAGCGGAATTTGTAGATGAGCAGTAAACCACACCAGGAAAATCTGTCTTGTTACGTAATCACAGTTGTACACAATGCGGAAAATCCGTTCGGGGGTAACATGAAAGAAATCAACAAGATCTTCTCACGAATGTAGATTCTTCACACCAAACAAACCACGAAAGATGAAGTGAAACTACTTCCCCCTGATTGTTGCGGTCTATCGAAATAATAATCACCTATGAATATGCAATTACTCGATAAAATAATGGGTGTGAGGCATCATAACATCATATGTAGGTAACTTCATACAAAATAACCTTGTGAAAGTGAGATGATAACACCGAAGTAAGACGTTTGAACCGCAGATCGTCTCATTTCTTCCCCCTGATTGAATAAGTTCATGAAGGGAAAGGGTTTTCACAAAAACGTCAAAGAAGCAAGGACCACCTACACTCTCTTCCCCCCGATGTTTTCAATGAATCGGAATCATACACCATGTATGTTGATGATGAAATTGGAGACAGTGCAACAATGTATGTCCAATTAATTGAACAAGTGTGAAGTACTATAAATATCTCGTGAGAATCAATTGCTGATAAAACTTTTCTACTCGTTTATACTCCTCTCAGCTAACTTTAAACCAACCCATTATCAATCTGATGGCTCTTTGTAGTGGCTACTGATGGAGAGAACTCAATATGACGAACTTGAGACTGAAGTAAAATAACCCGAACTTGTGACTTAAACTTGCACTATTGTCAGACGAAGAACCCTTTTCCTTACCGGGTTGATTAACCGGATCGAAAAGGGGTAAACTAATGTCTCTCGAATTATCCACAACTTTATGACACTTGAGCACAACAACGTAACTCCTTAAAAGTGATAGTTATACGCTGTGAGCACAACAATGTAACTCCTTACATCAGGTATAACTAGACAACTCAAGTCTTTGTCATTCGTAACGGTTAAAAGCTCGAACAAGGATCTCGAAGAATCATGCATCCAACCAACCCTGATATCTTCAGGATACTAAGTACACGCACCCGTGATATCCTACTTCAACCTCAAATAAATAATATTGAATTCACGCCGTAGTCACATCTTGCGGTTAAATTCCCAAAACTAGCCTTCGTTACTGGGTTAAAGTGAACTATGATAATGGTTTGCACGATCTTATCAAAAATGTATCCTCGTGAAAATTTGTAGCAACCAAATTACTACTCCTCATTAATAATAGTCCAAAAATTAACACTTTGCATTTAAAAAATACATTTGAGTATATAATAAATCAGCCCATGTGTTGATTTCGGATACAAAAATAAAAGCCCATTGAGTCCAACACTCCAATCCAAAAAAAATAACCAAATGGCCTAATCCAACCTGATAATACACACAACCCATTTAAGAACACGTAGGCCCAATCCACCACCCGATCCAATTAACAAACCCTAATGAAACAGGTATAATAAACAACTTAACCCTTCTTTTAATCATTTGTAAACCTAAACACACACAATATTCCATCCGCCCCTTCCAATCTCCACAAACCCTAATTGAAAAATAAAATTATGCGCCCCCATCTCATAAGACAAATGAACACACGAATATAATCAATTCTTTTCCATCTTATGTCATTCTCCATTAATCAAACACAAACCATTTTGTGCCTTCAATCAATGAACGAAACAAAAACAAAACCCCTTTTGAAATTTCTGTTCTAATCTTTTATCCAACGAACAAATGGCTTCAAGATCTAGTATGGTCTCGGGTAGGTTGATATGTTTCATTTATGAATGAACTAAGGTAAAAGTGAATAACTAATTTGTTATTTCTCTTATCCTTTTGATTCGGATATTGAATGAAGCTTGGCTTCATATAGGATCAATGATGATTTTTTTTTGTGTTTATGTAACTTTGAAGTGATAATATTTATTGACACATGAAAAATATAACTGAGATCTACGATTATTAACTTTGGAGTTTTGAGTCTTGATAGATGATGTACGTTGAGAGTTGGGGAGTGAATGAGAGGGTATTGGTTGTGTCTAGATTAAGTTAGAGTTAATGGTTTTGAAAGTAGTTTGGCAGATCTGTTCTTCATCAGTCGAGTTTTGAAAGTAGAGATCAATGAACATCATGGACCTATGATGGTAATAACCTGAGGTCGAGTCTGGTACAATAGCTTTGTGGTCATGTTCTATAGTTTTACGAATAAGAATTTCTTATTCGTAAGTCGTTTATCAGTTTACAAATAAGGTTATGCTTAGTTTACGAATAACATCTTCTTATTCGTAAATATTGCTCGTAAAGAACTTTCTTGATCGTAACCCATCTTATGCGAAAGCTCTTGTTCGTAAGGTTTATGAGTAAGTGCTTATTCGTAAAATCAGGTTATTACGAATTACTTTCCAAGTAATTCGTAAGATCTGGAGAAGGGTGCTTAGTCATAACAATAGGGTTTTGACTTTTTGACCATTTTTTTGGCAACCATTTCCGACCAGTTTTCCGTTCACCTTGTAGAAACCCAGAAAGAACATCATAAAAACCTCTCTTTTGACCCGTTTGACCACAGATATAGACAAGATAATATGACCACAAATATTCCATGAGATGGTACAAACCAGTTACAAAGATAATGAATATATGAAACTGTTTGGACAAAGATTGACACAAACCAGTGGACTGTTTTGACCATAGGATACAATAAAAAATAGTTTGTAAACTGTTATCACCAAATAAGAATAGAAAAAATTTCAGATTCAAGAAACTATGGTAAAAAACAGTTAAAAAATGATTTTTTGACAAGATACAACACCACAGAAATCAACCAATGATAAAACCTTGGCTCTGATGCCACTTGTAGGATCGTTGTATAGGTTGATATGGTGATTCGGGAGGTCGGGGAAGATGGAAGAACACCATCTTCATTGTTAGAGACAGAAAGTAAAGATAGAAGGGAAACTTGATGTTTATTGATAATATGAAAGGGAAAATACACACACTAGTCTCACCCCTCCATGGAAGTATGGAGGGGTATATATAGGCCATCATACACAACACTTTACAATAATGACGGTTTCAGTACTCGTGTATGAGGCTTACATGATAACTAATGTAATCCCGTAAATGTCATTCCATTTACGTGTTAGGAGCGATCCCAACATCTTTTCCTCCCTTTCTTCTCTCTTTTTGGATTCGTCAATATATTTTAGAACAACCTCTTCCAAGCCAACTCTCACTTTGGTGCTAACTAAGCTTTTTACCTCTTCCATCCTTCGAGCTTCTTCCTCTTTAACTTTCTCTTATCTTCTTATCTCCAATTTCAACCCATAAATTTCTTTTTTCTTAGTCATTGTTTTCATGACCTTGTGTTTGAAATTGTATTTAGGTCTATATCTTGTTTCCACATGCCATTTGTGGCAGTGATCAGCCATCTGTTGTATAGATTACCAAGCTTTGTCAAGCTTCATTCACGAAACAGGTCTTTGTGAATCAAGAATCTGACGTGTCTCGATATTCATTCCCCTATAAACAATTTAGATAATCTGATATTTATTGAGGTCATGTGTAGGAAAACAATAGAGAAGCTCATTATATCTCTCCCACGCCTGATATAGTGTTTCTTCTCTTTCTTGAACGAACCTGTAGATGTCCCCGAGAAGCCTAGCGATTTTTGAGGGTAGACAGAATTTTTGCACAGACTCTTTTCGGAGTCGATCCCATGTTCCCTTAAGTTCGGCTGGGAGTTTATTGAACCACCTTCTAGCTGCTCCGGTGAGATTCATAGGGAATACTTTTACCATGATGGAGTACCTCAAAATATTATGGATGCCAAAAGAGAACATAAGTATAGGACTTCCTCAACGTGCTCTTGAACATCTTCATCCTTCTCACCTAAAAATTGCAAGTCATGTAGTTCCTGGATGAATTGGCTCGGGATAGAGAATCCCCTGGTTTCAGGGTTAGGTGTGTTGAAAGCCCTTTGGAAATCTGTATTTGTTCTTTCTAAATATTGTTCCACGGTTAGCCCGTCAATACTGATCTCCTCATTTGCTTCGGGCTCAAAATCTGAATGATCGGACTCATAAAATGAGAAAATATTGTGGATTGGGATAGGAGAGTTGCCTCTTTTCATCCGAAATTGCCTTTCCAGATTGTCAAACGGAGTAGCCAGGTATGGTTTAGAGCTTCGAGTCTTAAATCCTGACAAAAGAAAAGAAAGAAATATACCCAAAAAAATAAATATATACTTAAATAAAAAATCCTAATGTAGCTCCTCGGCAGCGGCGCCAAAATTCTGATGCAGGATTTTCGACCAGGATTTAAATTTATAGAGTCTCGTCTACCAAAGGTCTACCTATTGCACTAACGAGCAGTGAATCCGGTCGTGTGTAGTATAGAGTGTGGTAAAGCCGAGGTCGTTCCCATGAGCTATTTATTTTTGGATCCTAGTTAAGTCTAGTGTCACAGTTTTTAAAATATATTAATGTTGAAAGATTAATTAAACAAATAAGCAAGAAATAAAATGCAGAAGTTAAATAAGGTTGTGAACAATAGAGAGAAAGTGTGCTAACCTAATTATTCATCCTATCATGTTATGTCTATGTTTTCTAATTAATGCTTCCTATCGTTTCAAGTTGGATTTAAACTCACTAAACTCCTTTGGTTTATTCGTCATAGCCTATTAGACATAGATTCCTACCCGAAATCAAAGGCATTACCCTTTGGGGTGACGAGGATCTTTAGCAATCTATGCTAAGTCATTAAGTTCCCTACATGCAAGATTCGAAACAATGTGTGCCCGAGCACTAACATCTTAGACAAACATCCCTAACATCTTAAGTTTCGCCTTTCTGACGGTGATCATTTGGTCAATTCGCACGAGAGAGATTGATAGTCCTTTGGTCAATTCTTATCAACCCTTGCTACCTACTTCCCAAGGGTCCTTTGGTCAATTCTCCTAAGCAAGAAAATACGACCACAATTTAAAACTACCAAAGCTAGGGTAACTGCCAACGAACTATGCATGCATACACTAGAAGCAATAAAAGAAGTGCAAAAACATAAACAAAACAATCAAGGAATCATAACTAGGCTAGCACCAAAGGTGCTTAGCCGATCATAATAAAACACACATTCAATTCAATGTTTAACATGGTGAATGAAGACATGAATTAAAGTGTAATAAAATAGAAATCGCTAAAGCTTATCGATGATATGGTGTGATTTCTCCTTTGGAAATAGTTCCGTATGTTGAATAAGATCTGCCTTTGGCCATCTTCACGTTCTCTGCCTGTTTGTGGTGAGTGAATGATGATAAATGCAGAATTTAGGGTTTGTATTTATAGGCCCGATCAATGTTATGACGTAACCTAATATTGTGGTTACGCCGTAACTTAAATATCTTCCAATATCAAGTCTCGGTGTGATGATTACGGCATAACCTTAAGAATAGTTACGCCATAATCCCTTAAGCTCCATCGAAAACTCAATAAATGGCTATGCCGTATTCTTCAAGGATCCCATCAAGACTCTCGTAGTGCTGGTTACACTGTAACTCATGCTGGAGGTTACGGCTTAACTGATGGAGGCGCGAAAGTCCTCATGACCTAGATGGTTACGACATAAATTGAGTTGATAGTTACGCTGTAACTGATGTTGACTTGGTCTTCATATACACATTCCTATCTACGACATAAATGAGTGTCAGAGTTACGTCGTAGCTTCTTCTATGAAAGTATACTAAGGCATAAATCATCAAGTATATCTCTAAAACCGCGTCTCATTAGCTTTTATGCTCGTGTATAACTTTAAAACGAAATATAAAGAAATATGAGTATAAATCCATATAAACACTACATGTGACAACTGGTAAATTTCGAAAACTATTTTTAATACCACACTACTTTATATTTTAGCAAGTTAAACAATTGACTATAAACTCTTGATATTTTGCAGATCATTCTAATGTTAGACCTTGTTTGTGACTTTAGACTAGGCACTACTAGACCTCAGCACTAGGCAAAACCTAATAAAATTGAGAAAACTTAAGAAAACCACTCGTCTAGCTCCATAAGCATATTTATGACCGGTTTTATTGGAAAAGCATAACTAAAATCATTGGCGCACTCGAGGAAACTTGTTTGACTTTTAAACAAAATATTTGAGCTCGGGAATGTAGGAATCGGGGAACTTTAGAAAAACTACGGAAACTTTAGAAAAACTACGGAAATGGTCCTCTCAGTGAGGACTTGTTTGGTGTGCTTGTCTAAATGGTCTTGATGTTTTATTCTCTTGTTAATATTATTGTTGGTTTCGGGTTAGGATGAAACCCTAGATTAGCGGAGATGACTTGGTGATCTTGATGTTGATAATGGTTTTGTTTTGGTTGATGTCGAGTGGGAAAAACCTCAAAAGGGGTATTCGGTTTGGTTGTTGTCAAAGGGAAAATTAGGCCGAGACCCTTATGGTCTCGGAAATATTTTGGAGGTTGAAATGTTATTGTTGTTGTTGTTGTGTTTGGACGTGAGAAAGAAAGTCGAGACCGAATGTCACGGCTAGAGTTGGTTTTGGTATTGTGAATTTGAAATGGGAATCGTTGTAGTAGTGACGGAGGATAGGTTAGACGTGAGTCTTAGACGACCACGTGAGGTTGAAGTTGTGATATTTGGGAATTGAGATTATCGACTTATGATATACTTGTGAACTTTGCGCCAAGTCGGTGTCACGTTAACTTTTTAGTCATCTTTGACTCCGACAAGGCCGTGACATGGACTATATTGATTATTGGACTTGCTACAACTTAATAAGTCGAGAAGTAATGACACGGAATTGTGACTCGAAACAAATAGTAACTCAAGTAACTATAACGATAACAATAACGTAAACAGTAAATAATAAAAGGTTTTCATATTTAAAAACAAGTATATTATACTTGTTATAATTCTTTTATTATATTATAGAAAAAGAGAAGTGTAATAAATAATGAGAGAGCCACTTAATGTTTCGAGGGCACGCAAAACTTGAAGTGCCATAAATGCTAATTGAATACCATTTAATTGCTTGTCACGGATATTTGGAATTAATAAACTTAACTTGCTTAACTAACGAACTTATTGGGTTGACGAATCGAGTAAGACCTTGTTAGTTATGTCGGAAGAGTTTAGTAATGACAACATATCCTACGACGCCCTAGGACTTGGTATAGTTTCAGAATAATAAGTAAGGCGAATATATTGTAAAGTTTATCGAATTGACGAATTCGATAAGTTTTGACAATATGTTCAAGAGACTTATTAGACTACAACTTGACACATAGAATTGTTGTGATCTTTCTTTGATGAATTCTTGAGTAGTGTGTGTTTACATGAATCTTGTTGAGTCGACACCACGCACGCGCGGATACCAAACACTAGAAAACTGTTTTGAGAAAGGGTTTTTGGAAATAAAAACTGGATTATATTCGGGATTGGGAACTATTAAATGGAGATATAATCTAAGCGAGTCTATGTTATTAGGTAGTGCCGAGTTAGTAGTTGCTGATTACTGATAGTCGATACTCTTCTTGCTCTTGTTGATTCTTGTGCTTTTGCTGGACTAAGGTGAGTTTCATAGCCCTACTTTTATTCGTACTTTGCTTTATTAAATCTTGGGGTGAGAAACATGCTCTTTTTTGACTGGACCTTTTATAAATCTATGCTTTTCTTGCGCTTATTACGTAGTCTAGGCTAAGGTTTATCCTCTCTTTATCTTGCCAATTGTTAGGTCTTTTATTCATGTTATAGGTAGATCTATCGTGGTTGACCGCCCCGTCTTGGACTTGTTTGCCCGACTTGCCAGGGTGGCACCTGGATCTGTGGTTGCAAAATTTGCCATGACGTATAACATCATTTTTTTGGATTGGGATTTGGATATGATGGTTGCTTATGCTATGACTTACTTGCGTAATAAGAGATTTACTATTTGGTCCATATACTGTGTTATTTACTTAAACCTATGAACTCACCAGCTTTTTGCTGACCTCTTTAGCATGTCTTTCTCAGGTATTTCATATGTTAGGCTTGGGCAGTTGATTTGGGAGGTGCTTGGTGGCATTGGCATGGTCATGGATCTATTCAACTCTGATGTTTATTTGGGACTGCTTTTATGAATTACTTTTAATGGGCTTACTCTCGTACTTTTGAGTGAATGTAAAACTTAATTACTATCTTTAACAATGTTTTTATATTATGGATGAGTTATTCTGTTTCGCTATACTTGTCTCGCATACCAATTCCCATAGCACCCCAATGCTAGTAAGTCTTCTGTTGAACCGTATTTTGGGGGTGTTTCGCTATACTTGGTATCAAGAGCCCAGGTTATATAGAACTGGGTACTTATCAAAACCTAGACTATAACCACTTTTGAAAAATTGATCCAAAGACCGTCGCGTGCCTGTCTGCCAAGCTGAAGCCTAAGGTTTATGAGTTAAAACTTATGTGGTATTAAAATGCTATTATTTTTGTTGAATATCTATGATATGTTTATACTTGGTAGACTTTGATATTTTTTGGATTTGCGTTTAGTATGGGACGTTTTGTATTCGCTGACCTCGTTAAAACACCGTTGTCACAGCTATGCCTTCTTTCGATATCATCGAGGACATCCTTTTCGCTGGCTCTCGACCAACATCACCTATGTTGGGGATGGACCCGAGAGACCCATATGTCATGGCAAGACATGCACCGCCATTGACGCATGGGACTACTTTGGGCCCTTCTTCATCTGCTCGTGGTTCTCTTGCTTCTCACATGATACGTTCACCTGCACGATCACCTCCTGGGTTCACATGATAGATTGCTACACCTCACCCTATGACACTTCGCCGCACATCACGCATATCCGTACGTTCACCTACTTTACTTTCTGATAACGCTACACGCGTCGTTCGGGGTCAAGGAAACTTCCTTTTCTTCGAGCAAGTTTTATAACACCCTAGGCAGTGAACCTAATCGTTGTAGTGTAGTAATTAGGGTAAGCCACGGGTATTGATATCGTTCTCTAGGGGAATAGGAATGCTAGTAGGGAGTTACTACGCTAAGGTTAAGGTTGAGGAAGATTATTTTTTATCTTTTTATATTTTATGAAAATGGAAAAGTACGAATCTCGGGTATTGGATTTGGGGGGTTGGTATTTCTACCGTTCACTCTACTATTATCTAATTATCTAAACTAAGGTTGTGGGAGTCTATGTCTAATTAATGTGTGCTCGTATGATAGTTTAAAGATGTGTTTACTTAGTTTGTATTACTCCTTAATTATCTCCTATTGATGGTTGAGTGTCACGTCTTATTCCTAGTTGCGTTGTGTTTCTAAAGTTGTAGGGTATGCGTTTCTCCCTAACTCTTTGGTAGAAATTTGATAGTATGCTCGTGTGTAATTAATCTGTATCTGAGGGTGTTGGAATCAAATCTATTAATCTATTATCATCTCACTTGCCATCTTTATGGTTGGGGGGTTTAGGTTATGGGCTCTAAGCATGAAAAGGTAAAAGTATTTTATATTTTTCTATTTTTTATTAGAAGGAGTTGGAATTGGAATCGCATCATTGAGGGATGATCGTAAGGATAAGGGGATCTCTTGCTATAGTTATGGGCACCGAATGGGATTAATGATGTGATGTTGCTAATCCAAGTGACGGATCCCACAATATTTTGAACGAGCTTCTTTTCCTTCAAAGGAACTGGGGCTTGCTGCGCACATCGCAATAGTCTTTCATTTCATCCACTTGCATGCCTATACGCACTACACGCCGCTTCACAGTATCCCACTCCACATCGTT